>CACRXP010000020.1:1776313-1851122 GCA_902702965.1 Spirometra erinaceieuropaei | reverse complement strand
GCCACAGGTGTTGCACCGGTATGTCCTTTTACAGGATATCGCTGGACCAAGCAGCTTGCGTTCTACTTACTCTTGCCGGTGGAAGCGTGTCGAAAATTTGTTACTTATAAAGGAAGACGGAATCCTTGGGATCGTTGTCTCTTCCAAACCCGGCTATGTATGCCAGAGACTTTGAGGTGACCAACGGAGGGCATGCGTATTCGTGGAAATAGATGATATCCAGCCCCTGGATTTCCAGACCGTCTTCGAATTGCGGACCGAGAGCGCCAGTTTAGCCCAAGACAAATGGTAGCTTATTATAACACTGGTTTGTGGCATTCCTGGAGCCGGGGCTTCGGAAATATTCGTCCTGATATCCGGTCTGTCCAGTGTCGTGTTCAGAATAAATAGAAGTTTATTCTAAAGTAGGTGTGCTCAAAGAAGTCGACGATAAATGCAGAGAAGGAAACATAGCCACGGAGCTTTCCCCCACATACTACGAAATTAAGTTTGATCAATGAATAAATGAATGCGTTTGGCCGGCGCTCGGCGGCAACATGAGGACACTGGAAGGGATAAATTTCCTCGGTGAATGCAGAGCTGGCTGTGCAATGACATTTATAATGCTGGCTAATGTATTATCACGATGACTTCACTAAAAACAGTGAAGTATTCCAGCTATCGCTTGCAATAGGTGTCCAGATTTTTATACTATCGACCGATCTGAACAGCATCGCACTCACCCGAACACCCACCCGCAAACAGTTATGCAGTCAGTCTACTTAAGAAAAGCGCAAAGGTTTTTCTTTGAAGCTGACTTCTGGGTGCCCGAACACATGTTTTCACTGTTGCATGAATCGTCCTCAAGGGGTTTAGGTTCGTCACTGGGTTTCCCATCTTTATCATGGGTATTTCCCAAGCTACTAAAGTGGGAAAGTAGCCCTTTATAAATGAATTGAAACAAACTAACTTAATTACTGTCACTGACACATTTTAGCAGTTCTGATCTTGATATTGCTTTTGAGTTTGCTCGTATTTTTTTTCTACTGACTTAGAATATTAAGGACCGCGAGAGAGTATTATGCTGCATCTACAAAACGATCTTCCTAGTCGGGCTTCGTTGGCAAGACAATTTCACGATGACTGAGGATGACCCGTGATGACTCCATGCAACCATCAAAGAATTCATAGCCACGCCAACTCGTTTTCGACTATATATTATCAGTTCTTCGCATCGATAGACGTCACGATGGAACGGAGGAAGATGAAGAGTAACTTTCTGCACAGTATGCTAATACGAAAGTAGGGATTTCTGATTGATTGACCCGCATTGGATCGGTCGCACCCACCACCCCTCTCCCAAGACACATTAGCGGTAAGTCCGAGCCAAGTAAGCTTGTGGCGGTCAAGGATGTGAGATCGACTTAAACCACGCACAATAAGTTCGTTTCGTCTACTGTCAGAAGTCAGGGAGCTGTGAGGACTAGTTTATTCTGTACACAGGGCAGGTTGCCGTAAGTTGGCTTGCAACAGAGAAAAGCGTCCGTTCAGGGAGAGCGTCAGTCACGGTGTGTGTTGTTTACGCGGGTGTGAGTGTCTAGGTCAGCAGGAGGGGGTGACTGTTTGAGTGGTGGTAGTGTGATTGGACAAATTAGGGGACGAATGGAGGGCGCATACTCGCAAGGCCTCACGGGAATCAAGCCAAAGCGTTCGACGCGCGTTAGGCGATACTAGTTTGTGAGTGCAGCCGGGGTTCACTGCAGCTGGACCGGAGGTGTCCCAGTTCTAGCCGGTGGGGGTGGTCGTGCGTCAGCGGCCTGTCAGTGCTTATCGCGGCCATCGACCGACAAAACGGAGCCGGAGAAAAGGGGGGCTGCTAAAAGCTGAAACCAGCGTTTGGCGTGGCACTGGCTGACGTGAGGGGAAGCCCGCGAATAAAGCCCGCTACCGCCCTTTACAGGTGCCGCGAGACAATTCGCACCTAATGACCGACAATGCTAACCTGCATTGTGTCATCACTAAAGTATTAAAGAGTGTCGGCTGATGTTCTCACTTGCCGAACAGCCGCCTCAGTGGGTGTTCGTTAGATGTGAAATTGCGCACAGTAGGTGAACTAACTCGTAAAATGTTAAAGGAGATTCCAAAATGCCTATTCGTTTCAAAAAGATTAATTAAGTAGGGTTGTAAAATTAGTTAGCCTACAACATTATTCTATAATATTTTAGTTACCACAGGATGCGGGCTTTTGAACGAACTTCCTTCCGGCTGCATACAAACTTATACTCTGTAAAAAATGACTATTTAAATAGCATGGACTTTTCTTGTTGATTTTCAATGCCCCTAAAATTTCAATTATCTTTCATGGAAAACATGCATAAAAATATTCTTTCGTTTGCCCATTGGGTAGACCATTACGTCTTCTTCCAATCCCATAATCGAACAAAGGGTATAATTCGGTTTTCAAAAACTTTACCAATTTCCGAATAACTATGAACCCGGTCTATCGTCACACTTGAATTCTGGGTTTCCAATCTACAAGCCGTAAATTTTCCGCCAACGGAAAACCACACATTTTCTACGCTACCAAAGGGGAGCCATAGAGGGTTCATAAAATTTGGTATTGGATTCGAACCCTTTTGCTATGGTTACAAGCCACATTGGTAAATGTAGAGATGTGAAGATTTATGAACGGCCATTTCACGGTATTTAAAAGTCCAACAAACAGAAACTTTTTAAAACCGAATTATGTCACTCTTTCGAGTGTAAAATTGGAAGGAGACGTAAATGTTTACCAAATGAGCAAAATAAAAATATTTATGCGCATGTCTTTCATGCAATATAATTGGACATTAGGGACATCAAAACCAATGAGAATAATGCATGCTAAATTGGTAGTTATTTTTTACAGAGTGCTGTTTTTGCATGCAGGCGGAAGGAAGTTCATTCGAAAGCCGGCATCCTGTGGTAACTGAAATCTTATAGAATTATGTTGCAGGCCGACCAGTTTTACAACGCAAGCAATTAATCTTTTCGAAGCGAAAACACTTTCCGGAATGTTGGTTGACATTTCATGAGTTGGCCTACTTACTGTGCACGAGTAAAACACGGGAAAATGGGACGGAATCATTTAAATACATCCATAGCCGTAGCTGCAGACTTAAAAGATACCATCCTTATTCTTAAAATGGTCAAGTATCTTGGTTTAACCCAAAAAGACTCTGGACGGTCACATGTTTTGGCACTTTTGGACAAAATTGACATATTGGCAACATTCTGGATGCAGCTGCAGACATAATAAATTCCAGCCCTTTTCTGAAAATAGTCAATTTTCTTGATCCAACCCAAAAAACCTGAACAGTCGCACTTTCTGGCATCTTTCGACTAAACTGACGTATTGCCAATAGTTCTGAGCAATGCAGAGGACTAATGCAATCTCGGCTTTCGGTGATGCAGGTGTTGTTCCCTCACAGCGGTGACGAGATAGGCAAGTTTGTTGGACAGCCCTTGGTGGTTCGGACAACCAACAGACAAGCGGTAGCCAGCACCGGATGGAGGAATAGACGGCTGTTGATTAGGAGCAACAGATGCCTAGCATACTGTTCGGACAATCAGTATTTACTGATGGGATAAACGACCGATGGGCGGGTGCGGCCCTTTTACCGCAGTATTGCTGGGCGCCGCACTCGTATACTACAGTAGTCCTCCAAGGGAATTCCTCTCCGAGACAACTCCCAGTCGTGGTATAAATAGGAGCATGAATAACACAATGGCTAGTATTGTGACCATGAAATCCGCTTTGTTTAGTACTGACTGGAGGATATTTTGAGAAGGCGAAAGAAGTGGAGTTACGAAAGGGCCAGGGAAACAGAAGCGTGATTGGCCAAATAGAGGGACTGCTCCAGGACAGATGGAACCCTGTAATTCTGCCGAATTCCTGCAGTGATCTAATTTTTGTAGGCCGGAGCAGTAATTGACCAGCAGGAGGCGTCCTCGGCAGCCATGTGGGTTTGTGTCGACACTAGGAACAGGTGATGAGTAGGAGAAGATGCTGTGCAAGTCCACGGCACAAGTCGCCGTGCCTGCTCTCACCTTGTTGTAGAGTACACGGTATCCATCGTCGTCAACTGTCGGGTTTGTGTAATGAAACACCTGGGGAATGCTGTGGGAACTGCAGGTGGACTGAGCTTCTCATCCTTGCCTCAGAGAGTTTCGGACAATTTATTAAACATTTGTTTGAACTCGTACTGGTTACCTGGGCTTCGAGTATGCGAACGTATGCTATCACTCGTACTGATGTATTTGGAAACTGACTATTAATTCGCCTTTTGGGAGTTTATTCACTTTATCTTATTTCCGACAAGGATTAATTTCCCTGAGAAAACAGATGTTCTGTGGATATAATATACGTCCTTCTCCCCCCCCCCCCCCTCCATGACGATATATTTTGTACTGAATCAAAACATTCGGAATTGTTTAAAAAACCTCTTTTGAGAATTTACTTTCTTAAGCTCTTATACAATCTGTTCCGTTCCCATATTCATATCTATGAGAAAAATTAGCTTTCTGGAACTGACAAATGCCAGTGATCTTTGTTACGATGCCAGAGATCGCTCATCAGCACTGTCGCAGTTTCTTCCCTTTTTCAAAAGAAATTTGCGGATACATTTATCCATGAAGTGTTGTAAAAAGCAAATGTTTCATGCTGATTACAAAATAATGCTGACAGAGAGCGCAAGGGATTAAATGAAAGATTAAAATATTTGTTTGAATCGATCAGCGCCTGACGACGACCACAGTAACATCCTAATTAGCGAAGCATGCACGTTCGTACTTAACACAAATTAGTACGCCCAATTTACAATTATAAACAATGGGGTGTATGCCATCGGTGCTCTCATTATGATTTCCGAGAGTTTGCGGAGTGTCGGACGCTATAGGGCACAGGTAGCATCTTGCGCACGCGCTTTGGGAGTAAAAAGACTCTGAAAGACATAATTAATTTAGAACGCTTAAAATATTGCGAAATTCTTTCGAGAACAATGAGTAAACTGCTGAAGTTTTAGTAGCTTGGTTCCTTCCTGACCGTTTTCTGAACCACTGGCAGTTCCCATTTACCTACAATCCCTCCCCTTAGTCGTGGCTTCCATTTTTTATTTCATTCCATTTGCCGTTTCCTTCATCATTTTCTGCTAAAGATATAGAATAAGTAGTATTATAATGTAATTAATAATTTGTATTCACGATTGCATGATTTCGTGTTTCTTGCGCATGCTAGACCGCATGCTGCATTTGGCCTGCCTGCTCAAGCCTTGGAGTAAATCATATGTTCGAATTTCCGGTGAGTTTGAAGTCAGCGGAAATAACTTTTTCGGACGAGTGAAAATAGCGATCTCTGCGTGCCCATACGGTTGCGGTGGAATATTCAGCAAGTTTTGCTCAAGCTGGACCAAGATGTTGTTTAATGTGTTCTTGCTAACGATGGGTCGAATAGGAGCGCTGTCTTTGTGCAACGAACCCTGTAAAAGTGCTGACACACGAAATTGATGCTACGTTGTTGGCCTTGGGGAACTCAGGTGCAATAACGCCGACCGACAGACGCATGGCGAGACCCCAAGATACGGCTTTGGCCGGATTCTATGGCCTCCCTAAGGTGCACAACGACGGCGCTGCTCTCCGACCCATCGTGTCGCTCAACAGTACTCCAACTTACGGACCGGCTAAGTGGCTGTTCCGACGCCTCAAGTTCCTGACCTCTGAGTCAGACACCACGGTCTATTCGTCAGCACGATTCCTGGAGAAACTCAATAGGGGTAAGCATCCATCCAAATGAGGTCATGGTATCTTTTGATGTTACATCAATTTTTACTTCTATTCCACAGGACCTGGCGATCAAGACAATTGAGCTGCTACTACAAAGCAAATACGATGAAACGGAGAACTGTCTTGGACATGCCCAAGTCCTTCAGCTCCTGAAGATCTGTCTCAGGACGTACTTCACGTTCGACGGGACAATCTACGAACAGGTGAAGGGCACACCAATGGGTCCGCCGATTTCGGGGTTCATCGCCGAGGCGGTCCTGCAACGGTTAGAGTAGCTGGTCTTCTAACACCACAGACCGAAATTCTGGGTCCGGTATGTGGATGACACCTTCCTCGTCGTCGAAGGGGGTCAGGTGTTGACATTCCATGAACATCTCAACGCTGTCTTCCCGGACATTCAATTTACGATGGAGGAGGAAGGGAACAACCAGCTGGTCTTACTGGATGTCCTCGTATGCCGCAAAGATTGCGGTGGACTAAATACCAAAGCGTTCAGGAAAGCGACAAATACTATCCAAGTACTTGAAGAAGAAAAAAACACGATCGCCGGGACAAGAGCTTTATTAGCATGACGTTTCGGATTCCTGCTCGAATCCATCATCAGAGACATAAGCAGATAAGGGTTGTTCATTCACATGTGGCTGCAGTATTTATAGGATGCCGTAGCCATGCCACCGCATACCTATGAATGATCACGGCTCCCTCCCCTTCATCAGGGATCGTTGCACGTGTACTTGTACTGTACTTCAACAGCAATCACCCAATCATCCACAAAGGCAGTTACGTAAGGACGCTCTACCGGCGTGTCGAAACGCACTGCAGTGAGCCGGAAGACAAGATTGATGAACTGCAATACCTCCGACGGGTCTTCAAAGCTAATGGATACCCGTGCAACTTTGTCAACCGGTGCATACGCAAAAGGGACGAAAGGCCTAACCGCACGGACGCCAAATCTTGGCGGGCAATTCCGTATGTCAAGAACGTTTCGGAAGCTGTCGGCCTCCTTCTCGCACCACTTGGGGTTAAAGTGGCACACAGACCGGAGGCAATTATCAGGCGTCTGATCATGAAACCGAAAGACCTACTTCCACGGCTATAAACGTCTGGAGTTGTTTATCGGATCTGGTGCAGTTGCGGACAAAGCAACTATGTTGGAGAAACTGGAAGACAGCTCCGAACGCGAATGGCCGAACATGCGTCAGCGGTGCGCAGAAATGACGCCAGCTATCAAGTTGCGGCTCATTCGACGGGACCCGGCCACACATTCAAATTCGATGAAACCGAAATTCTCGCAGGTGACAACCGCGTGAGCCGGGAGCTGCTTGAATCATGGTTTACTGGCCCAGTCCATTAACAAATGCAATGACCTTCCCCTTCCATACTCGGTGCTGAGACTTCGCTTAGGCGGAATAATTGGCCACGCAGGGAGCGCACAGGTGAACACTTTTCCCAGCATTAGGGTCAGTTCGACAGATAATCGAGTCATCATCACACCAACATCCAACGCGCATGATGAAATTGCAGCAATTAACGACGCGAATGTCGACCATCAAACAAGTAGCACACCAAGTGCGACGATCCCTGATAAAGGGGGGAACCGTGAACGTTCATAGGTATGCGGTAGCATGGCGCCTGCATCCTATAAATACTGCAGTCCCTTGTGTATTAACTACCCGTACTTGCTGTTGTCTCTGATGATGGGTTCGATCAGGAATCCGAAACGTCAGGCTAATAAAGTTCTTGTCCCAGTGATCGTGTCTCCTTCTTCAAGACTTGCTATTAGCCGATTCCCACATAACCCGTCATTGTCTCCTATATAGTATTACAGAGAGGGGTTTGAAGAGATTGTCCACTGCATAACTTTTTGCTCATATCCACAACCACTTGGTGGTCATACAGGAGTAAAGTGAGTTGAGTAATTAGTCGACCAGTTTGACACGTAGTAACAGTAGAAATTAACAACCGTCCAGCCTGCTTTCCTCTTGTCCAGTATCCCTCGTTCAAGCGTCCGCCAGCATATACTACACCCCTAATGAGGACGCTCTATGGTCTGATGGTCCGGTCGGATGCTTAGTAACATTCCTATTCGGCATCTTGTTGGCTAACTCGCTAACATTCTCTTGACTCACCTCCTAGGCCGAATGTTTGCGTAAACCAAGGGGCCGTTCAAAATCGATTTTTAATTACGACCTTCTTTACGTAATTGCTAACACAGAATGTCCAAAACTGAACTGCGAAATATAGCTGGATAGCCAATAAAGCCCACGTATGTCATCCTTCAACATAGAATATGAATTTCGGAAGTTCGAGTACTAGTTCCAGTGTTTGGCCACTGGCTATAGTTCAGTAGTATTTTTAAGCACAAACTGCGCGATCTGTAAAGAATGAAACCGAAAAATAAGAAATGTTTACCTAAACTATAATAATACAGAGTAGCACCAAGCAAATGGCGTCTGCGACAAGCAGTGCATTAACAAATAATGTGCATATAGAGACAAAAGTTACTTATCAGCTACTAAGCTGAACGCCAGCTGTGTCACAGGAATAATGTAAAAATCCTCTATTGTAGATGATCGAGCATACACATTTAAACAAAATACTTACAGTAAGTGAAGTACGCATGATGAAAATGAGCATAAAAAGGGGCAGATATCTAGGCGCAAAATTCTTTTTGATTGGTCGATTGCAGAAGATTTCCTCAAACATGACTAAGATTACGTAGTGCAAGTAACCCAACGATCAGCAATCAAGCATCTAATGAATAAGAAACGTGATCCCAAGTAAATTAAATTCGAAAGTAGGGTTAAAGTGGCGTTTTGTCAGTTTGCTTGATCTGTTCATTCGCGATCTAAGTAAGGATCATAATAGACTGAATATGGCTGTCCGTCGCACTTTACCGTTTAACAGTAACACCAGAGTAGTCAGACAAAGGACGGGTTTATGAACAATGTCACTGGCGTATTTAAATCTAATTAGAAACTTAGCATGACTCTGATGGAAGCTCTCATTCATGCTGAATCTTGTTCTGTGCGTCACGGCTAGCAATCAGTTTCACATGACAGCAGCGCACGTGATCGAGCCCTGTGGGCGGCTCGAAATTACGGATCATTACTCACGTTCTTCGATCTTCCCGCCGAAGTTATCTTTCGATTGCTAATCGAGACGTCAAGTGAGGCCAGACGATGACATCTTTCTCAGAACTCCACACCAAAATGAGCTACTGACGGTTAGCGTGTGGGAAATTGCTGTCAAGTTTGTGCGGCCTTAGCCCATTCTTCGACCAGAACGTGAAAGAAGATGGCAAAGTGCATACTTCTCAATTTGCAAACTTAATGTAGGTCTATTACTCAGTCCTCTGTTACCTAGGGAAAGGATAACATCTTCAAACGTTACGACGAATTACTGCGTTCTTATCTGGAATTTGTTTGGAATATCTTCGTAATGCCAGTGAGTCCTTTGGTACCTAATAAACCACTCGCAGGCCCTGCTGTGCGCGTACCGGAAGAGCTGAATTAATTATTTAGTGCATGCATTTGATGGACGTTTTTTTTTCAATTTGATTCAACTGTGAAAAATTTGGCCTCTCGGTGGGATTCGAACACACTACAGCAAGGGGGAGTCTTTAGTACAGCAAACGCTGTAGCCACCTGAGTCACGAGGACGTATTTTTAACAAGGCAACACTTTCAAAGGATGCAGAATTTATAGACACCGTCATCACTTGAGACTACCGATTCATCTGCACGCACTCGTTGTCTACTCAGAAGCTTTCGCAGTCAGCACGTGGTTCAGTTCAGTTCAGTTCAGTTCAGTTTATTGAGGGAAATGTAGGTCTTCATTTTTGAACTCCCTATTTGTTTACGAACAACTGCAAAATCTCAAAAACTCGAAAAGGTATCATAAAGGAACAAATAATCGGAAAAGCGTCAGGTCTGTACAGACAAACAAACTGTCTCTAATTTTAGTGGTACGAGCAGTTGTAGAGCTGTCGTTTCGAGTGCAGCGAAATAAATAATATGTCCGGGGACAAAATTTGCATATGTGCATGTCAGTAAGCGTAGGCGATGGGTTGGTACAATAATACGTTCAATTTACAATGTTACTGAAATATAGCAAGTAGTATTATAATAGCGGAATTTGTCGAGGTTACAGAGATCGAGGTGGTAATTTAGTGCACACTGCTACACAAATCCAGCTTCCTCTTAAAAACCTCGACGGAAGCAGACATAACGACATCCACAGGCAGGGCACTCCAGGCTTCTACCACTCTGTTGGAGAAGAAGAACTTTCGTGTGTCCAGTCTGGCCCCTGTCACACGTAGTTTGAATGGATGGCCTCGTAGATTTGTGGTGGTTGCTAACTCGAAGAAGTCACCCGGTACGAGGCTGCAGTCCTGACCGCGTATGATACGGAAGACTTGTATCAGGTCACCCCGTAACTGCCTGTAACTCAAAGGAAAGAGATGAAGGTTAGCTAACCGCGTTGCATATGGTAGTGAACCCTGTCCTGCCACAAGTTTCGTTGCACGCCTTTGAACCCTTTCAAGGATGCTGAGGTCCTTCGCGTTCCAGGGTCTCCAAGCTTGGATAGCAAATTCTAGCTCTCTGACTGACTTCTGCAGTAAGTCTGCCACGTTCGCATGTCATCTTAGGTGCTTACGTCTACTTGCCGAAATAATGCAATTGACTGTTGTGCCTACGAGTTTTATGACGTTATCGAGTTCTCCTTCGTTCACCACATTCAAATGACATTGTGCACTTTGTCGCTCGATTACCTGAGGGCTTAACGGCGGAGGTATTCATGATGTGTGCAGCCGGTTTCGGCCAGGCAACCGGCAGTTATTTGCCGTGTACTTCATACGTGAATGAGATTTCACTCCACTCCAGACAGAAAGTTGTGGTTTTTTAGCTGCAAGAAATTATTGGTTTTACCCCCACTGTTATCTAATTATGTCGCCCGAAAAAGATACTTGCGCAACGCGAAGTCTTGAGAAATGCCCTTATGAACCGACATCTTGGATGACATAAAAATGTCTATGGGCGGACCACTTTTACTCAGCATTATTTCACCATCGGCTAAGGAGAAAATGCCCGACTTACTTACAATTACCCATTTAGATACCAGTTTCGATTCGCCTTCGAGACCAATATAAATAGTTTCTAACCATTTCAGTAACTGAGTCCTTCTTGAGGTGGAACTGCCTTTAGCGGATTCATACTGACTATGCTGGGTAATGAGGGTTCAAGGTCACTAACAGAGAATTGTTTCCTATACATCTGCCTGAACGGTATGTGGTCGAGGGCTGTCAAGGATCAATGTCTGAGCATAGCAAACTTATTTCTGGAAATTTTGACTGGATCTACCAGGTTTTGCGTTTGAAAATGCACTTTACTGTGCTAGTCAATGTGATCCAAGGATTAGGCGCGGTGATCTTTGACCAGGAGTTCGTGCTTCCAATTTGTAGGGCGAGACATGCACCTCAGACGGGGTTCATAATCTACGGCCTATCTGTACTAACCATGAAAGGTATCTTAGTCTCATCCGCAAACGGAAGTTAAATGCTGAACAGCAAACTAACAGCAACCCAAATTTATAGTTTATTCTCCTTTTTTAGGCATGGCAACATCAAGCAGAAGTGGACCAATTAGTTGCGTGCTCAGAGAGTTCTCCGTACCACAAATGCTAGTTTTCCACTGCAGTAGGCCGGAGTTCAACTTTCGGAATACGATATGCCAGCTTGACCCCCAGCGCAAAACATAGTAGATGTCCTCAGAGGTCAGTGTAGGTTATGAGCGGAGCGGTATCCGAACATATTTTGGTCTCAGATGGGTTTTGGCAGATTTCCAAGCAGTCGCGGTGGTCTGGTAGGGTATGGGCTGTTGGTGGGTCTTATGGCAAGGAAGAAAACTCTATTTTCGAAGACAAAATCCCCAGACAACTTCAGACCACGTGGCTCAATTAATAGTACTAAAATGCGTATGAGCTGCGAAAATTGTTCGCGTTCAGAGGCTATGCTTCGTTTACGCCCAGAAAATTTATTTAGCGGAGATTAAGCTCTCAGACTGAGTTGAAGCTCTTCCGGGAAGATTTCTAGAAGAATTACGTGACAACACTTTAGATCCTAACTTCCTGCATGATACAAAAATTTCAGAGGTGTTTTGGCAGATTTCAAAGAATTCATTTTGACCCATCTGTGAAAATCTCGGTGCCTCGGTGGGATTCGTACCCACGGCACCAGGGGAAGGCTTTAATACAGCCATCGCTCTAACCGTCTACTGTCGTGGGTTCGAATCCCACCGAAGCACCCAGTTTTTTAGAGTTGGGTCAAAGTGCACATAAAAAATTGCCAAAAGTGGTTGAGATCGGCTGCTACCGCAAATTTGTCCTTATTTGCCATGACCGGACTTTTGTATTCGGCTGCAAAAGCGAGGCGATTGGATTTCTTTGAAAATGGCGTTTTGTCAGCTTGATCTATCTGGACCTTTGAGATTTGATTATGGTTCAAAGCAAACTGCGTATGACTACCGGTCGCTCTTTGCCGCTGGTATTCCATCAACGTATCAATTTTCTTTGGACAGATTAACCTTCAAAGTCCTTGGAATGTCTTAATGTCAAACAGGATCGTCATTGGCCAACGTTGGTGGTCGATACTGGACCGTTTCTGTCGTATGCAACGTTAAGGTTTGTGAGCGACTGCTTTGCCATTATTCTGCAAGCCATGTCTCTTGCAGTCTATAAGGCGCTGGAAGTTATCTGATACCTCGTTCCCTGCCGGTAGATGCGCTTGCGCTCCAACTGGGTATACAGGTAATGAGCACGGTTGCCCTGCCATCCTCGACTTTTAACCCGTTGGCTTCGCCGATTTCGGGACTCATAGCCGAGGCGGTCCCACAACGGCTGGAGTCGCTGGTTTTTCGACACCACAGACCGAAATCCTGGGCCCGGTATGCGGATGATACCTTCGTCGTCATCGAACGGGATCAGGTGCTGACATTCAAAAAACATCTCAGCGCCATCTTCCCGTCCATTCAATTTACGATCGAGGAGAAGGAGGGGGAGGGGGAGGGGGAGTGGGAGGGGGAGGGGAGGAGGAGGAGGAGGAGGAGTAGGAGGAGCAGGAGGAGGAGCAGGAGGAGGAGGAGGAAAATAACCAGCTGGCCTTCCTGGATGTCCTCGTCTGCCGCAAAGATTGTGATGGCATGAAAACCAAAGTGTTCAGGAAAGCGACAAATGCAACGCAGATACTGAACTTCAACAGCAACCACCCGATCAGTCACAAACGCAGTTGCGTAGGGACCATATAAGGGCGCGTTGAGACGCACTGTAGTGAACCGGAAGACAAGGTTGCCGAATTCCAATATCTTCGACGGGTAATGCGATTCAATGGTTACCTGCGCAACTTTGGCGACCAGTGCATACGAAAACAACACCAGAGACCAAGTCCAACCGGCCCCAAATTTTGGCAGGCTCTTCCGTATATGAAAAACGTCTCGGAAGCCGTCAGTCGTCTTTTCATTCCACTTGGAGTTGGGGTTTCACACAGGCCGGAAGCAACCATCAGGCGCCAAGTTATGAGGCCGAAAGACCCACTGTCACGGCAGGAAACGTCAGGAGTCGTTTACCGGATCTGGTGTAGTTGCGGACAAAGCAACTATGTCGGAAAAACTGGGAGATTACTCCGTAGGCGAATTGCCGAGCACGCAGCAACAGTGAGGCGTGGAGACGCTAGTTCTCAGGTGGCGGCACATTCGACGAGACCCAGCCATATTTTCAAGTTTCATGGGGCCGAAATCCTCGCAAGGGGTGACAACTGCGTTAGCCGCGAGCTTCTCTGGTCATGGTTCACAGGCCTCCAATTCATCAACAAGCACAATGACCTCCCGGTACCATATTTCGTGCGGATATTTTCCCCGGGGCAGGGAAATCAGTCTGGTGTGGAGGGCGCGGGCGAGCAATTATTCCAGTGACAGTGAGCCAATTTGCCGAGCAACCGTCACACCAGCTTCCAGCACGGATGACAAAATCACGGCCATTAGCGACTCGAACTCGGACTGACAAGCCACTACCGCATCAATTGCGACTCCAGCGGTGATGGCGAGAGCTGTTAATTACATTGCACATATGGTCCCGCGGCAGCCATGTGCTATACATGCTGCACTCCTTGTGCCACCATCACCTTTATCTGCGAATGTCTCTGATGATAGATTCGAGTGAGAATCCGAAACGTCAGGCCAATAAATGACTTGTTCCTGTGATCGCATCTTCGTCTTCTGTGGGGTTGTTGTTGGTTAAAAACCAGATCAAGGGTTTGTTCTGAACCAGGGGTATGGTAGTACGCCAAGGTGCGGGTCTGGTTGCGCCAGCTCCCTGTGCCCTCTCCTGCACCCGATCTTCACGACTCTGTCTTCACACCGGTTCCAGGAGAATAGAGCGCGGTTGACATTGCGCAGGTCCACCATTAATATTATTTAATTCACGCGCTATTCGCCGTTGGAAGTCGTCGGGCACCACAACATTTGAGTCATCTGTCGGAGCATGTGCTTGAGCCAATTCAGTGATGCGTTTAAAGAGATTTGGAGAATGAACATGCCTCTGTTAGACGCTGGGTGTGACATCAAAGGTATCACACACTGAGGTCATTCACATTGACTGTCGCCCCCGTAATGCTTTCCGTGACAAAATCACACGTGATGGCATAAATCCGGGCAGCTAGATACAGAAACGTTGCAGGTTTTTTATGCATTAACCACACCACACATAACCTCTCGGCGACCACAATCTCTAATTAATGAGCCTACGCTACGTCAATTCAGATCTTTAGATTGCTGCATACGTTCACATGCGCACACTTTCCCGTTAGTTTCCCACAGCAGGCAAGTTCCGAATGAATGACAGAGGTCACAAACAGGCAAATCTCCAACAACCGAACTCTGTTAAGCCCTGCAATCAGAGGTGAAACGGTAGAGATACCGAGGGAATGATACAGATGTTCTGTGAGGATTTTCAGGACTGTGGTTGGCTGACTTAAGTAAAGTAGGTCCAAACCAGTGGCATCAGTCTACCTGTCTCACTATTGACACCTCGTGCGGTATCATAGGTCGATCTGTCAGGTAGCCTTCAGTTCCCGGCCGCCATCGCCCATTCTGGCCTTGGTTTACTCAAAACGCCGACGAATTTGTATATGCCTCTCCAAGTATAAATAACGAAGGCCAAGGCCGACAAGGCAACGGGCTCGTGGCCCGGTGAGTAGAGGCGTTGACTTCTAAACCAACAGGTCGCGAGTTCGAGGCTCGGGTGTTCCACACTTCGGGCTTGGGTATGGCTGGCTGACGACGGCTAATAAGCCAGAAATGGCCATTCCAGTCTCCCTTGTCTTTGTCGGTAATACTATAACGAAGTTTGTATGACCGTTCCAAAGTCTAAGAGGAACAGGCAAAAGCTACACTAAGATCGACAGAACTGACAGGGGTTTGTTATAAGTGACTGTGACAGTGTTCTAGGACTCGGCAAATCGGTAATTACCGGTTAAAACGGTCCAAATCCGACTTCTGTCAAATCCGTGTTAATCAATGCTGGAGTCCTGCTGTGTGGCTCTTCTCCTCACGGTCTACCATTGGTCACTAAAGTTGTACTGAAACCATGAGTACGAGGTGCGGAGTTGACTGTAACTGCGGAAAATTACTTCTAAATAGGCGATTGCGTGACTTTATTTCTTCTATCGAGGAGGTCTAAGTCGCGAGTGTGACCCTGGATACCACTACCCCCAGGCCCGGTACCAAATGGAAAGAGACGACTGGTGATCAGAAGAAGAAGCGATCGCTGGAACAAGGTCTTTATTCGCCTGACGGTTCGAATTCTCACTTGAATCCATTATCAGAGACAGCAGAAGAAAAGGGTGTATCTGCGCATAAGTAGACGATTTGTGCTAGATAGGAGGGCTTCATATTCTGTACGGGGCAAATTGAGAGGGGATCGGAAAGGGTTGGCAGCCAGGAGAAAGTGCTCCGGTTCTGGGAGAGTGGCGTCTCAAGTGTGTGTGCCAGGAAATGCGTCACTGTGTCTTGAGCCAGGGCACGTCTGACTCGACCTTGAATCTGATTGGCCAGATGGAGAGCTGAGTAGGCGAATGCCCAACAGTCCTGGCGCGCACTTGCAAACAGTCAGGAGGGTCCCAGCGTTATGACAGGCGCTGGGAGTGGGGCCACTAAACTACATCTCGTCAACGCAAGCCTTAGGATTTATATTGCCACCCACAGAGGTTTCTCCGCGCATGTTTACGTCATGATTCCCCCTCCTTTCTGGAGGTATCCAACCCAAAAAAGTTGGGGGTCACGTGCAGTTTAACGAATTAGATGCAGTTAGCATGAAGCAAGCACTGTCTCTTTGGCTGCAAGTGGGATGCCAACTACGACAGCAGAACGAATGGACACTCCTCCACTAATGGTACGACGTTGAATAAATAGCAAATATGCCGTCATGGGCGACAGTATGCTGCAGAGAGCGAAAGACATTACAACCAGAGAGATACTGAGGACTCAGACACCAGCATCCAACGCCGGCCGACATCCTGCCATCAACCCTTAGGCATACCAGCTCATGTTAGTATATTTGAATCCATCAAGGTGAAGTTGGCAGGGCATAAGACATTAATGGCGTCCTCGATGTCAGTATCGTCAACAGCTTTGACACCCAGAACTACCAATAGAAGCGAAGAGACGAGTCCCAGAAAGCAGTCTTTAAGAAGGAAACACGATCGCTGGGACAATAGCTTTATTAGACTGAAGTTAAGGATTCCTGCTTAAACAAATCATCAGAGACAAAAGCAGATACGGATGATTCATGCACAGGGGGCCACAGTACTTATAGGAAGTAGTCGTCATCCTACCGCATACCTATAAATATTCGCGACTCCCCCCTCCGTTAATCAGCGATCGTTGCAGTTGGTGTGCTAATTGTTTGATGGCCGGCATTCGCTTCGTAATTGCTACAATTTCATCACGTGCGTTGGGTATTGGTGTGATGATTGCCCGACCAGCTGATCCACCGACACTGGTGTTGGGAAAAGTGTTCACTTGTGCGCTACCCGCGTGGCTAATTACTCCGCCTAGGCAAAGTCTCAGCACCGAGTATCGAAGGGGTAGGTCAGTGCACTTGTTAATGGACGGGGGCCAGTAAACCATGATTCGAGTAGCTCCCGGCTCACGCGGTTGTCACCTCTTATGAGAATTTCGGCCTCGTCGAATTTGAGTGTGTGGCATGCATCTCTTCGAATGAGCCGCAACTTGAGAGTTGGCGTCATTTCTCCGCACCACTGTAGCGTGTTCGGCCATTCTCGTTCGGATCCGTCTTCCGGTTTCTCCGACGTAGTTGCTTTGGAGAAATTGCGGAGTCGGGAGTTACCTGAATCATAGTTTACTGTCCCCCCGTCAATTAACAAGTGCAGTGACCTTCCCTTTCGATACTCGGTGCTGAGACTTCGCCTAGGCGGATTAATTAGTCACGCGGGGAGCGCACAAATGAACACTTTTCCCAACACCAGCAATTAACGGCGCGAATGTCGACCATGACATTTCATGAGTTAGCACATCTACTGTATATTGATGATTAAGCAAGCAAGCGGAGACTGTAAAAGGACAGCCAGTTCGGAGAAACCGGAAGACAGCTCCGAACGAGAATGGCCGAACACGCTGCAGCCGTGCGGAGAAATGACGCCAGCTCTGAAGTTGTGGCTCGTTCGATGAGATCCGGCCGCACATTCAAATTCGACGAGGCCAAAATTCTTGCAAGAGGTGTCAACCGCGTGAGCCGGGAGCTACTTGAATCATGGTGTACTGACCCCGGTCCATTAACAAGTGCAATAACCTTCCCCTTTCATACTGAGACCGCCTAAGCGGAGTAATTGGTCACACAGGGAGCGCACAAGTTGACACTTTTCCCAACTCCAGGGTTGGTGCGTCAGGTGGTCGAGCCATCATCACACCAACATCTAACGCACGTGATGAAATTGCAGCAATTAACGACTCCAATGTCGGCCCTCAAACAATTAGCACACCAACTGCAACGACCCCTGAGGAAGAGGGAGCCGTGAATATTCATAGATATGCGGTAGGATGACGACTACTTCCTATAAGTACTGCAGCCCCTTGTGCATGAAGCACCCGTATCTACTGTTGTCTCTGATGATGGATTCGAGCAGGAATCCGAAACGTCAGACTAATGAAGCTCTTGTTCCAGAGATCGTGTCTCCATCTTTAACCCGGATCCACCCCTGGTTTTCAGATACCGCCACTCCAGACTAAGCAATCAATTAGAGCAGTCTGCAAATACCAACGGTATGCAGAACTAAGGCTCCTACAATAATGACTACCCAGCAAAGGAGAAGCCGTTAGAGTAATCCAAGCATCATTCACCGGCGTGTTAATGAAGAGACGGGTAGGGATCTTTTATATGTCGCTGTCCGAATCACATGGGAATCGGAAAGCCCGCCTAGTGATACAAACGGTCTTGCGCTAACTCCCAGAACGAACCCCTATTTTCCATGTCCTTATTTCAAAATTAATCCTAACCCAAACCTTAAGTCTCCTGGAATACAAGGCATTGTCACCAACATCACCCGATTGTCAAAAGGCCTGAAAGAGTGTGCTATGCTATGATCAGCAAAATACGGCCCTCGCAGCCTGGTATGCGCTGGCAATTCCCCACCAACTGGATCCCTGCCCACAGATGCGCTTGCGCTCTCATTGGGCATAAAGGTGGTGGGCCTGGCTGCCTAGTCATTATCCTCGGTCTTCTACCAACTGTTGGGGTGTTGTTTCTGTTGTTGAAAAGTCCTGATCAAGTGTATGTTGTAGACGAGGGGACGTGTTGGCGCATCTAGGTGCGGGCTGGACCGTGTCAGCCAACTGCGCCCTCCCCCGCCTCCGGTCTCCTCGACTCTGTCTTGACACCGGGTTCCGGTGCGGAGTGGGGAGGAAAAGTGCGGTAGATACAGCACAAGTCTACATTCACTATAAACTAATTCACGCGCAAGTCACCGTCCCTGCCTCACCTTGTTGTGGAGGACACGGTGGACGTCATCGGAATCAACGATCGAACTTTTGCATCACCCGGTGGTACTTATTACCATGTGCTGCCGGAGAATGGAGCCATATGAATAAGAGGCCATCCATCGAGCACTCAGACTTTGTTATGGCAGCAATACTGCTGAGCGAATGCCATTCTTACTTAAATGAGGTCCGAGCCTGGCCCCTATGGAGCCTTATGGGCTAAGCTGTGTGTTTGTGGTTTACTTCAAATCTCATTCCCAGTCGGTTTGATTAGGACAAGTCGAGAGCGTATATAAGGGTGCGGACGATGCTGCGAAAGCCTGCCTCACTATAAGTAATTCACTCTAAAGTCACCACTCCGATCTAACGAGGCTGATATTTGTTATTGGGCACATCCCGTACCATCATTTGTGCGAAATGCGCGTGTGCATTAATCTACAGTGATTGGCCAATCTCATGAAATGTTGGCTGTAATTCTGAAATGTGTTTTCGATTAGGAAGGCTTACTTAGGCGGGTTGAAACATCCATTATCATGGGACATAGTCCTAATATATTTCGGACTCGGCAGGATGTCAGCTTCTGAATGCCCCACATGTTAATCTTCTGTAGAAACCGTACTCGGTAAAAATATGACTGCTTAAGTAGCATGCCTTTTTTACAATGATTTTCGATGGTCTTGAAAATTCAAATATATTTTATAGAAACCCCGAAAAAAGTACGCTTTTTTCAGTCGCTTGATAAAGAATAACATCGTCTCTTTATTTTATACTCCAAAAAGAGTATAATTGGGTTTTGAATAATTTGAATAATTTGGAGCCTGATCAGCCATTGCATTAGCACTAATTGATTTCAGTCTACAAGGTGCATGCGTTTCGCGTAAAGAAAATCACATAGTCTCCTATGCCTTTAAAATGACACCATATAGGATCCATAAAATTCTGCAATGGATCCGGACTGTGTTGTAAATTTCATGAGGAGCATTAGTAAACGGACAGGTACGATTCTGTATGAATTGACATTGCACGGCCTTGAATAATCTCATAATTAGAAACTTTTTCACAACCTAATTTTATCCCTTTTTCGAGCATAAAATATAAAGACGTCGTGATTCTCTATCAAACGACTGAAAGAAAGCATATTTTTGTTTGTGGTTTCTAAAAATATATTTGAATTTGCCGGACCATCGAAAATCAATGTGAAAAGTGCATGCTATTTAAGTAGTCATTTATTACCGAATACAGTTTTTACGGGAGATTTAAAAGTCGTGAATTCAAAAGTCGACGTCCTGTCTAGTGCGAAATGTTATGGAGTTATGCCGCAAGAAGATCAGTTTTGCCACCACGCTTAAGTAATCCTTCCTAATCAAATAGTATCCGATTTCCAGACAACATTTCATAAGATCGGTCACTCACTGTAGTGCAAGTACTGGATGGGCATCTGAGTAATATATTGAAGGCACTAAATCATTACTGGAAATTCTAGTGCATTGACAACCCATAGGAGGATTTACTTACAGACGGGTTACATAACCCTTCAAATTATAATTAGCTTCAAATGTTATAGATTCAGACTCTGAATGGGTTGCTTGTGGCCTATGATTATCCTGAGGAGGTATCTTGAGAAGTACGCAATTAACCAACCGAGTACTGAACTTTTATTGCGTCATCGGCACGATCGCTGCTCTTTGGTTCTTGCGTTATGTGAAACCATCGAACTAAACGCACACCAATTATGTGCGTCTGTGAAAATCTCTAGTTGCGTTTGATCTGCGTGTGTGTGTTTGGGAGTGTGGGTGTGATCAACCCTCACCTAAATATGTCGGTTTTTCGTTCGACTGTCATTGAGAACGATTAACTGCTGATTATCGCAACAAAAACCTCCAGGTACATTGAACGATTATAGTACGTTTGCCGGACCCTAAAATTAATTAGCAAGTCTTCTTCTTAACAATTCTAACTGACTGAACTTTTTTTAAAGCATTTTGCATTTATTTCCTCAGAAAAGAGTTGCCGCCGCAATATGTGCTGTCTCGTCCGATCACTTTTAAAATGTGTCATTACGACAATCAACGGAGTCCTTGCCGTACGTATTTTACTATTACTATGAACGATGCATTCAATCAATGTTGTTTTTTTTATAAAAACGAAGGTATTCGAGTGAAAAGCCCACGAATTGTATAAATTCGAAAGCTTTATGAAAGTATAAAGTACGACACTAAGCTTTTTAATGTCAGTTCTGTAGCTCATTCATACGTTATCTACCTGCTGCTTAAGTTATTGTAGCTTTTCTCCACATTCCTTAGTGTGATTTAAGAAAACTAAGCATTTCCGAGGACCAGCTTCATCTTCTTAAATAACATGACCAGGATTTATGCTGACGTTTTTGCGCTAGTTAATGCAGATTATCTACTGACAGGCTTTTCAAATAGCATGCTTGGCACGCAAAATTTTACCACGAACTAATTCCTATTTTTGTGAATCGACATGTAGGCTGCTTTTCTGGTATTAGCATTGCTTGGCGCTCTGCTAAAATTTGCTCCAAATGTCTACCATCAACTCCTTTCGAAACTTCTGGATAAGGTGACCCAGGAGGATGCTAAAAAGATCATGACCTTCATTGGAGAGAACTCCGGTACGTTTTGATTTTAATGCAACGTAGCGGTCGGACTACGCGTAAGAAGCAATGTTAGAACAGAAGTCCGAGGTTTGGGATTTTATGCGTAACTTCGACTGCGCAGTCTACAGATATACAGTACCTGTGCTAACTCATGAAATGTCACGAATTAACACAGGTTAACGCCTTTAACGCAAAATTGGTAAACACTACGGCTCCCAAAGTCTGATAGCGGAAAATAAACGATGTGCCAAAGAAATAAAGCAAAGTTTGGTTAAGAAAATATTATTTACTGAGATAAAAATAAATAATTTTCGACAAAAGTCACATTTTCGAGAAACGCCTATATTACAACTAAGTTAATAAAGGCTACGTATGAGGACGTATAAAGGAGGAGGGCGCATAAAAGGTCAAAAATAATTAAGGACAGAAACAGATACAAAAAATTAGTACTTTGTAGATTGTCCATTCGAATTAATAACAGCAGAAAGTCTGTCCGACATAGAAATGACAAGGTTATCTACGGTGGATTGTAAAATGTAATTATTGAGTATGAAATCCAATTTTTCCTGCATTGAAAGAGTCTTCTTAGCTTTGTGCCAATTTCTTTTGACTATTCCAAAAAGATTTTCGATTGGATTAAGGTCGGGACTGTTGGCAGGGATGAAAATGGATTGGAGGCCAATTGCGGAGAGCGTGGTTGTTGTCTAAAATGTTAGATTATGTTTGCAAGCGGCATCAAATTCGTACCTCTTTAGAGCGGTGGACAGGTGCATTGTCCTGCAAAATTACAGTATCCATTCGGCGCCGACTTATGCCGTTGTAGCCGAAAGCATCCTTGACAATTGCAATGAACACCTTGCTGTTGATGGTGTCGGATGTTGACCGCCAGACAGGCCGCTCACCGAATTTAATCGCCATCCAAACCATCATCCGCCGACAGTTCTTGAATGTTGCCGTCGGTGTAGTATGTTCTCTTGGGAAGTTCTTTCCACAGATGACAGTTTGGAGCGACTTCGTAGGCTTGTCTAAAAATAGAACCTCATCGCAGAAGAAAATGCTCTTCCAAAATGAAGATCTGTATTCAATATAATTCTTAGCAAATAAAAGCCGTTCTCTAATTAGTTTTCTACTTAAATATGGCTTAATCATGGCCTTCCGCCGCTGCAGTTCAAATTCCTTCATCCTTTTTCTAATGATGTTCATAGAAAACATCGGCAGATGTTCCCGCTGAATGGCCTCAATGGGCATGTAATGAAACTTTTTTAATGTACTACGAATAAAATCGTCGTCTTGCTTACTTGTGGACCGTTTTGGTCCCCCTATCTTATTTCTAGGAACAGTTTTATCATTAATAATGCGCCACAGAGTGACCTTGCTAATATTGAAAATATTAGCTAACGACTCACGCGGGATTCCTTCCGCCGCTAATTTTCGAATGCGCTGGAAGTCAACTTCGGATAAGTATTGTTTAGACATAGTTATCGTTTGGCGTGGCAGAGCAAAGTGACGGCATGTCGCGCGAACTCAATATATATTCGTTTACGACACGCATTTTCAGTCTGGTAAAACAATCACACTGATAAACTTTTTTATTTCGGTATTTTGAAACATAAAACTTTACGAATTTGTAAAATAGAATTTTAAGATAAAGAATCGCACGTTATTTCCTGAACACAATAAGAAATAATTTATCTGCATTTCCCTGATTTTGTTGATATTGAAATTTAATTTTTTCTTTTTGTTCGAAAGTTTATCAAAAAATTTCGTCCTTTTATTAATCTTCTTAAACAGATTAATAAGGTTACACAAAGAATTTCCATCCGAAAGCTTTAATAGCGTAGGAAACTGCTTGAATATCAGGAATCCTCCGATTTCGCCTTAATCCGGCCCGTTTTCTATTTAATATACAGATCCGTATCAAACTTTCCTTCAGAAAACGGTCTTTTCGTCCTTATTTCAACCAAATAAACACAAATAACGACATCAAAAATACACTACATTGTCCACTATAATTTTTAACTCGGCATTTCATGAGTTAGCACAGGTACTGTATATTTCCTTAACCTTGAAAAGAAGCGTCGATTTGTTTTATTGTTAGCTGCTGAAACATTCAGGGTGAAATAAGTATTTTAACAGGCACAACCGGTTGATTTTTCATGACTATAGCTAAGCAGATGATCAGTTGTGAGATATCGTTAGAACTGCATGGGACTTAAATGTCTATAATGTTAGCAAATATATTTTTAACTCGCTTTGATAAATAACCAAGTTTGAGTGCTGAGATTGTCAAAACTGCAGAATGCTAAAGCCTTAATTTGCTACCTTTTTAAATATCCCTTTGAAACGAACTTTCCTCCCGATTTTTGGACAGGATTTATTTAAAAAGTATTTGACCCTTCAGCTAACGTTGTCCTTTCGTTGACATTACTAATTGTAAATTTCACTTTATGTGGGATTTGTTGTCCAACTTGAGTGTAAGCTTGTATTGCAAGTTTTGTAGTTAACTTGAGAGCATCGATTTCAAGATCCATTCAGCTCACTCATGAGCATAATGCTTTGAATAAAATAACACTCAAAGAATTTTATTGTTTGTTCTATAAATGGAGAGGTTAGCTAAACAACAAGCCAGTAATGAAGTTAATCCAAATGAAATCGATGAGAGTGCTAGAGGCGAGCCCTCCGTTGCAACTAGGGCAATGGGTGGTCCATTGACCTTTCAACAACAATTTATATGTTTGACGATTTACGCTAATGAGAACAAACGCACTAAAGTTGAAACCCACATACGTGGTCCATCGCTGCGTGAAACAGCTAAGAAAGGTGTCGACACATCACTGAAGCCCCCCAGCATCACCCCTGTACCTTCTGTTAGACTGTCCAATTTCGAAATTTCAGCATTTCGGTTTTCTCAAGCGCTAATTGCACCATGGAGTAAATGAGCGCAGAGAAGGCCTTAGAAGTTCGGTTCGTAAGTTGACATGGATATTTGAGTCGAATTCCGTCAGCAGCAGCGGGACAACCACGTAATATTCACTGACTCCCGACAGGTAATCAGTAGTATATGAATGCTGCATGATTTACACCATACCGTACAGGTGGTGACTGGAAACCCAGACACACGTTTCGCCAGTAATATGACACAGTTGCAGGAGTTTCAGCTCCCCAATAGGCAACCCAGCGTTGACTGTGAGGTTTCTGCCAGTTTAGGGAATTTGTCAATATAATCAGCCCAACCTGCGTGAAGGGTTCGTCGGGGAAATTACAAAATGTTGTACGCTCAAGGTTAACTTAAACGACATAAATTAATCGGTTATAATGAATTTTTCTACAAGAAAATGATCTGTTGATCTTCCCCTCCTAAACTTGCTCCTTAGCATCGTCACTTATTGACAATTTAGAAAATGAACTTTCTGGACTAAGTTGACGACAAAAAATGAAAATGAGAATGAACTTTCTATCCTTTTCTCCTCAAGAGCAGGGGACATTTTTGAAAGCCACAACAGCAAATCCGCTTAAATATATATGTATATGCAGAAAGACAAAAACAAATGAGACTGGAATGCCTATTTCTGGCTTTTTAGCTACCGTCAGTCAGCCACACCCAGACCAAAAGTGTGGACCACCTAGAAATCGATCCCCTGGCCTTTCAGTTATACCTTTAACGCCCCTAACCACTGAGTCACGGGCTCCTTGTCCTGTCGATTGCGATTTGGAATACACGGGGGTAGAAAGCCATTCACGGACCCTTTTTCGAAATTCCATCGTCATGTTGTGACTTGGGTCTCTCCCTCGTCGACCGGCTGACGACGGTTAATAAGCCAGAAACGAACGTTTCAGTCTCCCTTGTCTTTGTCGGCAATGTTACTCTGCCCATATTGCGCGCTGCAGTCTTGATGCTGATTAGGCTCAGGTAAGAGCCTATAAGGCACAGCGGGACGACATCCGTAAGAACAATCGGTGAATGTCCCCTCACCATCCGTACAAATGTGTACATATGGTGCATATATGCACATACATGTATATATGTATGCGTAGGTAAATTTACAGTGCGTGACCGAACTCATGAAATGTTGGCCGAAATTCCGAAATGCGTTTTCGATTAGGAAGGATTACTTGATCGCGGTTGTAATACTGATTATCTTACAGCATGCTCTTATAACATTTCGGACTCGGCAGAATGTCGGCTTTTATATGCACTCCTTTTCAATCTACTGTAGAAAGCGTGCTCGGTAAAAAAGGACTACGTAAGTAGCATGCAGTTTTCCCATTGATTTTCGATGGTCTTGCGAATTCACACATATTTTATAGAAACCACAAAGAAAAATATGCTTTCTTTTACTCAATCAATAGAGAATCACGTCTTATTTATATTTTATACTTAAGGAGGATAATTAGGTTTTAAAAAGTTTCTAATTAGGAGACTTTTTAAGACCGCGAAATGTCTACTCACATAACATCGTGCCTGGCCGTTTACCACTGCTCCTCATTAAATGTACAACATGGTCGGCATCCATTGCAAAATTTAATGGACTCTGTATGATATCTCTTTAATAGCATATAAAAATATGTGATTTTCTTTACGCGGAACGCATGTACCTTGTAGAGTGTAATCCCTAAGCGCTAATTCAACGAATGATCAGACTTCGAATTTTTCAGCAATTGAAAAACTTTTTTAAAACCTAATTATACTCCTTCCTTAAGTATAAAATATAAAGAAGACGTGATTATCTATTGATCGATTAAAAGAAAGCATATTTTTGTTCATGGTCTCTATAAAATATATTTGAATTTGCAAGACCATCGAAAATCAATGGGGAAGTGCATGGTACTTAAGTAATCCTTTTTTACCAAGCACGCTTTCTACAGGAGATTGAAAAAAAGTACATTCAAAAGCCGACATCCTGCTGAATCCGAAATGTTATAAGAGTATACCGTAAGATAATCAGTATTACAACCGCTACCAAGTAATCCTTCCTAATCGAAAACACATTTCAGGATTTCAGTCAACATTTCATGAGATCGGTCACTTACTGTATTTATTATCAAATATGACTTTGCCCGAGGTTTCGTTTCAGGTGGTATTAGGTTCCGCAGACGAAGTTATTTTCTGCCCGGCACTCGTTTCTTTTATCTTGCGGGACACATAGATCAAGCTGATTGGTTTTTAGTTGGTAGCCTGTGGTCCTAAAACGCTTCTCTTAATCGGCACGACATCTGACATTTAACAGACGTCAGAAATAAATCGCAATTTTGAATGATGGGCAAGGCTGACAGCTCTTCTGTAAGCTCCCATATTTGCACACCTGTAATCGCATTTGACCCGAATAATTCAACGGCATCGGTGTTCTCCAACATCCAACCTTCCCACATCCTCGGAAAGCTGATTTAGTTTAGGTACTGGACAATCTATCCACCGGTAAAGATGAGCTGATGAAATTAAGACGAATCTGTGATTTTTCGTGCCACTAACGACAATTTCACCGCCGCTTTTGACGATATCCACCGTGTGCTACCCATTAAGGTGCAGCGGGCACGGTGACTTGCGCATGTATTGGTGTATAGGCATAGTAGACTTGCGAAACGTTTACCGCACTCTCTCTTCCCCGCTACCCACTTGGACCCGGTGTCAAGACAAAATCAAGAAGACCGGAGGCGAGGGAGGGCGCAGATGGATGGCCCAGTCGCGGCCGCACCTTGGCGTTCTTAAACACACCCCCTGGTCCACACAACAAATAACCAGGTTCTTGACCAACAACACCAGCAACAATAACAAAACCCCAACAGTGGTCAGAAGGACGAGGATGATGACTGCTAATCATGCCCACCACCTGTATACCCAGCGGGAGTGCAAGCGCACCCGCACCTTGGCGTTCCACTCCACACCCCCCCCCTGGTCCACGCAACAAATGACCGGTTTTTGACCACCAACACCAGCATCAACTGCAAAACCCCAGCAGGTGTCAGCTGGACGAGGATGATGACTTGTACCTATGCCCACCACCTGTATACCCAGTGGACGTGCAAGCGCATCTACCGGCAGGGAACCAGATGTCCCTGATATAAGATTCAAACTCCGTCATTGCCTAATTCAGTAACTGTTTTCTTAATTTAAGGTCCCGCAGCACTGGTGCTCTTACTCGTCGGCGCATCTGTCGGGGCGTTCTGTCTTTTCGGACTGTTTGCTGCCACATGCCACTGCCAAAAGGGCTTCAAAGTTGTAAGTAACAGGCTTCGCTTTGCAGATGAAAGTGCTTTCTGTTCCCTATCCTGCACATCACCGCTGTTACCATTGGCACTTGTGACTTGTTTCTAAAAATGAACAAGCAAGGGGGCTGCACTTGATGCCAGTTGGCTAATTGTCAAATGTAAGCCCACAACAGTTCGGGACGCGACTAGCTTCTGCCCGCTGTAGTGCATTTTAAGGCTTTGAAGCTCCTTCCCTACTCGACTTTATGGCAGTTCTGGCTGCTGACAATTCATTTACTTTACTTACTAACTCTATCCATTTTCTAAAGGCAATTTGGCAAGCATACGTCTGCTTTAGATAAATTCTCTTCAGGCCTGTACATTAATATGGCTATTGAGGTAATGAATTAAAAGAAACGGCAAGTAGATGATTTAACTGTAGCTCGGGTGTGAGGAGGGGAGGGTATGGGGAAAGTGAAACACCACAATTCCAGTCAGCGCCAGGCAGAAGGTGGGTCCCGGCGATGGTAATTACATGCGGTTAGCTGGCTTGGCGGCTTTGAGCCGTGGCAACTGTGGGACCTGTATGAAGTTCTTCTGTGCGAATAGGACCGGTCCTCGTAGCTTGATTGCAGCCGCTTCTGCCGTAGCCAACAAGCGCTTGATGGGACCTTGTAAATCACTCTGAAGTCTTCTCTGGCGTCTACACGGTGGTCTTTGTCTACCATGTGTGCGAGGATCGAGCTGTTGATGTTCTTTATTTGACAATTTCACAACCATTATGGAAGATGTTCTTTTATTATTTTGGATTAAGGCCGGCGTTTCACTCTCTTCCTCCCCTCTCCTCCCCATACCCGAGCTACAGCTTAATTTTCTAACTGCCCGTATCTTTTAATTCATTACCTCTATAGCCATTTACATGTGCAGGCCTGAAGAGAATTTATCGAAAGCAGACGTATGTTCGCCAAATTACCTTTTAACTTTTACAATGAGAATTTTCGCAACTATATTCATTTTGTTGAGTTTAAAATAGGAGAGTTCAGATGGATGTTTTATTTGAATTTTCTTAGTATGCCGCAATTCTGGGTGTCATTACAGTCATTCAAGCTGTCGGAGTGGGATATATCTTTGGCGATCCAGAACAGGTAAGGCTTAGAAGTGTCTTGAGTTTATTTAACTAGTTTCAGTAGTCTAGCGTGTTTGGCTTTAAAACTCCATGTAGTGTCCAAAATGTAAGCGCAAAATTAATGAGTAATTAGTCTAAACTAATAAGGTTAACTGAGGAGCACTCATACGCTAGAGAACACATGGTGTGCCAGTGAGTTCTAGTCGCCTCTTCGTAATCCGAAAATTTAAACGGGCAGTCAGATAATGATTATACCTAGTATTGAAAATTGGTTTTTACTAAGACTATCTGTAGGGCACCAATCAGATTCAGTGCATTTTCAGTCTAATTTGTCTATTCGTTGACTGTAAACTTCGTCGAATGAACATTGTAAGATGTATTGATCGCTCTGCGCCATTGAATACAGTCTATAGCCTTAGTAGGAAGCCGAACAACGAACAGGCATGATGCAGGAAGACATACCGACTCGGAACAGGGGTCCAGAATGACCGTTTTTGGTTTCTAAGCCGTCGTCAGTCAGCCACGCTTAAACTCATGTTTACGGAGGCCGAGGTCGAATATAGCTAGCTAATGGAAGTTAATAAGCTTCAAATGGTCGTCTCGTTTGCCTCTCATTTTCCGGAGTATTTGTAATATTATGTGTTCTGGATTATTAGCCGTCGTCGGTTAGTCATACCCACCCCAAAGTGTGGAACACCTGGGGCTCGATCCCGCGACCTATTGGTTGTTCGGGCATAACTGTTGACGACGGCTAATTAGCCAGAAATGTCATCCCAGTCTTCCTTGTCTTTGTCAGAAACACCATTCTGCCTATATCGTGCGCTGCTGTGCGGCCGCTGGTTGTGCTCGAGAGGGAGAGCCTGTAAGGCATAGCAGCACAAGTGAGTTCGGTAGGAACGATCGGTGAGCGCCTCTCCACTAAGAAGTCTATCCCGAAAGTCGATGGAAATATTGGAGTCGAACTTTGTCAGCTGCATCAGAATAACTGCCCAATATTTCCACTCCTCCAACAAACAGTCAACAGTCTAAAAATGCTTACGGATTTTTCCATGCTCACAACAGCTCTCAGGACTGTTAACTGGCAGCCATATCGTGGGTGCAGCCGCATTTATTGGCTACAGACTGTTGGCTAAATATGAGCATTGCTCGGTTATTCTGTTGAAGTTGATGGATTCGACGCATCCACCAAGTGCATCCGCTCAAAACGTAACGATCATCAAGTTGATTCACGGCTAGCAGAAGTGAGGATCACGGGAAGCGCACAGAACCTCAAATCGCTAACAGGGAGTTTGCTGGCGGTTTCAAGTCGTGCCCGAGAGATAGTGAGCGGTAATCAGCTGTTTGATGGGCTTGGTAGAGCGCGTTTAAACGTCCTTTTGGCAAATTGGCCCGAGCGCCATTAGCCCAGTACTGGGCTGTTCAAGTGGATATATGACCGTTTGAATGATTGTGTTTGCCCATGCTAAAGTTGCCAAGACTCTAAAGGCAGTGTTTCTGGAACCGGCCGCTGGGTGGAGGACTTATCATGACGTGCCTAAGCATTGCTCAAAGACGCCAGAGATCGTAATGATGACTGTCGTACATAGATTTAAGCTTTAAGATGCCTTTTAATATTTGGGCCCAACCAAATGAGTTTGCGCCCTAGAAATGACTTTAAGATCGTCCCTTTGAGGACATTAAAAAGTCCACCATGGAACACTGGGAATGCGCTGATTAGCCGAACCCTTCTAGACTGGACATTCAAAAGTAGAAATTTGGTGATGTGCTATGATAAGCCAACCAGTCCCATTTCAATCAACGAAAGAGTTGGCGCTTCTTTGTCGTACAAATAAACTTTGATCTGAAACGCTTTTTAAAATCCTATATTGTGTAATATGCACTTCCAAATCGCCGGACGATTATGAGATGTTTGTTTTCCACAGTTGCCTAGTAAAGTGATAGAAATCATGGAAAAGGCGCTGAAGGTCTACGGAAAGGGAGACGTTACCTCCTCCGGAGCTACATTAGTCTGGCAGATGTTAATGACGGTAACCGCATTATATATTCATACGTATACATTTATATTCATATGTATGTTTGCTAGTTGTTTAAAAATTCAGTATACTTACTTCAGCAATAGTCTCCTCATGGCTTACCTTTTGTACAGATTTTTACTTATTCATTTACAACCACAGTCATTTCACTTGATAAACATGTTAACTAAACTGCTGTCTGCGTCCTTTCTTTATCAAATGTAAATTAACACATGATTTTGTTTACCCTTAACGCACAGAGCGACGATGAATTCTGTTGCGGATTGCATAATTACACGGACTTTGACAGCTCCAAAGGTAAGAATTCTTTGCGGTTGCATAGATCGTGATTAATGTCACATATGACATTAAGATTCTGGTGTTCAGCTGAAAGTAAAGAGCAACGTCCGAGGAGATGAAGGGGAAATACCATTAAACAGTTAAGGATAATCGATCAAGGAAGTTAGAAGTACAGTTGCCGGACTTTTGTAATTTGTTTTCGAAAATGTCATCAAACGTAAAAAAAGGCAATTTGGGCAGACGTCTAGGAGACGATTTTTTAAATACCGGTGTTATAAAAATTAGAGGTTCACACATTTGTTTAACAGTCTGTACGTAGCATCCATCAGCCTCCGATCTCGTTGTTGCTGCTGCTGTTGATCAGTGTGAAGAAACAGTGAGTGACTGATCTCATGAAATGTCGTCAAAAATCCTGTGATGAGCCTTACGCTAGGAAAGATTACTTCAGTGGGGCTGTACTACTGATTGTTATGCAGACTTGTCAGGATCTTCGACCTCCTACAGAAATCACACTCGATAAAAAGTGGTCACTTAAGACGAACGCCTTTTCTCCGTTGATTTCCGATGGTCTTATATATCCAAATATATTTTATAAATAACATACAAAAAATATTCTTTCTTTAACTCATTTAGTAGTAAGTCACGCCATCTTTGCATTTCATGCTAAAAGCAAGTTTGTCTTCCGTTAAGGAAAATCCTATATTCCTCCATGTCTTTAAGAAGATACCATATAGATTTCAAAGAATATTTTTGTGCACGTTTTCTATAAAATATATTGGAAATTATAAAACCATCGAAAATCAATGTGAAAAATGCATGCTAATTAAGTTTTCACACTTTACCAAGTGTGGTTTCTGCAGGAGGTCGAAAAGATACGCATTCAAAGGTCGACATTTTGGCAAGTCCGAAATATTATAGGATTATGCCGCATGATAAGCAATAGCACAGCGCCACCTAAGTTATCCTTCCTAATCTAAAACGCATTTCAGAATGTCGTCCCACATTTCATGAGATCGGTCACGCACTGCACCATACTTGCAGTAAAAGTGCTGGTTAGAGGTCAGACACACGTGTTTCTCAAAAAAGCGTTTTTGAACGTTCTAGAGTAATTAAACAGATTGCTCGGGTTAACTGCATATTAAAATAGGGTGGATGAGATCGTTCTGCTTGTCTATAAATAATTGTCGGAAAACCGTTGCCCTTGCAGCACAAGTTTCGAGAAAATTGTGACCTTTAGCGAAAGTTTCGACTTAGGGAAACCTAAAGATCTGTTCGGAGTCTGTCGACTGAGCCGTGACTTGTGATCTGTCGATCTTCTACCATACCGCTAACGGATGTTTGGCCATCCGTGTCCATCAGTATCGCCCCCCCCCCGTCTTTCGGGCCTAGATAGTTTGTATGTAAGTGCGTGGGATCCAGAAACTACTTTGGTACCATCAACAGCTCCTGGTGGTTGCCTCCTGGCTGTATGTTTCTTGGACGCCGATTGCCAAAAGAAAGCCGGACGAAGAATTTTGAAAATATCTTGAGGTGCAAAAACTATGCCCGATTTTTTTGTAATTCAACAGTCCTGTACTCCGGTTAACTACATTGTGTCTTAACCGGATGACAAAGCGTTCTTATGCGACTGTGACGGAGTATGTTCCAGCTAACTCTACGGTGGGCAAAATTTGTCATTTAAGAATCCTCATTCTATGCTTCGGCTGCGTATTTTCAATTCAGATCACAAGTAAACTACGAGCTAGTTGGCTTTATACCATTTCAAAAGAGCAGTTCAATTATCTGAGAGCTTCACTGAGGTTGACACTCGAGGACACTTAGCACCGCTTAGGGACTGATCATACGAGACGCCAAATTTAGTGAGTTCGTATGCGACAATGTCTCAGTATTGGTACGGCAGATTTGGACTAACGAAAATGATAGGCTATGCAACACTTGAGAACAGGGCTTGAAAACGGTCCTATCCAGCGTCGTCCGAAAACGAAAAACTGGGGCAATACGTGTTGTCGAAGGAACTGATGGACTTAAGGTCGCCTTCAACACAACCGACACCAGCTATGTTAGAATTACTGCGATGGAATAGTCAGAATTCAGTCAGAAACAGGCGACTGCCTTGACGAAGTACATCTTCAAACACCAAACTCTGATATTTTCCAGGGATTAAGAATCACCGGAAGTACTTACAGGGTGCAATGCAAGACCGACAAGGATCCCATTATCATAACTATGTCGGCTTTGGCGGGACAATGCGCATTTCAGCAGACCAGAATCTTAATGAAGGACATTAGTTGTATAGTTTATATCAAGCCAGCCCTATAATAACGTAAACACGGGAAACCAACTTTAAGTTGTTGGCAATTTAAAAATCAGTTCCTGCATCACCTCTTGGCTGATGCAGGGGAATGCCAAGCAACCGCCGTGACCCAATTTGATGACCTTTCCCCAGGTGCACGAAGAAGACGTAGCCTTCAAAATGTAGTAACCGCCTAAAGCACTTTCCAACCCCGAATGTTTAATTGTTCCCTCCGCCGGAATTGTCTGTTCATTATAGCAGTTTGTGGAGGGAATAAAACGGGTTTAATTGGCTATCAGATGAGGCTGGATGAAGGTGGCCGCACAGTCCTGCCATCAAATACGACAATTTGCAATGAAGGTGGAGGTGACCACTTTTTGTATATGTGTGATTGAGTAAAAAGTGTCTCGTCTGTGGGTTCACCGACTACACCTATTGTCCTCTCCGAGGATGGGTTTGCACGGGAATTTATATGACGCACCTATAAACAGTTCGATTTATCCCACATTCCCATAATATACATCTGAGATCCTCTCTCTGATGAAAGAGCTAGAGAGAGAATAAAGAGTTCATATCTAATGGTAGGGGGCGCTCACCAATCGTTCTTACAGAATTCACTCGTTCCGTTGTGCCTTAGGGGCTCTCTCTCGGGCCTAACTAGCAGCCGCACAGCAGTGCATGATATAGGCAGAATGGTATTACCGTCAAAGACAAGGAAGCCTGGGATGGCCATTTCTGGCTTGTTAGTCGTCGTCAGCCAGTCATACCCAAACCCGAAGTGTGGAACACCCGAGGCTCGAACTCGCGACCTGTTTGTTCGTATCTAACAGTTTAGCCCTCACGAGTCCGTGACCTCTGTCGCTAACTAACCACATGCGCTCAGCAACGATGAATTTTAAGTGAATTTGTTTACATCGAAGGCGGACGTGTACAGTCGTACAGTCTCATCTCCCAAAAAACGAAAAAAGACAGGATTAGCAGCGATGGCCCAGTTGCAATGGCTGCGGATGATAAAGAGCCTATCCGTACCTAAACACGCACGATCTTGCCCCTTCCGATATATATATCAGACCGGATTGGGGAGAGAGCCCCAGGTCTCGCATAGCCGAGGATGTGATCTGACTCTCAATCACTGAAGGGATCGAGTTTTTTCAACGGATGGCGTTCTTCCCAGCCACTGTCTTATCGCGACCTGATAGGCATAAACGCGTCGGATTTATGACTCCTGAGGAAAGAACAGGTTTGCGCTCGTCAGGCCATATAAATTTTGGATTATAGTGGACTAGACAAAGGCACACGGAGCGCGAACCCTAATTTGACCACGTTGCGCTTACCTGCTGGCTAACGATCGAGTTTTATCTTTTCCTAAGACTCCATTAATACTTCAATATTAACGTTTAACGTTTTGGGCTGCCTTTCAAAAATCATCCTTTACAAAAATTTCCATCGACCTTCAGAGCTCCCGCAGGCATGTTGTTACAATGGAGGAAAAAACGCGACGAATTCTACACCAGGCTCTGCTCCGCTACCGGCGCAGTGTAAACCTGATCAGGCAGAGAAAGCAAAGGTGCCGGGATGCGAGAGCAAGATTAAGACCTTCTTGAAGGATGAGAAAACGAAGTTTCTTATCGCCCCCATCATCTTAGTACTAGTTCAGGTAATATTTTCTACCTCGAACGACGGATGAGCCATATTATCTAAAGCGTAGCTACTTAAAAATAATTTCGCTAAAAACTTGACGCCCTTATTGTGTTTTATTAAAAGAGGACTAGGATGCATGAGCATCTTGTGGCAACTCTATTACTCGGAATTTGGATAGGGTGGTTGGTGACACTCGTCGACTAATGAAGGTCTTGCCTGTAATATATCACTCGTAAATTCGTTTCCTTTCATAATTTTCGTCGCTGCCTTATGCAAATCAAAATATTTATGGAGAAATTAATAATACCAGGCAGGAGCTTTCACTAACTTAGTAGCAGTTGACAGATGGAAAAAGAAGTACAGTTGGTATTTTGCCTCGTGGAATATTATCTGAAATTCCAAATTGCCTTTTCGATTCGGAAAGATTTGTTAAGTAATATAGCCATCTACATTTTTGCATCGTAGGATGTTGAGAAAATTTAATTAACTCATTCGGCATTCGGACAAGCGTCCTATAGACTGCTTACAAAGACCACATTTCATAAAAGAAATACTGCCTTTGTAGTGTGAAACCAGAAAACATATAATAAGCGCGTTATTTTATAAATTCGCTATTGAATTACGCATTGTTTAGCCTTGTGCTTAAAAACAGTATTGTCCGACTTTAGAAGACTTTTGAAATTTTTAAATAATTGTGAACCCGACCTGCTGTCGCACCTGCATTCGGTGTTGGCAGACTTCAAACTGTATGCGTTTTGTGTAAGGGAGCTTACATATCCCCCTACGCTATTAAGAAAGAGTTCGTACAGAGCCCATAACATTTTTAATAGTTTTGGACGGTAGTGTCGAATTCATAAGCAGAATTTATAAATTTCTGTTGTGATGTCGTATAATTGGACGCCTCATAGTCGGAAAAAATTTTATCATCGGAAACTTTTTACAACCGACGGATACTTTTTTTCGTGTATAAACTTCGAAGAAGACGTTATTTCTACCAATCGAATAAAAGAAAGAACATTTGTGCGCACGTTTCTTATAAAAAAACATTTAAATTTTTAAGGCTATCGAAATCAATGGGCGTAATGCATGTTAACAAGTAGTCATTTTTAAGAAATTTGTTTCACGCACGCGGTCAATAAGAAGTTAGTCCGGGAGTCGGCATCATGACGTGACGGTAGCGCCTTGACATTTTGGGATATGATACGAAACATGACAATTAAACTTAAGTAGACTTTTTGAATTATAAACGCATTTCAGAATGTCGCTTAACATCTCAAGAGATAGCACATCCATTATAGTATTTTGAAAAAAAGTATGTTCTGAGCGGATGCGGCACATAGACTCAAGAGCTTCTGTTCTAACTCAATCAAATTTTTCGAATACGTCGTTAGCATGCTGAGCAATGCATTCATGCATTAATTAAATTGAATTAGGCACTTGCTTTTGCATCCGTAACAGTAGCTGCTCCGTCAGAAGAACACGTCAAGAAGCCTCCACGTGACAACAAGAGAAACGTTGGATTCTTCCTAACAGCCTCCTAATAAATCATTTTAAAAGGCAAAACCAAAACCCACTTTTGAAAATAATTGATGTCCTCCCGGAAATTTAAAGTCGAACTATCTAGCAAGAGTTCATGATATGAGATACACTTCTCAGTAATTTAAGTTGCATTTTTTCACTTGTATTTGACAAAAAGATTGAAATGTATAAGTTGAAAACGCAGAGTCTGTGCCGCATGTTTTATAAAAAGACCAACCAGAGTCGAGTTCGCCCACGCGCGTGCATAAGACGGGTCTAATGTTGTACGATTGCCAATACTATAACCAGCTGCACGTATACCTATGAGGTGATACTGACAAAGACAAGGGAGACGGGAATGGCTATTTCTGGCTTATGGGCCGTCATCAGTCAGTCATACCCAATCCAAACTCTGCATCACAGGAGATTCGAACCCGAGATATTTGGTTTTGGAGTTTGAAGTTTAATCATCTAGTCACGAGCCCGTTGTCCTGTCGGTTGTGATCGGGAATATCAATTATGACAGTGAGCGCCCACCGTTCAAGTTACGGAACATGCTCGTTTCGTTGTGCCTTGGGACTCATAATAGAACCTTCGCAGGCAGTCGCACAGCGATTAGCAGTAGACATAGATGCGATAGTGTCGACTAAGACAAGGGGAACCGGAATGACCATTTCTGGATTATTGGCCGTTATAAGTCAGTCGTACCACACTCAAAGTGTGGATCGCTGGAGACTCGAACCCGGGATCTTCGGTCATAGCGTTTGCCACTCTATCATTGAGTCACGGGCCCGTTGTCCTGTCGGTTGTGATCTGGAATATTAATTATGATAGTGGGCGCTCGCCGACCAGGTTACGGAACATGCTCGTTCCGTTGTGCCTTGGGACTCATATAAGAACCCTCGCAGACGCCGTCTTCCCGGACATTCAATTTACGATGGAGGAGGAAGAGAACAACCAGCTGGCCTTCCTGGATGTCCTCGTATGCCGCAAGGATTGTGGTGGACTAAAGACCAAAGTGTTCAGGAAAGCGACAAATACGATGCAAGTACTGAACTTCAACAGTAACCACCCAATCAGCAACAAACGCAGTTGTGTAAGGACGCTCTTTCGGCGTGTCGAAACGCACTGCAGTGAGCCGGAAGACAAAATTGCTAAACTACAATACCTCCGACGGGTCTTCAAAGCCAATGGCTACCCGCGCAACTTCGTCGACCGGTGCATACGCAAAAGGGACGAAAGGCCTAACCGCACGGACACCAAGTCTTGGCGGGCACTTCCGTATGTCAAGAACGTTTCGGAAGCTGTCGGCCGCCTTCTCGCACCACTTGGGGTTGGAGTGGCACACAGACCGGAGGCAACCATCAGGCGTCTGATCATGAAACCGAAAGACCCACTGCCACGGCTAGAAACGTCTGGAGTCGTTTATCGGATCTGGTGCAGTTGCGGACAAAGCAACTACGTCGGAGAAACCGGAAGACAGCTCCGAACGAGAATGGCCGAACACGCGGCAGCGGTGCGCAGAAATGACGCCAGCTCTCAAGTTGCGTCTCATTCGACGAGATCCGGCCACACATTTAAATTCGATGAGGCCGAAATTCTCGCAAGAGGTGACAACCGAGAGAGCCGGGAGCTACTGGAATCATGGTTTACTGGCCCCCAGTCCATCAACAAGTGCAACGATCTTCCCATTCAATACAGCCTGCTGAGACTTCGTCTAGGCGGAGTAACTGGCCACGCGGGGAGCGCAATGGTGAACACTCTTCCCAACACCCGGATCAACGTGTCAGATGGTCGAGCAATCATCACACCAACATCCAAAGCATGTGATGAAATTGCAGCAATTATCGACTCGAATGTCGGCCATCAAGCAATGATCACACCAAGTGTGACAATCCCGGATGAAGGGGGAAGCCGTAAACGTTCATAGGTATGCGGTAGCATGGCTGCTGCATCCTATAAATACCGCAGCCCCTTGTGCAACAACCACCCGTTTCTGCTCTCTTGTCTCTGATGATGGATTCGAGTAGTAATCCGAAACGTCAGGCTAATAAAGCTCTTGTCCCGGCGATCGAGTCTCCTTCTTCAATAAGTTGAGTGTTAATCAGGCTATAAAAAGCCCACCCCTTTAAGATTACGCACAAATAAGTCAGTAATACTTCGTTAAGAATATACGGCCCAGTTACATTTCCGCTCAGTTGGATGAGGGAGACAACAACAAGTGGAGTGCCCCAGTAGTCTGCTTCTGCGAACAAAAACATCTTGGTCTGGGGAAAAAGTCAAGCAAGTTCAGCGGAGTGACCACCCTAGAGAATTCGTGCATTGATGCATAAACCACCATGATTTAAAAGAAGCGGGCATAAATACTTCCAATCAGGCACTTGAGCAGATAATTAGTGACGACTTCAACACATTAAGAACGCGTCTGAATTCTTCGAAAGACTCTTAAGGAAACCAAAAAACACAAGCCACACAGAAGTTGCGACTACTTTACGCAGTGGGCATCTATACGAAAATGACATCGTTGGTCACCTTGCCATGATCCCATGCGTTGTCTGTGATGTCATATATTGCGGTCAAACGGGAAAACCAACCGCTGCAAACATTCACAAACATCAGCTTGCAGTAAAGACTCCAGTCCACCTTCCCCAAGTGGCCATTCATATCCTCAAAACCGGGCGCATATTCGCTTAGAACAAAACGTGCATCATCGGCGTCTGTATTGCCAAAAGGCCCGAGAGTTTCTTGAAACCATGGACCCTGATAAGTCATGGCACCAATCGGCATGTTATGTAACATGCCATATGCATGGAAAAAATAGACGAGTCGAGAGTTAAATAATGCATAACGCAAAATATGGCGGCTACTTACCAGCGCAAACACTGAACAAGCATCGTTTTCCTATTTACACGCACGCATATGTATTTCATTTCGGTATGAACAAGGACACTTAAGGGATTTTATTGTAAATCTCCCAATTTTAATGATAATACACCTTTCATCTACTCGTTTTTAAACGCAGGCGGCAGTGTTTGCGCTGTCCATTTTTGCCATCTGCACAAAGGCGCTCTGAAGAAGTCGTATGGGTCCGAAAACCATCGGAAATTGCACTTCTGCTGACCTTCGAATGTGACACTTTACTTTCAATCCAAAGCTTGTATTCAATGTAAATTTTTCGCACTTTTGCCTGTCTTTTTCCTGGTTCATGAGACGACCCTTAAGTAAACTAAGTTTTTTGACCTTTTCAACAAGACTTATTTACTTTACCAAACCTTTTTTAACTTTGTTTATTTATTCAGTTTGAAAAACTTAGACCGGGTACGCAAAGTTCTATTTAGACAATGAAACCCGATTCAGCATCTTTAATGCACATCAGAAAGATTAGTAATATCCTGACCTTCAAGAAGCGGTAGATAGAAAAAAGTTTAATGATAAGACAGTTCACAATTCGGGCGTGTTTATCAGATGGTGATTGCTCCGACGAGTATATAGACCGCTCACCGGCCTAGCAAGGTCTACGTGATCACCTACATAAAGACCGGGAAAAGAGGGCTGATGGGGTGTTCGCAATAGGCCAAGGCAAGAGTGATTTTTAGGACAAGGGACAACCCATTCTCGGCATCAAGCAGTTGTCCTTTTTCGATTCAATTACCTCATTAATAGGACGAACTGGACGCAGCGGCTTGCTATAACGAAAAGCAATGTTTGACAGCATCCGGATATTTTGGTCGGCAAGAAGGGGAGGGAAAATAAAACTTATTAATCCTTCCGCCCCACTCCACTCCTCATTTAACCCCACTGTTATTAGTCTACGCGGTCCGACCGCTGTTTCATCCCCCCATAAGACGATTGAAGATCATGAACCCTGCCCGTCAGGAGCTTAGGTATGCTGTGGAGTGTCTGGAAGAAAGGCTTGTTTCTCCTGATTTATTTACTAACATTAATGGCAACAATTGAGGCACAAAAAAACCCCAAATTGACTCAAGATTCCACTTCTCGTCTCATCCAGTGCAGATTCAATTTTCTTTTCAAATGTAGAAAGGTACATGACTGTTTCCCAAAAGTATAGATGGAACCTCAGCGGTTAAAATGACCAAGCTCCTAACTAAATACGTCATCCAGTAGCGTGATGTCCACATCGATTTTACTTCCTTCGTTCACTAAGTGTGCCGATGACTAGTAACAGAGTTAAGTCCACAATGGATGAATTTATGACCGAAACTCGCCCTTAGAATGAATTCAAATGCCGCGCGTAATTTTCTGAAACACCTGGCATCAGAAAGCAAGTTTCCGGACGAACTCTTATCGTATTAAGCAGACAAAGTTTCAGGTGGCCACCAAAACATAAACTGTTGGTTGCCATAATTTACATCGAAAGCTACGCATGCTCGACCCCTCGTCTTCTGACTATTGCTATGGGAATTTTCGCAACTCATAAGTTAAATCGAAAACCGAAGTCGGTCGGCAAAAAGGAACGTCTCAGTTAGAGGAAGGCAAATACAATTTAATCAGTAAACTCGGAAAAGATATTTGGTTCTGATAAACTTCTGAAAAATACGGTTACGCATGTGAAAATGCATAATTTAAATCGGAAACTTTAACGAGTGTGCACGTTTATTTAACTAAAACGGAAACACCTCTGTTGGAGAAGGACAATCAATATATCTAGCAAATTAGCGGAGGGCATACGAATCTGGTAGATTTTGCAAACGCTTTACATCGTCCTTCAATCCGTAAGCTAATTTAAGGGAAGATAACCTTTCAAAACATATGTAAGAACAGTTTAGACCGGGAAAGAGGTAATTAATAGTATTTATGGAGATTTTTCTGTGTAAATTCTACTTAGCGCCTTGGTTGGTTTTTGGTTCAAAGCGGTCAGAAGGAACGTGTTATGGATAGATGCAGTTATGCATCCACACCTGAGGTAAACAAACTACAGCCACCTATAATACGGGACTGATGATAATAAAGGTTTACACAGTAGGGGTTGGGGAACGCACAGGCGACGAGGTCAACTAATTGTATGCAGAAGAAAAGCTAATGGGAATGCGTGGTTGCACTTTGAGTGGATGATAAATAGTTGTCCTAGCCCTAACCCCAAATCCTAACCACTAACCATAACACCATACACTGAGGCCTAACCCCTAACCCTACTCCTTACCACAATCCAGATCCCTTAACCCGAAGCCTTACCTTTAATCGCAGTCCTAAACCCTGATCCCGAAACATCCAACGGGAAAGTTAGAAGGAGACAACAGGCCCAAAATCAAGAAGGACCACCGGCATTGGGCCAAAAAGGTAGTCACCACAGACAAGGCCGCCAACAGAACACACACCGCAACGTTCAGCAACATCGTGCCAACGTAATCACACCAATTTAACATGATAAAGTAGGTAAGCAGCTTTGTGCCCATCAGGTGCGTCTACATAACCATATCTTATCCTTTTATTCCCAGCAGGACGAATGTATAGGAAGCCGAAACCGCAAACGCAATTCTGAGATGCCTGTCGTGCAGAATTTTACAGGTGGGGCCTCAAATGCACCACTGGCAAGTTATCGTTTATTCGCGTTTTTGCGTATAGCCCACACCGTTAGCTAAGACAGTGTTACATTGCGTCTACATTTTATTTCGCATAGCGCTTCCACACTTTGTGTCTTAAGCACGATTGCCACAGAGAAGACATCGATTGGTGTCAGAGTTGACAACTATGACAAATGTTCTCCAATCCGTTTTTGGGTTAATCATCCGTCAGAGCAGACTTAAATGTGCGTCGTCAGGGTCTGCCTGCGACGGGCCTATGCGTCCGCTGATCCATAATGCAGTTGGCGCGAAATGTGCATACTTGTGTAATTTGTCGACACAGGTGAAGAGGCGAGTTTCAAGAAACTGGTGGGAGGGAGACGCGACCGCCGGAACAAGAGCTTTAACCGACTTACGGTCCCTGATTTACCCTGAAGTACGTCATCTGAGGCTGCAACAGATGACAGTAATGTTTATAGTAGACGGCGTTCAACGATCGTTCTTACGGAACTCACTCGTGTCGTTGTGCTTTACGGGCTCTCTCTTGAGCCCAACCAACAACCGCACAGCGGCGCATGATATAGGAAGAATGGCATTACCGACAAAGACAAGGGAGACTGGAATGGCCAATTCTGGCTTATTAGCCGTCGTCAGCCAGTCAGTAATGTTTATTCACGTGTCAGAAAATTCCTAGGATACACTTCTTCCGTCACTGCATATCGATAGCCATTAACGGCCCTCGCATTCGTCTCAGATGGATGCGCTTTTTGGGGTAAGAGATCCATCGTCTGAAGCCGACTCCTTAAATGCCATAATTTTATCACGCGTGTTGGTCCTTTGTGTGATAATGTCCCGGTAATTGCCAAAAATAAGGTGTTGTGGACAAGGCAACTGATTCAGATATATAAAAAAGGCAATTGAGTGAGGATGGCCGAACACGCAGCAGCAGTTCGAGGGAATGACACATGCTTTTGGCCTGGCAGCTCGTTTGGTGAGACCGTGCTAGACTTCTAGGTTTGAAAATACCGAGCTTATTATGAAAGGCAAAGACCGCGTTGACTAATAGTCATCTGCGCCACGGTCCTTTTGGTCTTAGTTCATAAACATACGCAATGACATCCCGTCTCAATTTTCTGTGTCAAGCCTATTCCTGAGCATAATCATTTTCAATGCGGAGAGCGCGCAGGCGATCAAGGCTTCCAGCGCCATCGTCTGTCAGTTCATGTCATTACTCAAAAGCAAAGATGATATTTCGGCTATATATCTGCTCAGTTGCAGGCAATAAAGCAATTATTGCACTATATTTGCAAATCATCGACTAAAACAGATGCCCTTCATTGTGACAAATATGTGACGGCAGAGATTTGGCAACATGTGTGCAACCTCTGCTCTTATCGGATGCAATATCTGACGATATTTTTCTGCATAAATCTGAAACGTCAGCCTTATACGTATCCAGTTCCAACGATATTGGTTTCTTTCTTCAAAACCGTGTGGGTTGTTCGTCCATCCGTTTGTACAAATATCCGGTATGTTTGCAGTCGAATTCCACGGATGTTAGGGCTGAATTACGTTAGAATGCTCGATGACTATTCCCATATGCCGTTTGGGCAGCAAGTAGTCTAAACCCAGGGGAGATTATGGAGGCGGTGATTTGCAAAGTCGGCGGACTTATCCAACAGAGCTGCGACTGGCGCGCGTGGTAGCTTTACACAATCAAGTAAGCGTGCATAGGATTGCGATTACAGCTCGAAAAACATCTTTGTGCAGGCTTCACGAAATGTAGGATCGGCATGACATATTCTACGACACTCAGTGCAGTGCCGTTTCAAATCAGAAGGAACGAGGTGGCCAGAACCGATGACAAAACTTGGGAAATGGTCTAGAAACTGAGAACATATCGTCGATAGGTTCAAATTTCTGAAATATATTGTGGACTCTTTGAATTCTTGGAAAGGAGTTTTTACTGTCTCAAACACCCAACTTTGGATTGAATTTCCTATAACAAGATGGGTCTGACGTTTGGGATCATAGCGAAGACTATTGAAAATTTCGTTTAAATTTGAAAAATCGCAGGAGAAGCTCAATGGCAGGGAGTAGCGCTGTGCTCCTAGTTCGCGCATTAGTTTTTCTCGGATATTTAACAAAACGGGTTGAAACCGGAGTTTATATATCAGAAAACACACGAGAAAACTGGGGGACCCACTAGCGAGTCGAACCCCTTACAACTGCGTCAGACAGCGACATAAGATCGGCGAAACACGCGTGTCTGGGCTTTCAGCTAATACCTGTGTTGTAAGTACGGTGAATCATCGCACAATTCTATACCATTGGCTGCCTGTTGGCGGTTTGTGAATATTAAGCGGCTATTCCGCAGTAGCTGATGGATTTTAGCTCGAATTTTCATATGAACTTTCAGACCATGCCTAAAAAGGTCTGCTCCGAAGAATTTATTCCAAGTTCGCGCATTAATTTCCTCGGGAATTAAGCAAGGCAAGTGGCGCTGTGCGTTATGGGACACCTTAGATCGGCACAACGTCACAGGAAGAAAGGACTCATGCACTGCCACATATCAGCGATCAAACTGGTTCTCACTGTCGCAGTGATTATGCATACTGTTCGTACATTAGGAGAGAAATGCGGTCATAGTATGAAGAGCAATCTAGGTAAGGGAAACTTCTGGCGGAGGTGATTGACCGGGACGGCTTCCAAAGTGCATTCTGATTTCCTGCTTCACTCGTTGTCCCTGTTTGGCCAAGGAAGGCACAAGTGAGAGAGGTTGCGACCGTTAAACCTCAGTATTCTGTTATTCAGCATGCTCCCTAAGACCTAATGTCCGATGCCATGACGACTGCTGATACAGTAGGTGGGTTAACTCATGAAATGTCAACTCAAATTCCGAAATGACTTTTCGTTTCAAAAAGATTAATTAATTACCTCTTCCAATCTTATACTCAAAGGAAGGGTATAATTCGGTTTTCAAAAACTGTTCAAATTCCCGAATAATTTTGAACCGGTCTACCGTTACACTTGGATTCAGGGTTTCCAAACTACAAGCCGTATAATTTCCGCGTACGGAAAATCACACATTTCTCCACGGTACTAAAGGGGGACCAATTAGTGTTCATAAAATTTGGCAGTGGATTTGATCCATATTGTGAACTTTCCAAACCACATCGACTAATGCAGAGGCATGACGATTCATGAACGGCCATTTCAGGGTATTGAAAAGTCCCACAATTAGAAACTTTTTTTGAAAACCGAATTATTTGCCTCCTTTGCGTGTAAAATTGAAAAATATGTAATTGTCTACCGAGTGAGCAAAAGAATGAATATTTTATGCATGTTTTCATTAAATATAATTGGACATTTATGGGCATCGAAAATCAATGAGAAAAATGCATGCTGCTTAAGAAGTCATTTTTTACAGAGTGTAGTTTTCGCATGCAGCCGGAAGGAAGTTCATTCGAAAGCCGGCATCCTGATGTAACTGAGATATCATAGAGTTATGTTGCAGGTTGACTAGTTGTACAACCCACGGTAATTAACCTTTTCTAAACGAAAACGCACTTCGGAATTTCGGTTGACATTTCATGAGTTAGCCCACCTACTGTAGTTGTAAGACAGTTTCTTCCAATATGCTCTTTTAAATTTTCGTTGACTCAATTCCGAACACTGATACTCGATGTACTCGCGTTGTTCTTGTACTTCATTTACCATACAGCAATCCCTTTCTGATCTGTTTCCTGTCAAGTACAGGCAACTGCGCAGCGACCCCATTCAAACCTACCGCACTGTCAGAGACCGTGAGTGTGCCCTTGAGTTTGACGAATTCTTTGAATTGGCTGGAACGGACTGTCTGGGTGGTCATTCCTTGAAACTGCAGACGTTCAACGGAACGTTTTCTCGCAGAGGGTCGCTAGAGCAGATAAGGGACTCCCAGACGCAATGATTCTTTCCGAAACTGTTGAATCCTCTATATGCAGTCTAGAGGCTCCTTTACTGAAAATATACTGCACATATAATCCCGATTGTGTCGGTGGCGGCACTTTGCTCCTAGCTCGCACATATCGGTAAATTTTTAATTTCCAGAATTCCTGGAGTTACAATTGATTTAATGGCTATTTTTGAATAGGGGCGAAAGTATCGTTCCCTTGATAAACTGACTTCAGCCGTTTAATGGCCACTTAGGATCATCCGCTGATTTCGAGAATCTCGCAGGCCATGCCCAAACGCTGCTGCGATCAAAATTTGATTGTCGAATTCTATGATGCATTCCCTTTTTTCGCCTGCTCAGCATTTTCCATGAAGCTGGAATCTTTCTAAATATTTGGGAGACATTACACAGCATGCTTCCCCCAAAGCTTGGTCATTCTACTGCAGCAGGGGATTTTAGACTCGTAGAAACTCCCCTAGTTGTTTCGGTGATTTTAGTGAAGAGAATTAAAAATTCGGGGAAGAACCTTCTTTGTACATCCCAAAAGACATTGCGTAAAGACTCGATCATAGGGCACGTGTCTACCGTATATATTTGGTTAAAATTTAGCCTGCAGACTGTGTAACGTTTTCGCTTTTTCATAAACACGTCCATTGAAACGTTTTCTTCTTCTCTAAAGGTTTCTCTCGTCTGGGATTATGGAAATTCTCTAATCAACTGTATCAAAATGTATCTTCGGTTTCCCGTTTGTAAAAATTTGAGTTACATAACTAGTGTGCTTACAGGGTTTTTTTCAAAGTGGCAGATTTCTCAGGTATGTTGACCGCTTGAAAGTCGTCCAAAGATACCAGATAACACCTTTGACAGGTAGATAATGACTTACGGATCCCTATACGATAGCGCTGAATCTGGTCGTTATGTTCAATTATAGTACTGATTTTTTTAAGCAGGTTTGCGATGCTACCAGTTTTTAGCCTACTTACTTAACGGTTGACGGCGACTTGGGGAATCACGGTCGAAAATCCTTACGGAATTCCCTACTTTGCCCAATGAACGTATTTGGCTTCAAACATTTAGCATTAATGTCAGTTGATAGTAAAGCTTTAGGCAGATTTCACTCCAACAACCTTAGTCTCTCAAAATGCTTGTTTTGCTGCGCACTATGTAGGTCAACTGTGATTTCAAAATCATAAATAATAAAAAATATCGACTCTGCGTTTGGTCTGGATTGAAATGTTTTTCTTATTCATCCTCGGCGCTATCGGTCAGCAAAAGAAGACTTGATCCGTCGAGCGATTCTCGTGCTCCGATAACTGTGCCCGTTGGACTGTTGTAATTTTACCTTCAATGAGCACAGTGAAATAGTAGAACGTGATCTCCCGTTACTTCACGCATTAAAACGGAGTATGTTTTGGTTGTTTGAATTCAGTTACGCAAGAGGCCATCGCACAGAACGTGACACTACGTCTGTGCAAATGTGCGGTTTCTTACTTAGCGAACACGTTTAAACCTCTGTTAGGCCTGGTTGACTGGAGCAAAACGAAATTAGCTGTTCTGAGACATGTGAACCTAGGTTTGTCTGTTTGAGGGATTTGCTTGGACTCAATAAAGCGGATTAGCATGCCCAGTAGATGTAACGGCAAATGGGCGTATAGAATTTGCTGTCGAACACTCTGGACGCCTTATGCGTATTTACCACCTTTCTTGGTACAAACTAACCTCCACTCTGATTGCATAGGGATGAAAACTAATCCGATTCCCAAAGGCGGTTACCAAAATTTCCGATAATTATACGCCGGTTGCCTAAAGCATTTGCGGCAGAATAGTAAAGTGGCTTGTCGAAAAGGTCACCATTCGGATTTTTGAAAATAAACACGGATCTCCTAGGTGTCCATTAGGGTTTTTGAAAAGGAGGCCTCCACATTACCCGTGTACTGTATGTGCGCACTAAACTGGAAACATAAATTTCTACACGGGTGTTAGTTTGCTAATTTACAAGACAAATTTGTAGGCAGATTAGGAGTGCTGAAATGCATTATAAATGCTCAACTGCAAAATGTGATTAGCGATTCCCAAACTTGGTCATTTAAGTGTTTCCGTGGAAAGAAGTTTGGATGTACCTAATGAAATGAATTAGCCATTGCCACTAGAAATTTCAGCGAGAGTGTCAAGAGGGCTTTTGATTAAACGGCCTGTACTGCTTATGCATATTGCCCAGTCGTCCTTGGACTGGGGCACCGTCCCCTGCGATTCGGCAATGATTTATATGAACCTGATTGATTCAGAGGGGTGTTGAACTAGTGCTATCAGCTATACCTCGATGAACCTAACCCACGATTGCCGCACTACTATAGAACAGCTTCTTTGATAGATCATGTATGGGTATTTTGTAAAAGAATCGTTATCAAGTGTGCTCAACAGGGCTTGCAGTATACATCTGTTCAGAGTTATATATTAAGCAGAATTGTGGTCATTATACCTATGCTGACCCCGAGGGAACTTTTGCTATCGTCTCAAATCGTCGACAGTTGAATAAGCCTTGGTAAGCTGGGATTTGGTGGTTGTGTTGGTCTGGATAGAATAGTTCAGGAGATTGAATAAGAAGCCGCAGTCAGTGCCCTTAAGCACAGACTGGAAGCATATTTACCTATAAAGAACATCTTGGCCAAGAAGGAAAGCGTCATTTCCCTATCAAAACTTTAATCATACCTAAATTTAACAGAATCAGAGATGGAAAAGAACAGGTGAGTCCCGGAAAGCAGCTCGACGTTTATTGGCCTGACGTTTTGGATTCTCACTCGACCCCACCATCAGAGGCAGTTACAGATAAAGATGTTTGAGGCACAAAGACTGCAGTATTTATAGTGCCTAACTGCTGTGGGACCACATGTGTTCTATAATTAACAGTTTTTTGATCATCACTGATGGTCCTTATTAAGTCGATGATAGCTCGTCAATCCGCGTCCAAATCGCTGATTGCCGTTATTATATCATCCGTGTTGGGTGTTGGCGTGATGATACTCGTCAGTTAGGCCCGCTGTCATTTGGACTGTTGCTTGTCCACGCTCTCCTCTCGTGACTGATTTCCCTGCTCAAGCAATGTCGCAACGTCGTATATGGTACCGCGAAGTCTATTCGTTTCGTCTGTCGTTTCTGTCTGTTTAAGGATTGGTTCAATTTCTGAAATCAAGTTGAAAGGTATGGCACCGGCTGGGTTAAATGAGACTAAATACCTTGATACCTGCATTTAATCCTCCGGCAGCTCTTTTGACGACAGCTTATGCACCAGTTTGTCGTTCTCGGATGAAGTTGGAGCAGGCAGCTCATGGAATCTGTTCTCTTTTGCTGGTCCGCTTGTCGCTCTCTACTGGCGGGTTCGTTGGTAGTCGATACATGCCTGCGTCCAAACCTTCAGGTTCTTGTGCATCCCAGGACAGATGAAACGGACGTAGAACGCTCTCTTGGTGACTCGACGCATGTGATGAGAGAGGTTTCGCAGGTAGGTAAAAACATCGCGGTCGAGGGTAGGTGAGACTCTTTGGAGGCGATACAGAAGATGGCGCCGCCGCCAGTAGTGGGAGAGAGGTCTTGGAGTTGGAGTTAGTGGGCGCCTTCGTCACAGGGGGTAAAAAACGTGCATTTCGGCAGCAGTCTCAGGTAGTTCGATCCACGGATGGAGGCTCATAGTCTGCGGGGAAACCACACGCTTACTATAATTAGCAGGCTTCACCATCACCGGCGGGGGCCGTAATTGATGCAATGATAACTTGTCAGTCCGCGTCCGAGTCGTTGATTGCCGTAATTTTATCATGCGTGTTTAGCGTTGACGTGATGATTATTCGGCAGTTTGGGTATCTGATGATGATTTCGAGTGAGAATCCGAAACGTCAGTCCAATAAACTTCTTGTTCCAGTGATCAAGTATTCCTCTTTTTCTAGATTCCGACGTACTACCTTTTACCCATCATCTCCTAAAAAGCTTTCATACATAAAACCCAATATTACTAAATCTCGTTTGCAGTGTGTTTATTGGGATCCCACATTCATCTGAGGTTTCCCATCTTTGCTGTCAGATCTTTTGCATATTGTCACTAACTTTATCAAACTTTGCTGAACTTTACCCAGTTTATGCCTTAATTTCCAGTACCCACAATTTATTGATCCACGTCCTCATCCATAAAATAAATAAGATTTTAGAAAATACGGTTTTTATTCAGCATGCTTAAAAGGGAGAAACAGTCCGTTTAGCCAGAGCGAACAGCGTGATCAGGAAAATGAGGAACTAAAAACAGGAAAAAAGTTCAAATGTCATTCAATGGGTATTTTACACGAATTTAATTTTAGAGTAGTTCTATACTCTTCTCCGCTCTGTGTTGCACATATTTACTTTACTGGAGGGAACAAAAAAGCTGAAATTCAAGCAATGCTCGCTTTTTAAAGGACCTGAAAAGGAGATACAGCAGATGTGCTAACTAATAAAATGCTAATCATAATATTAAAATGCATTTTTGACTCGAAAATATTACTTAAGAAGGATTTTTATATTAATTACCATGCAGCATAATCCTAGGTCATTTAATTTAAAACGAAAGGATGGCTTTCAAATAAGATTTTTTGGCCGCCTGTAAAACCTACGCTATGTAAAAAAAGACCACTTAAAGATGTTTTTTCTCATTTGTTTTCGGTGCCCTTGTATGCTTAAGTACGTCTTATAGAAAACATGCGTAAAAAATCATTGTTTTAATCATTTCATAGTATACTACGTCTTTTGCACATTTTTTACTTGAAGGAAGTGTATAATTTGATTTTCAAAAAGCTTCTTATAATGAGATTTTTGAGACAGCAAAATGTGCTAAATCTAATGAACCTCATATGGTCTGCTTCTCATGGCGTCTAGTATTATATGATTTCTATACACGTAAGGTTTACTGCTTGTAAATTGTAAACTTTGGATGCAAGTGTAACAGCAGGTCGGCTTCAAAAGTATTCGGGAATCGGAATAGCTGTTTAAAGCCAAATTTTCCCTTCCTCCAAGTTTCAAATTTACTAATGACCTAATATTCTACTAAATGAGTAAAAGGGTGAACATTTTCATGCTTCTTTTTCTACTAAATATATTCAAACTCATAAGGGTATTGAAGACCTTAAGGAAAAAATCATATTACTTCATTGTTTATTTTTAACAAAGTGTAAATTTTGCTGGCGGCCGAAAAAAAATTAGCTCAGATGCCGGCATCTCGAAGTAGCAGAAATGTCTTGGGATTGTGCTGCATGGTGATTAAGGTTGCAACCCTTCTGAAGTAATACTTTCGCGTCGGTAACGCATTTTGGCATTTCGATTAACATCTCAGTAGTTGGCACACCTACTGCATACATGTGCCTCTAATTTCCAACAATTAACCCTCTTCTTAGGAACTCTTGTTTTAACTGTCTGCTTTCATTAATTACTTAAAGAATCGGCATGTGATTTTTTGGTGAGTTTGCAACCAATTTCATATAAACACCCATTGGTCGACTTGTGATTGTTTGTTGGCTGTTGACCCGTAGGGCGCAGTAATTACCTGGAAAATCATAGCGCCTAGGAGGATGAAAAAGAATATTGTCATGCCCTGCTTTGTGAGCAGAATAAGTTTTCCTCTGCATCCATTTTTAACAACCGCGGCTGTGATGAGACAATTGCATGAGATATCAGCGCAACAAAGGCGGGAACAGTGGCCGGCTGAAATAAGCAGAAATTTAAGTTAGTTTGGTTAAACAAATGTTCAATACATTTCGCAGAAAACAACAATTTGATGAATTTTTTTCCCCGGTACGAAATTGAAAGCAAATTTTACCGGTACTAACAATTGCGCAAGGGCTGAACAGCTGCACCCTGTCGCTTTATAACATAAATAACAAGTGAGAAGAAAGCAGCAGTTTGAATTCTCCCAAAAAATCAATGCAAAACAGCAAGGTAATAGTTAGGGTAATCAACGAAATTGTAGTTTAAACACGATATGGGAAGGATAATGTGAAAACGTTAATAGGCATAAAGGAAAAGGGAAATTTTAAGATCGATGAGCTAGAGATTACCACGAAAATTTTAGGCTGACCAAACCCCTCATCAGTTTACAAATGTCTGGTTTCATTCGCTCTGTAGGATGTTTTTGGGTCAACAGAGTGACCGTTATCAAGTAGGTGCTTTGTAGTGAAGGAACGCGGAATTTTGTTTCTTTCTTTAGAAGCCATCTGGGCAGGTACACAATCGACCCAGCTGTCGACTGCCTTTGCGTTTGCCTAATGTACTTGCATCCGCAAGTGCATGTGAATTCATTGGCGTGCATTGGCAAGACATTCTTTGTCGTGGAATTTGTTGGTACCAGAAAATTCTACTTTACTCGCTTGCTTTGAAAAAAACAATAAGCCTACCAGCATTCTGTTGCAAATAAGCGCAAACAAACGTGAGCTAATGCATTCAGCGATATTTCGCATGTATGCGGAAGGCGTACTGGAAAAAAGCAAACAAGACTGGGGTGACCAGCTATGTGCAATGTAGGTGAAGACATTTCGCGTAAATCTGGTGTTGATGGTGTGTAGCAGACAAGGGCTCATAGCGCAGAAATAAGCAGTTCAGTCCTCATTATTTTTTTCGACCCTTCGGCAATAATACTGGTAGCTAAGCAGCAGGATGAATATATTCCGTAATTTAGTTGGTGAGCGCACTAACAACATAATAGCCATTCCCAATCGCAACCAGCAGGACAATGCTGTCAGGCGTTGACGAAACAACGCAGATTTAAACCTCGGGCCCTGCAATTCTGACATTTGGTAGGGTTGGATGACGACGACAAAAAACCAAAAATGAGTGTGCCCTGTGTTGCGATAGGCAAGCGCATTTACTTCGATATGCATGTATACATATATGTGTACGTAATGGTAGAGTAACGGTCACCGATCTCTTTTAAAGTCCTTACTTATTCTGTTGTGTTTTTTGGGCTTGCTCTCGAGCCCAACCAGTAACGCACAGCCGCGCATGAAACGGACAGAATGGTATTGTCAACAAAGACAGGGAAGCCTGTAATGGCCATTTCTGGCTTATTAGTCGTCTTCAGCCATTCATACTCAAACCGAAGTGTGGAACACCTGGGGCTCCAGACCGCGACCTGTTATTTAGATGTGCTACGTCTCTAACTACTGAGCCCCGAATGGTAAACCAGCTGACTACATCATACGTCGTTGTACAGCTGCTGGTTGGGCTCGAGAGATGGACCCGCAAGGCACAACGGAACGCGTGAGTTCCATACCACGATCGATGAGCACCCCTCTGCCATTGTACATACCCGATCGCAACCGATAATAACTTTCCATCAGGAACAGCCAACGCTTTACTCTGATAATGAGAACGAGAGGGTTTCTGAAACGTCAATTCAAATACACTTTGGCCCAAGAATTCGCCATCTCTTATTCTTCATCTTCTTCGGGGGGGGGGTATATATGTATATAAATAGCAAATGTTTTTTGCCTTTCCTCTAACGTCGGTCCCAGCATACATTCCACCTACATGTTTCGCCGATGGTTCTGATGCCAATAGAAGCGGTGGTGGAATTCTGTTTCTTAGTGGCTTCCCGGTCGTCTCACTATGCCCCGTTGCCCCCTACCATTGTATGTTCCCGACCAAAACCGACAAGGCAACGGCCTCGTGGCCCACTGCTTAAAGGCGTGGACCTCTAACAAATAGGTCACGAGTTCGGGTTTCGGGTGTTCCACACCTCGAGGTTGGGTATGACTGTCTGACGACGGCTAATAGCCTGGATTGACCGTTCCAGGCTCCCTTGTATTTGTCGGAAATAACATACTGCATATTTATCTGTGTGACTTTCCAAATCAAGCAAGCTCCCTACGGGTTGCAAAAGCCACAAACAGCCAACTAAATACCAGGCCGAATTCGACCAATTTTAATAGCAGATGGGGATTAATTACAGAGAAAATGTTCCACCTCCCCTCTCAAAATTCGTAAAACAGGGGTACTGTCAATAAGAACTGGAGTCGATACCGACCATCAAAAGTGGAGACCTCATAAAAATTGGGAATAGTGGTTTGGAAAATCAATAAAATGTTTTCGGGTAGTTTACACAAGGTAACGCACACGAGACGAGATGGTCTGCCTTCGATGTGGAATTCAATGAATGATGTATTGGACCATCTGTTTTCAGTGACCTGCAAATTTAGGCCCCGCGAACTGAAATGGCACTTTTTTCTTCCCGAATCTTTCAAATTTTTTTACAGACCGCTACGAATATTTCCAAATGTACCCCTTTGAGTGAGCTTACTGACGTCGTAATAGGTGAATTTCGGTCATTTCACAATATGCTCACGTTGTACAGTCCAACACAAACTTTATGCCACTACGCATTTTCCTCTCTTTCCTCGAGCATTATTAGAAAATGAAATCAGTGCCCTTTGAATGACTAAGAGCACCAAGTCGTCTCCCTTGTATGGCATGATAGCCAAGAAGTCCCGGATAGCATAGGCTTTTTCTGACACGTTTGTGAAGTTGTAAGACCATTAAGATTAAAAATTTCCAACTCTTGTTATTTGTTAAATTCTATGCTACGAATCCGGGATTTTAATAAGACGCTGGAACGGTAGACGAGAGAACACGTAATCTTTTATGCACACACTTACCCAGCACGTCCTTGAAGTCTTCAGGTCCATTCATTCCACAACATGGACCACCGGTCTACAATAATGTCACACTTTCAGTTTTTGCTCCCTACGACTTCTGATGATGAAGAAGAAGAGTTTGTAAAAATATTATGAGTTCGCAAAAAGATTTAACCGGAAAAAATCCCTTTTGAACGCATTTGAGTCCTCTCCTTTAAACTTGTGATGATAGGTCGCAAACGTGAATGCAAAACGCAAGGTTCCTTACACTTTCTAGGCCCTATATATACTCGGAGTTATTTTAATAAAATGCTCTATAGCGTTATTCTTCCATCTCGTTTGCTGGAAAGTAATATACATATAAACTTTATTATAAACAGTCTGGATGTAGGTGGCCTGACGTTTATCTAACCGTCCTACTGCTTACTTTGTCTTCAGTAGTAACATGTAGCGCATTGGAGGAATAAGCAGAAGAGAAGCAACATGTGGTCTGTCGCCTGATGCATTTCTGTAAGTTGATTTTAAAAACGGCGGAGTTTAAAACCTTTTTCTCAGATATGTCAGTTAAGTTAGCACGCCGGAAGCCTACAAAAGAATATTTTTCTAAACCGACCCCGCCTCGCACGCATGAACCAAGAAACTTACGGATGCGTATTTGTCATTCCCACATCACATATCTTAGAAAATCTTGGCGTCTTTAACGTTTTCGCCCGGTGTAATAAAGGAAGTCACGGAATGCCGAGGCCTAAGGGACATTTGCATAGACTTACATTCGACCTTGGTATATAGATAAACTATTCTACATAGCAAGGGAGAAAACGGAGCAGGATGTATGCCTCGGCACCGTTCACGCTTTAAATAAGGGAAAGAATCATCCCCTTTCGTGAATTCATTTGCTGACAGAATAAGTGGCGCCTGCGCAAACGAAAAAGTGTTCGCGTTCTTCGAAGAGGATGAAAAGGGTCTCTAAGCATCGCTATCCATGCGCATCTTGAAAAATCTGTTTATCTGTGGACATAACTGAGGCCTTCTAGATCTTTAATCGTATTCGTAAGAGGATACGCCGACTATCACTGGTAGCAAAGGATTGCTATGCGGGATTTTCATATGCCGATCCTAAAAATTCTCGATATAATCCGATCTGTATATACAGTTAGCCGTCACCTATTCGTGGTTCAGTATTCGATGGTCTCATTTTTCGTAGAAAGCATCTGGCAATTATGGAAAATAATGCTCATATGCCTCCGTTGCTAAGACAATTTTCATAATAAATAACTATTTACCTATTTTGGAATATTGAAACAAACACGGTTGCATATAAAAAATCTAATTTTTTTCTAAAGAAGCCTTGGCAAACGATGAGCAAATCTAAACATACGAAGGAACAGCAACACTTCTTAAGACCGTAAAGGTATGAGCCCTTGGGTCTTGAAACCACTAAACAACTGTCTGAAAAGGTGTCATTGATGAATAAAAAGGACTCCAGAATGGACCAGTAGTGTCCCAAAGGATATGTTTTGCCACTGGAAGCGAGGAAAGAGTCAAAGGAAACAGTCTTGAGAAAGGACACACAATCTCTGGGAAAAAAAACTTTATTCGCCTGGCGTTTCGGATTACTTCTCGAAATCAACCTATCCATATCTGCTAATGTGTCTGACGATGAGGAATTTGAAACATCAAGTGAATAAGGTTTTTTATCGGAACGATCGTGCCGCTTTATTAGCGCTGCTCCTCCGCATTGCTGCACGGTCATTTCTTTGTCATTTTTCGTCCACCTGCACAGCTAGTGCATCATCAGATTCTTCCTCAATCAGCATTCATCGGTAGTGATTATCCGCATGACTAACGTTATCTTTAATAACTTACAGTTTTTTGCATCTTTAAATAGAGACTTCGATATTTGAAGACAGTACCTAACTTTTCCCTGTACTTGTGAATGAACTTATACTACTCCTATGCGCTGCATACGGTATAAGAAAACAATAAGACTTGAGCACTCTGGGGAAAAAAATAGTCGACTCTAAATATATGGGTAACAGTAATTAGTTTTCGCGTTATTAAGAGTGATAATTGGCTGTTGGTTCATGCATAACTGTAAGTCACATATATTTATAGGAATGATGTTTATGATAGCTTTGGAATGATAGTCACAGGTGTTAGGAGGATAGCTTAAAGGATATTTGGTGTTTGATAACCAAAACATGTAATTCTTAACGTTTTTAGAGATGTCTCAAGTCTTCGCGTATTTCAGCTATTCGCGGGCAGCTGCGATCCCTAACTGAGGTGGTCACCAGGGGAGTTTACTAGACTTTTTACGCACGGAGGAGGCCACTTGTAGGAATTTAAAGCGAGATTGCAGTCAGTTAGTCAAGATGTAATTAACAAATAATAACTAGGGGTATATGTGTTAAAGGCTAGACTAGTCCTTTTTGTTATTTTAGGGACTTTCTTGAACAGACGGAGTTTTTGTTAGGCGACTCCATTGCATACTTTAATCTCGTTATAGACTTGGTGCCTTGTTTGATCAGCCCACTTAATGGCAGTAGCCTGACAAATGCCATAACCCCATCGATCACCCAAACGAACTGTAACCGAAATGAGAGCGGCAGTGAACAACCAATCAGGCTACATCCACAGTCCCCGCCTAACCAAATACGGACATAAAGGAAGGGCGCTAACTAGCGTGTTCTGTTAAGGACTATCCCTTCGCGTATGATTATGGATGGGTTACGTTCTGCTTACTGCAGAGAAGAGCGAACGGGCTTGCGTGCTCTGGACTCATAACGAACGCAAGAAACCTTGCCTCGCCTTACGCAATTTTTTTTTCCCATGATTGATAGTAACGAATCCCCACAGTTCGTTAACTCATAAATTCTGTTAGGTTCGTTGTATTTGACGAGTTGTTGTCGGTGATGTGGATTCATTCCCTAAGCCTATTCTTTCCCAGTCAAATCAGTGGTCACTTAAGAACACATGTCGATTCTAGTCGTTCGCTCCAAATGGGGCATTTTCACCTTAGATGTTTCAACAAATTGTTCTGTCTACACCGGCACGAACTACATCTGGTTCCTTTTAATTCCGACATGTCTGCTAATCGCGTCTGCCCTGTATCGTTTTGACCCTATTCGATCAAATTCTGCGGGCCTTCCATGCTAAAACTTTGCTAGGTATTTATTTTAAACGAAATGGAGGGCCATTTCCACAGAGAATATGTTAAGATCTAGTTATGTTGCCCCATCTGATGAACACAATACTGTTAGGGGGTTATGGGTTAGAGTAAAGGGCTAGGAGTTGGAGTTATAGCTAGTGGTTACAGTTAGGGGTTAGGGAAAATATTTCTCATCCACTAAAAGTGCAACCGCTAATTTCCAATGGACAAGGCCATCACCGTCAAAGACTGGTTTATGGCAAAGCCAGCAGAACCGCTATGGCGAGATTCTACGGTCTCCCAAAAGTACACAAGCCAGATGTTCCCCTCCGTCCTATCGTCTCACTCCGAGGCACACCCACAGACGGGCTTGCAAGCTGGCTATTTCATTAGCTAAGATTCCTAACTGCAGGCTCACAAACAACGGTGCACTCGGTAGAACAATTCCTTGACAAAATAAGGGCAGTCACGATCGAACCGAATGAAAGGATGGTGTCTTTTGACGTCGTCTCACTCTTCACGTCCATACCACAGGCCCTTGCGGTTGAAACGCTCAGTGACTTGCTACGTCAAAATTACGACGGGGGCGATGCCCAGCCCACAGCTCAGAATCCCATAGAACTCATGGGGCACTGTCTCAAGACATTCTTTACCTTTGAAGGGACCGCATACGAGCAGATCAAGAGCACTCCAATGGGTTCACCAATCCCCGGGCTCATTGCCGAGGCGGTTCTACAAAAACTCAAGAGACGACTATTCAAGGAATACAAACCCAAGTTTTTGGCACGCTAAGTTGATGACACCTTTGTAATCATCGACCAGGATAAAATGAACTACTAAGTGGAAATACTGAATTCAATCATTCCTGATCTACAATTCACGATGGAAGAGGAAGTAGGGGACAAACTTGCATTCTTGGATGTTCTCGTCGGCCGACAACCAAATGGCGATCTAGCGACGTCGGTCTACAGAAAACCGACGAAGACGTTGCAAATGCTCGGCTACAACGGCAACCACCCGCTGCAACACAAACGAAGCTGTGTCCGCACGCTGTACCGACGGGTGGAAACTCATTGCAGCACACCAGCCGCCAAACTGGACGAGATAAAGCACCTCCGAGAACTCTTCAGAGCCAATGGCTATCCGCGGGCATTCATTGAACGGAGCCGGAGGCAGCCAAAGAAACGAAACGAAGAGCACAATCAGTCAAACTCGTGGCAGAGCATTCCGTACAGTAAAGGGGTCTTCGAAGCCGTTGCTCGATCACTCGCGCCACTCGGAATAGGTGTTGCCCACAGGCCTGACTCAACAATCTGCCGGCAAGTGATGCGACCAAAAGATCCGATCCCTAAGCGGGAGATATCGGCCGTTGTCTACCGACTTCAAGGCAGCTGCGGAAGCTGCAACTACGTTGGGGAAACCGGCCGACTGCTGCAAACGCGAATGCACGAGCATAAATTGGCCTTGCAAAGGTTAGACCCAAAGTCGGAGGTAGCAACCCATGCCCCGCAAATGGGACACATCTTCAACTTTGACGTCGTTGAGATTGTGGGCCGGGGCGGCGATCACACAGCAAGGCAAATGCAAGAAGCCTGGATGTCCACCGATTGCTTTGTCAACCGCCACATCAATTTGCCCCCCCCCCTATCTGACATTACGAACCTTCTTAGCGGGGGACAGTCACGGCGCGGGACAATCGGGGCCGTCAGTCATCTCCGCGGCCGACGGGGGCGAGTCAGGTCACGGTGCCATGCGGGTTGGATGCAGCCACACAGACGGCATTGGCGGATAACGCATTGAACGAAGGGCGCCATTGTAGGGGGAGCTGTGCGCAGGACTTCCCAGTCTCTGAAGACGAGTAGACGAATAAACTACTCTAAACGTCGGAACTCAAATAAACCCCTCCCGGTGAAAGCCTCCTCCTCTTTTGATATGACACCTGGGAATCGCATTTTCACTACTATTGAGACTTTTCGTTTGCATACCGTTACTTGACCTCGCCTACTGTGCTGTATCCGGCCCCACTTATAAAAACAAATATTACCACCGGTCCCGTATTACAGGCAGCTAGGTTTCATTTACTTCAGGTGGGACTACATAACCACATCTGATCCTTCTTTATTTTATTTATCATCAACCGCAGGGGCGATCTTTACAGGTGAAGCAAACATCTTAATAGGGTATCAGGGGACTGCTTAAGACTTCGCTTTGACAGTTTCCCCAAAGTCCGACTACTCATTTACGCTGGACATGATATGCTACGCACAGGCCAATGGGTCTAATGCCATTCGGAAATGCATATTCTGAACCGCAATAACCTTCGAACGTTTTATGCACACCCCTTTTTTATCATGATGTCATATTTCCATCGCTTGACTGCTAATTTGTGTCATCTAGAATTCCGCTATTTAGACTGCAAGCGACTGGATACGAATAGTCGCCAGCTGAGCACTATTTCAAGGTAATAAGTGAGTTTATAAGGGAAATCTCTTACGCGAAGACATCTTTAATTTTAATGCAAAACGCGTGTGCGAAACTTAGAAGCAGCAAACAGAGCTTGCAAATCATGGGCGGACAATTATTCAGGAAATTATCGACTTTAAAAATCGATGACTCTCCACATGTTCTTTCATATGCTCATCAACCGTTGTATTAAACCACAGCAACTCCTGACATGCGAAATTTTAACCAACTTACTGTCATCAGAATATCCCAAAGGATAGTGGAAGTTGCAGTCGGATTCCCGTAGGAACTCAAATGGTTGCTCATCAGTTCCACCATGGAATTAGTGTACTAAAAACAGAAAAACAGGTTTACCATCGTTATTTTCGCAATGCCGGCGTTTCTGAAGCAATCGCCCGACAACGAAACCGGTTTGGTATCTTCATTGCTCACAAGCCGGCGTCCTCCTTGCACGCAACACTATCCCGAGTAAAAGACCCCATACCTAAAGAGCCGCAAATTAGTGTCATCTAGCATATTCCGTGTGTCAATTGCTCTTGTGATTATGCTGGCCACACAGGCAAACGATTTGGGACGTATATAAACGAACACCTGCCGTCGTGACTCCCTGTCACTTTTGTTTGTACACGTCCTTGAATGCGATCATAACTCCAAATGCGAAGGAAGTCAAGTTGTTGCCATGGCTAACACCATACAGGCTCGAGAATTCCTCGAAGCCAGGCACTCTAACAGGAGTAGCATCAATCACCATGTCGATCTGGACGCGCGTACCGGCTCAACGACTTGCGCCTAAGAATTAACAACGACCGCTAATCCATACTGGGCCATGTAGAACCTCATTATTTCGATACCTTCTTCCCAGGCACAGCGAACAGCAACTGCGAGTCCTAACACACCCAACGTTGGCGCACTGACCTCTACCTCCATGCCGGATCGACAACCACTAAGTTCACTGTCTGAACTCCCATTGAGTCGCCACCTTCCCCGTCCTCCAACACAGGGAACCGCAACAGTCCCTCCTTCCCTCCCCCGCCCCAGATCCCAACCACCCATTTCACACGCTACCCGCTTGTTTGTAGGTGGCTGTCCTGTCGCGCCAACCAATTTAGTCTTAACATTTCACTTTCTCCTCTGTTTATTTCGTGTCATGACGGGTTGATGTCACCAGCCGTCGCCCATCTGTTATAATTGATGTTCCCGTTCACAGTCGACAGTGCAACGGGCCCGTAGTTCCATGTTATTTTATCAAACTCTATGACCAAAGATCCCGGGTTCGAAACTCAAACGATCCACACTTGGGGTTGCGCATGACTGGCTGATGACGGCTAATAAGCCGGAAATAACCATTCTGGTCACTGTCTTCTTTGTCGGTACTATGTCATATATATGACATGTATGCAGAATATTTTTACGGACAAAGACAAGGGAGACTGGAATGGCCGTTTCTGGCTTATTAGCCGTCGTCGTCGGCCAGCCGTACGTTACCTCGAAGTGTGGAACACCTGAGGCTTGAACTGGCAACCTTTTAGTTAGGAGTTCAACGCCTCTAGCAACTGGACCACTGGCCCGTCGCCCTGACAGTTTCGATCAGGAATATACAATGTTAGAGGGGGGCGCTTACCGATCGAGCTTACTGGTTCCGTTGTACCGTAAGGGCTCTCTCTTCAGTCCAACCATCAGCCGCACAGCGGTGCATGAGCTAGGCGACGACTTATAGGTCAGAAGTGGTTATTCCAGTCTTTTCTGTCTTTGCTGGTTATCACATTTCTGTCTATATCATGCGCTGCTGTTTGGAATCGAGAGAGTGCCCGTAAAGCACAACGGAAAGAGTGAGTTCCGTAAGAACGATCGGTGAGCGCCCCTCTACCATATGACATACATATCAGCAAGAAGGGACGACTGAGATTGCCGGAAAATTGATATAGTACTGTTTCGGGCTTCTTTTGTCTTCAGTTAGTCATAACCCTAACCAGCAGCTGAGATCAGATACACCAACAGGCGCATAGACACGCCTGGTGTAGTTTATTAACCGCTGGGCTCAACTAGATGGGTCATAGGCACTTCATCGAACAGAATTTCATCAGTTCTTCGCCACCTGTAATTCTCTATCACCGAGGATCGTGTAGGTACCCAATCAGGAACGGATTCTCACTGATCTGTTGGCTTCCCGAAGCAAACAAGTTTCGTATATATGTACATATATATAGGCTGAATGGTAAAGAATACGTGCGATCGAAGAAATTTAATAGAAGAAGACGGGAAGAACATCGACCGTCAGGCCAGGTATGTTAGTGACACCGGCAAGCAGCTTCGCACGAGATCGCACTAGCATGAGTTGGCTGTGAGACGGAAAAATAAACTCTCCTTGGTAACCCTCGACGCCTCGTTGCAAGAGCACGATTTTGAATTTGGGTGCGTGAGAATATTGGGCCAGCCATAAAACCGAATATACAATGATAAAACGACGCTCAGGGACTGTCTTATGGAACTCACTCGTCTCGTTGTGCTTTAAGGTTAAAGGGATCGAGATCCAGGTGTTCCACACTTCGGAGTTGGGTTTGAATGGCTGGCGACAGCTATTGAGGTATAAATCTCCACTCTAGTCTCGCTTGTCTTTTGGGTAATGTTATTCTGCCTATTTTACACGCTCCTGTGCAGATGCTGGTTGGGGATAAGAGGGCTCTAAGGCACAAGAGTTCTGCAAAACGATCGGTGAGCGTCCCCTTAACATTTTATAAATATATATAGGTAGAATATAATGACTAACAAAGGCAAGGGAGACTAGAATAGCAATTTCCGGCTTATTAGATGTCTTCAGCTAGTCACACCCAATGGCGAAGTGGAAAGCACCGGGGTCTCCATCCCACAACCTCTACCATGTGCATGTACATATATCACCTTATCATATATATATATTATGTGCAGCTGCTGGTTGGGCTCGAGAGAGAGCCCTTAAGGCACAACGGAACGAGTGAGTTCCGTATGAACGATCGGTGAGCGCCCCTCGCATTGTATATTCCCGATCGAAAACCGACAGGGCAACGGGCTCGTGGCCCGGTGAGCAGAGGCGTTGACTTCTAAGCCAACGGGTCGCGAGTTCGAGGCTCGTATGTTCCACACTTCGGGCTTGGGTACGGCTGGCTGACGACGGCTAATAAGCCAGAAATGGCCCTTTCAGTCTCCCTTGTCTTTGTCGGTAATATCATTCTGCCCATATATATGTATGTTGTCAATACGGTATTACAATAATACTTTTCTGGTTGCGCTGCACGGTAACTGGCGCATTCCGCATGCAGCACTAGCTGTATCAAACTAAGACTCGAGTAACCTAATATTATCCGACAGTATCACTGCCGTACATCCATACTATTACTGCTTTATAACGGCTGTAGATATTTATCGCTTCGACTCTACTAATTGCACCATTTTGCGCTCCTTAAGTAATAAACCACTATTTTGTTAGTGCCACGGCTACTAATAATGCCGCTGCTACTGCATCGTTATTTTAGCATTGTGACAGCTATTTATATCATCCGTAATTAAATAAAAGCTTTGATTTCAAACGTCTTCCTCAAACGTATCGACAGTTGTCGCGGTTGACGTATTTGAAATAAAATAAACTCGGTAATTGTGTTGATAAAAAGGACTACTTACCCGCGCCTCATCAGAGAAGACTACAATGACGCCAATTACCTGACCGGCAAGCAATATGCCCAGAATGAGAGCGTACTGAAAGGTTGTTTGAAGAAGAAATAAATTTAGTAACCAGTCAACTAGCGGTCTGAGCTAGGCCAGTAAATGTCGGCCAACTTACGATCTTTAGGAGAAGTCGTAGATCACAGCATGCCGCAATAAATCCCACAATGCACAGGGTGGCTAGAGCCAAGCCCATGACAATGAGAGCCGCCGAGACGCCAACTAAAAGAGGCAGCATCGGACGATGAGCGCGTGATTCCAAAAACGCAATATAATGTCAACGACGACCAAACAGGTTTCATTGATGCATACAACAGTAGCAAAGAAAAGGACTCGAGTTAGTAGGAAAACGCGGTTGCGGCTTGTGGTGACTAAAAAGGACTATGAAAGGGACAACAGTAGCAGTTCAGTTCAGTTTATTTAGATGAAATTTAGGCGTGAGCATTCGGAAACCGTATTGGATGTTTTCAACTAAGCCTGTTTTTGATAAATTGATAAGAGATACATTACGAAGTGTCCCTATGTTATGAGAAACTGCAGCACCCAAAGTAACGTGGATTTACTTTTAGAAATCTGGAAGAATTTAGGTTCTTAGCGGAGGGCTTTCTGTCGATTCGTCCTACTCACAAGGCGAAATATTGCCGCGGTTTTTTACCTTAGGGCTCAGGTTATAAGCCACGGAGGAGGTCATACAGCCATGAACAGGATGCTTTATCGAGAGCTGCTGCCGACTTAGACAATGACGACTTGATTGGCGATTGAAGTCACTTAGGTCACGCCCGCAGATCAGCAGCATTTGATGTTCAAGACTTAGCTCATCGGGCTTATAGAATTGCTCGTAAACCACCGATTTAAATGCTATTCTCTTCAAGTAGGAATAATGATAGTCCTGCGATTTTTGTTGTTTAAAATTTTTATTAACAGTCGCGAAAGCAAAGATACCAATTTTGTGACAAGGAATGTCGGTAGAGTTGACAAAACGCAGTTTTTACATTGACAAGCAGGACTAAAATAGTTTGCTGTTAGATATATATTTCGGCGCCTTTTTACTTCAGCGCATCCTATTTTTCTTATTTTTTTGTTTTTGCGAGGACAAAACAGAGCATAAGCTTGATCCCATTTAAATGACAACATACTTTCGTTTTCGGAGACAAAAGTGACGAGAGTTTTCATTTGTTCATCACTTGGTATCGTGGGAAACTGATTTAGAATCGAGTGTATGATATTCCTGACAAGGTCCGGAGACGTTCTCAGAAGGATTCCAATCAAAGCGAGAATGAGAAAGCCAACCTTTGACAGAAATTAACATTTATCAGTGCAGTTTGCCCAAGGGAATCAAGACATTTTATCACGTGCAAAATCTCGCTGAAGTAATACCAATATGTTTCGGTAAGTCCGGATTGTTGATGCCGATCTTCGGACAGAAGTAATCACTGATTTATCTCTTTCAAAAAAGTTGGATCTCTCTCGCTCTGAAGCCACGAACCAGTTTATTCCTTAACTAGGAAGGCATTGGAGTAAAAAACCTGTCATCTTAATGACTTTCCATCTAGTATTGCGATTGAATACTTGGAAACGTGAAATTTCTAGCATGCGACGTTAAACCTGATTGACGCAATTTTCTTATTTCGTCTCAAACAGCGTTTGCTATTCGTACTTTTCTTTGTAAAAGCGTGTCATTGACTATTATGTCTCTAAAATGGATGATCGGATGGCAATCTTGTTATGTTATGAGTACGTTAGCATTCTACTAGTTAAACTGCTTTAAAACATTGTCGAATATTTGTTTAATACGACATACCCACCAGCCTACCTATTACAAAGTTGTAAACTAACTTGGTGGATTGGAAAGTCAGTAAACGAAATATATGCAGGCAATGAACTTCCCGCGTTTTGGTATCCCAAACCCCTTATTCAGCACATTGTTTATAATTGATGATAATAACCAGGTCGGCTTGTTTGTGGCAGATATTACTGCTTTGAGAAAAGTAAAACTCTGGTGCCAATTCGACCAAATAAATTTGACGTCTAAGCATTTTGAGGTCACATGACAATGCATTGAAGGCCATCTCGTCGACGGTCCTTTGGGGTTACCATTATCGTTCGAACAACATAAAGACTATTATTATACTCGAGAATTTGGGAATAGAAGGGGCGATTCTACTTGGTAACTCATGGTACATTCGCGCATCTCATTATTAAAGATCAATTCTGCACGTATTAGGTCGTGCATGGCACGCCTAGACGGGCCATTCGGCTTCGTCAGCACCGCATACAAGCCCACATCTGATTTTTCTGACACTGTCTTGCCACCGGATCCAGGTGGTTAGGGGAGAAGTGCGGCAGAGGGTACGTCTGTCTACTGCCACTATCCTGCACCCACTACGTCGAGGTAGACCTCATCGTTCAAGACTTCGAACTAAGAGTTGCAAAAATTCCCGTAGCAGTAATCAGAAGACGGGGTGGCGAGCATACGTAGCTTACGATAAATTCGCGCCGGGCCAGTACAATTATATGGGAACGGGGTAGAGGTCAGTGATAAGAAAAATCGATAGAATTTATCCTCCCCCACATTCTTACACCCCGCCTGTGTTTTAAGTAGAACTTTTATAGATTGCTCTTATCACTGACGTGTTTCATGTCTACCCCGTTCCCATCTAACTGTACTGGCCCGACGATAATTTATCGAAAGCTACGTATGCTCGCCACTTCTACTTCGAACTGACATTTAGGGTCACCAATCGCAAAACGGCATCATCGGCAATATTTGATAAGCAAATAAATTCTGCGCATCGACGCTGTTGCGGACAGCCATCGTGGTCATATCTGCTGTCCTCGTTCAAGGTCCTGCTGCCTCCAGGTCATTAACTTTCACAGCGAGCGGTTCCAGACGTGTTAACCCGCAGCCACTCTACTGACTTCACCTCGGACGCCCATTCGCCACTTGAACACACCGTCGCCCCCCCCCCCCACCCCCCTGCGAATGCAACTCAAACCACTTGAGCACCACCCCTCGGCAAATGCAACACACCGTTTGGACATCACTCGAACGTGCCTCGCAAGCCTACAAAAACAACTTCAAACACTGTTGTAGGGATGTAGGCGCAGTTTGTCCTAGTAGTCATGCTGGACGCCCTAACGCGTTGCAGGTTATCCACCGATACCACAGCGCCGCGCTAGTCACCTTTGAACTTTGATCCTATTGGCCATTGCAAGACTGCCGTACGTGGCAGCCTCCGGTCTCCATCAGCCCAGTGTTATCCAACCTTTCATTGTCTTTACTTACTCTTGCCTCTTGGTCTGCTTGTTAAACCTGACCGCATCGACTGGAGGCCCCATAAATGCCCAGGACAATTGATGTCCGGACAGCTCTAGGACCTAAGGGCTTCTTCTGGACGCCATTGCCACTCCTCCATCGCCTCTCCTGACCGAACCCAACATGCCTGGCCTCCAAACGAGCCTGCCCCTCCCGTAGGACATCCCGATATTCCCGATTCTAACTGGACTCCAGGCTTCATCCTTCCGTCGTTATAAATGATCCCCTAACTCCCCTTAGGAACCCGTCTTCTTTTCTCGCTGGGGACTAGAAGAGACTGCGTGTAGCACTACTAGACCTTGTTCTATATGTGTTGGTTGCTCTGTCTCAAAGACTATCAGGCGTGAGTGGGCCCAGTCAAAAGCAGCCCTGGATTGGCTAGCGCCCGCCGCCGCCTGAGAGGACAACTTGGGGCTCTATATACAATAAACCCCTCATCCCGGTAAAACCCGTCTTTTCCGACAACTCAGGATTTGACCTGATGATTGTGGGGCTTAGACGCTGCAAAACTACCACTGTACTCTCACGATTGATGATTCGAACATCAATTGATACCCCTTTTAGCACAAGGCCATAGGTGGTGATCACGAAATATGTTAGATAACGTCATGGATAATGGATAATCTCACTGATGTCACATGAGTAACCAAAACAACTTCAAAAAATAAGGCTTGGAAACTAAAGGATTTCGAAGGATTTCGCATGGCTGATGCTCCTACAAATCTACGAAGCTTATAGTTATCATGTGAACTATAGTCCTTTCATTGATGACAAAAAGGTCGCATTCCGTCGTTAATACGCGTTTGGGATAGTGAGCAAGTCTGGTTCAGCAGGTATCCCGACTTTTCAAGCTGCGTTCTGTAGAGGAAGTATAGGTTTATCACTGGAAACGTTTTCAAACTAACTGCATATTTGCTGCCGACGTCAGCTGTGCCAATCGAGTCTCTGTCTCCATACTTCGTGAACAGAGGGAAATATTTTATTTTATTTTATTCGCAGTTGGACGCGAAAAGTGACTAAAACAGAGATGTCTCGTGCTTTCGCATATTCCGCTTTTTCAGACTCCAAACGCTCTAGGCGTGGGATTGAGCCCTAAGTCTTTCCATACCTTTCGTAGTAAAACGTCTCCATTAAAAACCACTTGATCCAGTTCTGATAAACTCTTTAGTCAAAATAAGACCAGTTCAGGCCAAAAAAAACTCTGAAATCCGGGAATCAATGTGCATCACTGAGACCAAACAAAGTGTAAACGCTGCCTTACAAGGGTAACAACTCACCCACACACATATACACTTTTCGAAGTATTTGCAGACCAGAATACTATTCGGAAAACGTATTTTCACTTCACAATAAGAGCAAAGCGCCAAATGCGCCAACAGAACTTCATTTAAATGGCCGGATCTAACCGATTAAAGACTTTATATACTTCAAAACAGCCAGAAAGACAAGATTAGTACAGCTTTATCAAAAAGCGACTTACTGCTAGGATGCAGTTGATAACAGCAACTGCGAGTTTTAAGGCAACCTCAATCGTCGCGCACATCGTGCTACCTAAAAGACATTTAGTAAAAAAGGCATTTGCATGCAATTAAAAATCATTGAAAACAAAGGGGTCACTTTTTGCTTGGTGTTGCCATATTTCCCCTGACTCTATAGTGCTTTAAGGAGGTATGGCAAAATCATCACCTATGGGCATTTTCTATATTTGTTGTCGCAGAATTCTTAAAGCCCCTTGTAAAAATTTCCGACAGTTGCATGTGGGCAGCTTCAAAAGCATACTTACTAGCTGATCACTGCTCAAACCAAGCTTCAACTAGTTTTGAGATTACGCCGTCTCCGAATGGAGCCAATGAGGTGACATATTGCAAGAAATTTAAGACCACACACAAGAAGGATTTTTCCAATGCAAGCATTGATGCTTTTTCTACACGGGCATATCCACTGGAAGATCATGAAATAGCACCAGGGAAAGTCTTCCAACGACGTTGATTGAGAACAGTGACAGTTTGACCGGCAAGCCCGACGATGTCCTCTGTGTACTCGATAGCAATGTGGAGCGGGCACGGTAACATGCACGTGAATTAGTTTCTAGCGATAGCGGACGTGCACCGCATCATCCGCACCTTCTCCTTCCCCTCCACTTGGACACAGTGCAAATACATATTCAAAAAGTTCGGAGGCGGGGGAGGACGAAGGTGGATGGCGCGGCCGAGCCCGTACCTAGGCGTGGCACCACAGTCCATGGTGCGCACACAAAATGACCAGGACTTTAACGAATAACGTCATCATCATCAGCAACAACTAACAGAGCAGCACAGAGACGAGCATGGCTGGACAGCCACGCCCCACCACCTCTAAACGAAGCGGGAACACAGGAGCATCTACCAGCAGGAAATCAGGTGAAAGAGAAATGCCAGCACACACCAGGTCTCGAGGGTCATGGTTTGTTGGTCATGGCATAGCAGATGCATGCATTCCTTGAGGTTCAATATACAAACACACAGCTGCACAAACTCCATATGACAACCCGTTCTGACAAAGGCAGATATTCAGACGCATGTCCATGGGCGTCTAGGGGAGGTGAACATTTCTGCACGACTGACCCGTAGTAGGCAATAATTCAAAAACTTGTGATGTGCTTTTTTAATTGTAGAGCGAAGTACTTGGGACACGAAGATATAGAAGTTGAGAGATAGGTGACCGCAGACACAGGCAACCTTAGGTTGTCTTCCCCAAAATATTTTTTGCACTGTCGACCGTTTATTTGGTAAAGGACCGGTTTTTTAGCGGAAAAAATAGGGAATACCTGAGACATTTGCCTGTGTTAATATAAACACTATATGGCATGCAAAGAGATGTACAAGTATTTCAATGCCAATGGTCTGTATAAGTCACCCTGTCACTTCAGAAGTATGTAAAATAAAATATGCAAGCAGTTTTCCAGGAAAAGTTCGCAATGCGTTAGGAAGGCCGTTGGATCGATTTAAGCCACTACTTTTGTTCCCTCATATGAATGAAATGAACACATGCCTAATGTTAAAATGTTGTGTTCATAAAACGTCCTTATTTTTTGCAAGCTCAATTTTCCAAGCAATGTATGTAAGAGACACCAGTCCTATGCACCAGTCCTAAGAATATGCTTATTGGGAGCATCGTTGAGTAAAGAAATTTCATTCCGAAACCAGCACCTCATCCTGTATAAAATAACTAAAAAACACTTTCCGTTTAAGAAACATGTCAAGAAAGAATACCCAAACCACCTTAAAGCAAATCTCAATATTTTGCCCAGTGTTGAATCGGAGGCCATTTTTATTTTCAAAATTGTCATAAAAATGTGAGATGGCTCGTTAGTAGTAATCGTGTCGTTGCATTCTTAGCTCCTCTAGTCCAGTACAGAAAAACCCAGTTATTCCAAAAATACTAAATTTTCCGTAATGTTAAATTATTAATGAACTGTTCTCAATGATAGAGGAAATGCAAGTTCTAATAAGCAGTCGGGAATAAAGAAATCCGGTCGTTAGAACATTACTTTTCTTCGCTTGACGTTCCAGGATTCAAATACGTAATTATTTACCATACTGGTAGCGCAGGTGTTAGCTAAAAGCCCAGACACGCGTGTTTTACCGATCATGTGAAGCTGCCTGGCGCGGCCGAGCCCGTACCTAGGCGTACCACCACACTCCCTGGTACGCACCCCAGATGACCAGGACTTTAACTAATAACATCATCATTATCATGAACATCAGCAGCAGCAGCAGCAGCAAGGGATTCGGCCCATCAGTGGGACCCCATTGTTCCCTGTGTGTTTTCTGATTTAAGAACTACAGGAATCGTTCCCTTTGTTATGTATGCTGTCGCACATTTATCACATCCCATAATTCCAGCAATATTTGTGTGTTTTTATGCCCTTATCTGTTGTCATCTCTGATTATAGGCTCAAAAATCAACAGGGAACACAGGGAGATTAAAATTCAACCTCCAATGGTTATGGGCCCCCTTCTGCTCGAGTACCTCAGGAGCTTAAAGGCGTTTCGTTCAATAAATTTTCCAGCTACCGGACTGCTGAAATCGAGTGTGTTCTACGGCCTAAAAGTCAGGATTTGGGTAGATTTAATGAATAAATTAGTATGTAAATAAATAAAATTAATAAACATAATAAATAAATACAAATCTAGCTTTTCGTAGAAGGATGTGTGCTCATGGGCGTCAAGAATCAAGGCAAAGCCTGTAGTAGCTGTCAAATCATTTTATTCAAATGGAAGCAACACGAGCCCTTTGGAAGGATTTCAAATAGAAACCTCATGCCTGTGAGATTACTAAGGAACTCAAACCTGTGCCAGCCTTATCAGTAGTGAAACTATCTCTAGGGAATTTTCTAGTGCGCAGTGGAACGTGCTACGAATAAAGCCGCGCGGAAGGACATGAAACCCGAGAACTTTTTTATAGATACGGCGTCAAGCCTCATGCTAGTGGGACTACTAAGCAGCTCAAGCCTGTGCCAGTAGTGAAACCACCTCTAGTGAATTTTTTGGTACGTAGTGCAACACGCGGAAAGACACGAACTCCGAGACGTTTTATTATAGATACGGCGTCATGGCGTTCTGTAAAAAAAACAATGCATAAATAGGTGCTTTTCTTGAAATACTTTACTCACCGCACAGAAACCCGAAGAAGCTGAAAATGCCTACAATTCACAGCAAGAGGCCAGATTGACCTTACGTACCGACCGAGGTCGTTGTGTAACAGGTAGTGTTTCAGGCCCTGAGGGGTATAGGGCTTTCACCCCTGTGGCCTTATCGATCGTGCACACACAAAACACCTTCTCGGCCAATCAGCTTTCCGTCTGGTCACATGTGAAGACAGACACCTTCACCTTGACATTTGTTTTCTCGCTTCCTGAACATTTAGAGCACCGGCCGCACACGGACTTGAATTGCACGCACGTTGGAGGAAGAGGCTTGTTAGATAGTTACATTTTTTCAGGCGAACATATTGTCGACAAGCCGTAATAAAAATCAAAACAGAGCTTATGGTCCGGGAAACCGAAATGGGGGTTTGCTAACTTCCACTTGTTTGAACGTCAGTGAGCAAGTTAAAACAAGTATGAACACATTGTCTGAACTGTCCTCGAATGGAGGGGCAGAAAATAGAATGCAAATGTTTTCTGAAGGTTTGCGATTCCTCAGATACGTCTCCAGTAAAAATAAAAAGGGACGGGCAATGTCCTCCAATTCGTAAATCTGTCAGGGGGGGTTTTGACATTCAGGTTAGCGAACGTATGAAATCCGGATCTATAACCTGAGGAAAAAGAAGTGTTCACCAGATCGAGGGAATTGTATTACTGACGTTTCGGAAAGCTGGGCAGGGTGTTCATTATCAAGGCGTTTAGTGCTAATATCAATCAGAAGTTTGGATAAACAGCAAAAAGGACGATTGATATTCGTTATTTATGTCAGACAAGCCTAATCTGCTTATACTGCGGCAATTAAGATGTATGCTGGAGGTCTGCGATTTCTTTACGTTTTCCATTATGAACTATCGTCGGATAGGTGTCACTCAGTTAAGGCCGAGGAGGGAGAACAGATATGAGGTGGAAATTATTGCTATCTCAGGCTGCTACTACTCGATCTGTTTGCTCGCCACGAAGATGTGCATGTGGTTAGCTGGGCTGAGATCGGAAAGCGTCTGTTATGCTAGGACCAGCACAGCCCTCACAGCCTGGTGTGCGCTGGCAGTTCCTTGACACCTGGTTCCCTGCCGATAGACGCGCTGGCGTTTCCGACGGGTATACAGGTCGTGAGCTTGGCTGCCCAGTCAGACTCGTCTCTCCGCTGCTGTTGTTGCTGCTGCTGCTGCTTCTGATGATGATGATGATGACGATGATGATGATGATGATGATGATGACGATGATGATGATGATGATGATGATGATGATGATGATGATGATGATGATGATGATGATGATGATGATGATGATGATGATGATGATGATGATGATGATGATGATGATGATGATGATGTTATTGGTGAAAGTCCTGGTCATCTGGGGTGCGCACCAGGGCGGGTGGTGGTGCGCCTAGGTACGGGCTCGGCCGCGCCAGGCAGCGTCATAAGATCGATAAAACACGCGTGTCTGGACTTTTAGCTAGCACGCGCGCTGTCAGTACGATAAATAATTGGGTAGTGGTTTCCAGCAATGTCAGGCGAAGAAAACTCATGTTCTTACGACCTAATTTCTTTATTCACGACCGCTTATTAGAACTTACATTTCATCTATCATTGGAGACAGTTTATTGATAATTCAACATTAATAAACGCTTTAGTATTTTTGGAGCAATTGGTTTATAACAATTTTGTTAATTAAAATGGCCTCTGCTTCAAAACAAGAAAAAAAGCTCACTGGGAGATAAAGTGTCAGTAATATTAAGCAAAATCTTGTTTTTAGGTGACTTTGGTATTCTTCTTGACATTCTTTTAGACGGGAAGCGTTTTGTAATTAGTTTATACGGAATGAGATTTTGGTTTCGGAATGACATCTCATACAGCTACTTTACTCAACGACATTCCTAATAAGCATATTTGCGTCTTTTCCAGGACTGATTCGCAGGACTGGTGTCCCTTACATGCATTACTTGGAAAATTGAGCCAGCAAAAAATATGGGCTTTTATGAACGCAACGTTTTAACATTATGCATGTGTTCATTTCATTCCTATATGGAACAAAAGTAGTGCCTCAAATCGATCCAACGGGCGTCTTAACGCATTGCGAGCTTTTCCTGGAAAACTGCTTGCATATTTTGTTTTACATACTCCTGAAGCGACAGGATGACTTATACCAACCATTGGCATGAATATACACGTACATCTCTTTGCATGCCATATAGTGTTGATATTAGCACAAGCAAATGTCTCAGGTATTCCCTTTTTTCGCTAACAAAACCGGTCCTTTACAAAGTAAACGGTCGACAGTACAGAAACACACTTTTGGGTGAGACAGGCTAAGGTTACCTGTGTCTGCGGTTACCTATCTGTTAACTCCTATATCTGCGTGTCCCAAGTACTTCGCACTACAATTAAAAAAGCGCATCACAGGTTTTCGAATTATTGCCTACTGCCGGCCGGTCGCGCAGAAGAAAGTCCTCTCTCCCCTCTGCGACTGAAGACATGTGTCTGCATATCTGCCTTTGTTTGAAGGGGTTTGTGAGGCTGTTTGTTTGTACATTGGATCTCAAACATTGCATACATCTGTTATGCCATGGTAAACAACCATGACCCTCTCGGCCTGGTGTGTGCTGGCATTTGTCTGGCACCTGATTCCCTGCCAGTAGATGCGCCTGTGTTCCCGCTGCGTTTACAGGTGGTGGGCGTGGCTTCCCAGCCACACTCATCTCTCTGCTGCTCTCTTTATCGTTGCTGTTGCCGATGATGATGATGATGATGATGATGATGATGATGATGATGATGATGATGATGATGATGATGATGATGATGATGATGATGATGATGATGATGATGATGATGATGATGATGATGATGATGATGATGATT
>CACRXP010000020.1:1744057-1763028 GCA_902702965.1 Spirometra erinaceieuropaei | reverse complement strand
CAATGGTAGAGCGTTCAACTCCATGACCAAAGATCCCGGGTTAGAATCTCAAGTGATCCACACTTGGGGTTGGGTATGACTGGCTGATGACGGCTAATAAGCCAGAAATGGCCATTCCGGTCTCCCTTGTCTTTGTCGGTATCATCTCATATATATATATATATATAATGGCAGGGGGCGCCCAGTGATCGTTCATACGGAACTCACTCGTTCCGTCGTGCCTTAAGGGCTCTCTCTCGAGCCCAACCAGCTGCCGCACAGCGGCGCATGATACATAGGCAGAATAGCATTACCGACAAAGACAAGGGAGACTGGAATGGCCATTTCTGGCTTATAAGCCGTCGTCAGCCAGCCATACCCAAGACCGAAGTGTGGAACACCCGAGCCACGAACTCGCAACCTGTTGGTTTAGAAGTCCACGCCTCTACCCACCGGGCCACGAGCCCGTTGCTCTGTCGGTTTTCGAGCGGGAATATGCCATGCGCCGCTGTGCGGAAGCTGGTTGGGCTCGAGAGGGAGCCCTTAAGGCACGACGGAACGAGTGAGTTTCGTATGAACGATCGGTGAGCGCCCCCTGCCATTGTATATTCCCGATGGAAAACCAACAGGGCAAAATGCTCATGGCCCGGTGGGTAGAGGCGTGGACTTCTAAACCAACAGGTCGCGAGTTCGTGGCTCGGGTGTTCCACACTTCGGTCTTGGGTATGGCTGGCTGACGACGGCTAATAAGCCAGAAATGGACATTCCAGTCACTCTTGTCTTTGTCGGTAATGCTATTCTGCCTATGTATCATGCGCCGCTGTGCGGCAGCTGGTTGGGCTCGAGAGAGAGCCCTTAAGGCACGACGGAACGAGTGAGTTCCGTATGAACGATCACTGGGCGCCCCCTGTCATTATATGTATATATATATATATATCAGCGTGGAGGGATGACAGATAATGCGGGTAGATTGATACAGCACTGTTTCGGGCTTATTCTGCCTTCATTCAGCCAATCATAACCCTGACCACCAGCAGCTGCGACCAGAAACACAAACATGCGCACCGACGCACCTGGCGCAGTCGGTCCACCACTGAGGCCTACCAGATGGGTCATAAGCACTTCATCAAACCGAAGTTCATCAGTGCCTCACCACCTGTCATTCTCTGTCGCTGCAGATCGGGTATTTATCAATCAGGAATGGGCGCACACCGATCTATTGGCTTCACAAAGCAAACAAGCTCCGTATGTGTGGCAAAGATCACGAACAGGCAACCAATTACCAGGCCGAAGTCGGCAAAGCTATGATAGCAGAGGGAAGACGCCAGAGTCTGGTAGTAGACTGATACAGCACTGTTTCGGGCTTGTTTGTCTTCACTCAGCCAATCATAACCCTGACCACCAGCTGGTACCGGAAACACAAACATGCGCACAGACCCACCTGGCGCAATCGGTCCACCACCGAGGCCTACCAGATGGTTCATAACTATGACTTGGCCGCCTTCGGCCTGGTAATTGGTTGCCTGTTCGTGACCTTTGCCACACATACGGAGCTTGTTTGCTTTGTGAAGCCAATAGATCGGTTTGCGCCCATGCCTGATTGCTATATATATATATACGACCCACGAATAGCCTATGCATATGACCTTCCAAAAGTGCACAAAGAAGGTGTGCCCTTGAGGATCATAGTGCCGCTTATTAGATCGCCCACCTCCAACCTCGCTAAATGGTTATACAGTCACCTGAATCACCTTGCCAATGGCTCACAATATGGCATCAGAAACTCTCAGGCATTTCTCCAGAAGATGCAAGGCTCCAAAGTAAGATCTTATGAGTGTGTCCTATCGTTTGTTGTGGTTGCCCTGTTTTCCTCAATACCACATGACCTGGCGATTGAGAGCGTAACCCGACGCCTGCAAGATAATCCATCCAGCATTCCAACACAACACGTTTCGGAGATGCTTAAACTCTGTCTCAATAACTACTGCCAATTCGATGTAAAGTTTTATCAACGGGTTAGTGGTACACCAATGGGATCGCCAATATCCGGTCTTCTAGCTGAACTAGTACTACAACAACTGGAAGAGAAAGTTATGCGAACCTTCAAACCGAAAATGTGGCTCCGATATGTAGATGATACGTTTATTATCATGAAGACCTGCGAAATTGAACAATTTCATTTGAGTCTTCCCAGCTATCCAGTTTACTCGCGAAGAGGCGACAGGAGGCATTCTCCCGTTTCTAGACGTTAGCATTCGAACGCTCAGTGATGGCGGCCTTGCAATGAGCGTCTACCGAAACGACTCCAGTGCTGACGTCATTCTTAATTACGAAAGCAACCATCCCGCGGCTCATAAAAGGAGCTGTGTCCGAACCGTTTTCCACCGGGCTTATCGTTACTGCAGCAACGATGATTTACTTAAGAAAGAACTTACTTTCCTGTATCGGTTATTCCGGATTCCCGATTAGTTTTGTGAAAAATTGTCTCAGACAACAGAGACAGATACAAGACGTTAATTCTAATGAGGAACCCGAACAACGGAAATTCTACTCTTTAACATACATGCAGGGTATTTCCGAGGCGATCGCCCGACAACTAAACCGGTTTGGTATCTTCATTGCCCACAAGCCGGCGTCCTCCCCGCGCGCAGCACTGTCCCGTGTGAAAGATCCTTCACCCAAAGAGCAGCAAACAAATGTCATCTACCGAATTCCGTGTGCTAACTGCTCTTGCGACCACGTTGGTCATACAGGCCGACGACTTGGGACACGTATAAACGAAAATAAACTAGCCATCCGTCGACGTGACCCCTTGTCACTCGTGTTTGCGCACGCCCTCGAATGCGACCATCGCTTCAAATTGGAAGGAACTGAAATTCTTGCCATGACAAACACCAAACAGGCTCGAGAATTCCTCGAAGTCTGGCACTCTAACACAAATAGCATCAATAGCCATGTCGATCTGGACGCCCATTACGAAAGTCTGCGCACACTAAAATTTAAACCTGACAGCAACTGTAAAGCCTAACCCGAAGCATCAAAACCGAAACGTAAGCGGAATACTAAAACCCAACGCTAGCATAAAACCACGCCATAAGCCTAACCCAAACCTTGACTCTAACACTAACCTTAGCCCTAACTCAAACGTCAACACCAAGCCTAACCCCAATCTTAACAATAACCCTAACCTTAAGCCTAACCATAACACTAACCCTAACCCTAACCCTTATCTTAACCGTAACCCTAGCGGGAACCTAGACCCTAACCCTAACTCTGAAACCTAACCCTAAACGCAAACCCTAATCCTAAAACGCAACCTACGCCTAACCCTAACCCTCACTAAACCCAACAACCTGACCGAAACGGGCGACCTGCCTAAGTCAATAGGAGCACACCTACTGATAACAAGTTCCCTAGACAAGGTAAGCACACCTACTGATAACGAGTACGTACGTCGGCAGTATAATGTCTGGCTACCAACTGCGATCTTACCCTGCTCCTGTTGGCAGTTGGCTAATGTTCTCTGAATGAAGTCGACCATTGGCGTGTTCGCGTGACTTGCGTACCCTGCTCAGTTCTCGTAATTGCGGCTGCGTCAGCGTGGCTGTCAGTCGACGGGCTGACCAGTATTTACTGCTCTGGTCAAAAGGACTGACTACGTATGCTATGCCGGCATCTGCAAACCATGGCCCTCGCAGCCTGCTATGCGCTGGCAGTCCTCTCACAACTGGTTTCCAGCCGATAGATGCGCTTGCGCCCCCACTGGGTATACAGGTGGTGGGCATGGCTTCCCAGTTATCCTCCTCGTCCTTCTGACCCCAGTTGGGGTGTTTTTGTTGGTCAATTGTATAATGTAGACCAGGGGGCGTGGTGGCACTCCCAGGTGCGGGTCCGACCGTGCCAGCCACTTGAGCCCCGCCTCCGGTTTCCTTGACTCTGTCTTGACACCGGGTCCAGGTGGGGGAGGAGAAAAGAGTGCACCAGACGTTCACAGGCCTACTATCACTATTAACTAATTTGCGCGTAAGTCACTGTGCCTGCTACACCTTGTTGTGGACATCATAGGAATCGACGGTCCAGCAGTCACATGTACTGCCCTTATGTAGTGTTCTGAGCCCGCTGGCCGAGGGATTTCCTGTCGGGGCCTTCGTGGGCGCGAGACCTTTGCGGTCTTTCTATTTGCACTGTTCGAACTGAGTCGAGGCTTGGACGCATCGCCCGCAGGCAGAATGCAAGGTTATGATTCCATTTAGTGTGTCCGTGGCGGACAAAATCTCAGGCATCAGATTGGTCGTCTTATTATTGAGTCCACTGTCTACCCTAGCTTTCGAAAAGGCAAAAGTGTAGTTCTGCTGTTGTATATGGCCATAGAACATAGACTGCTTATCCTTACCATGTACATTGAAGTTTTGCGTATAAGACGAAGGCCAAAGTTGACAGTTTTCGTCCTTTCCCAGGAGAAAGACTAAAAGCACAGTCATGTGACTCCCTCTCGAGCCCCGGTAGCAGCTGCACCGTGGCGCGTAATGTTGGCCGAACAGCATTACCGGCAAAGACAAGGGAGACTGAAATGACAATTTCTGGCTTATTAGCCGTCGCCGGCTAGCCATACCCATCCCCGAGATTTGGAACACCTGGGGTTCGATCCTGCGACCTGTTGATTAGAAGTCCAACGCTCCTAACCACTGAGCTACGGGCTCGTTGTCATGTCGGTTGCGACCGGGTATATACAGTGATAAAAAGGCGCTCATCGATCGCTCTACGGAACTCACTCGTCCAGTTGTGCCTTATAGGCTCTCCCTCGAGCCCCACAGGCAGCTGTACAACGACGCCTAATATAGGCAGAATAGCATTACGGAGAAAAACAAGTAGGACTAGAGAGACCATTCCTGGCTTTTAAGTCAGTGTCAGCCACTCATACCCAACCCCGAGTTGTGGAACACCTCACACCAACAGGTCGCGTGGACGGGTTCCAGGTGTTCCACACTTCGGATAACGAGCCTGTTGCCCTGTTGTTTTCAGGGTGCGTTATGACTGGCTGACGACGGCTAACAAGCCAGAAATGGCCATTCCAGTCTTCGTCGTCTTTGTCGGTAACGACCTTCTGCCAAAGTGTGGTTTTTCGGTCAAGTAGACAATAGTACACGCCATTAGGGAGGTAGGCCGAACGTCACGTAGTACCCAAGCGTTCGGGACGCAAGTGCACCGGTCTGCCCCATCTGTTCTCCGAATTCCCGATGGCATGAACCCGTTCCTAGCAAAGGACACAAGTGACCATTTATTGTCGACAGACTACAAATTGCTGCTTACTTTCAGTTGGCTTTTTGCTGCAAACGCCAGTAAAAGGTCCAAAGCCCGTGACCTATAGGAATAACAGTCAAACGACGGACTCTTTCAATTTTTCTAAGGAGGTAACATGGATTTATTTCTGAATATAATTAGTGCAACTGCGATAATTTAGGAATAGGTGCCCCTCTTCGAATTCGGCAGCGCGACAGTTTGAGACCTGACCCTTTTTATGACTCATTATACTAGCAAGTGCGAATACAGGACGTGTAGGATATTCCACTGTTCATTCAAGATAGAAATTGTTTACGTTTGGCGACAACGTGAAAAGTCATTTGCCTAACGGTCGCTCTCCGTTACAAGCGATTTTTACACCAGTTTCCTGCCTCAGACGAAGGATAGTCGTTCTCTCTAATAAAGACTGAATTTGCCTCCTCAGCCGGAGTCCTCTCTGTCTACAGACCAAGGCACAAAGGTGACTTTAGAGCTCAAATCATTAAAATCAGTTTTCGTGATCTCGGATTTATCTTCCCACAACATAAAAGATACCAGCACCACAAGAAACGCCCACCTGCAATGCACTTATTCATAAAGAATTTATTGACGCAAAACTATGCGATCGACGTGTTTTTTCTAACTGCACGTGATGTGCCCACCCGCCTACCGTCGCACATATATTTCGTAGCGCTATAAAACTTTAATGTGTGAAGCTGTCGTAACAGTCTGTCTCGGAGTATCACGTAGCAGATCGATAGTCATTATCGACGATATCCACGGTGTGCTTGAGAGTAGGGTGAGAGCAGGGGAGGTGACGTACGCGTGAATTAGTTTACAGTGAGCGCAGTCTTGCAGAGCATCTGCTGCACTCTCTCTCCCTAACCTGGGCCCGGTGTTTTGATAGAGTCAAGAAGAGCAGAGGGCGGGGAGGACGATTGCGAGGTAAAGACCGACTCCCGTTGCAGGCCACATCGGTGTGTATTTACTCATTCACATGCTCCTGTGGAGCGGGATACATTGGCCGTACAACGAGGCGCCTGGAAAAGAGAGTACGTGAACACATACCGGCCCGGTGAAAAGAAATCGATCTCGAGTTCTATTCTCGCACATCTTGTCGATATGAATCACCGAGTTGTTGCCAAAGAGGCCTTTCATGTTGTCTACCGGACACCAGCAAGCTTCTCCAGAGGCCTACGCCAAAGGGTGCTAGCTATAGCCGATGCAGTGGCTATACGGCTAACCAATCCAGTGCTATGCTGTCAGTAGACTCCGACATAGGCGCTCTGTCTTCCGTTGCCAACGCCGACCCCAACTTCGCCCCAACCTCCTGATGGCAGTGTGTGCACGACGAACCCGAGGTACTCACAGCCTATGTCCCCCCTCTCCCTCGCCCCCTTGCCCCAATGACTAAGACACGCCGACCACCTCATAGTACGCCTCGCTATGCGGGTGGCTTGGAAACTATGGGTATTAATAGTCCCTGAATCACTTATAAGCCCTGCAACTTCGCATAATTTAAACTTCAATGTAACCGTTTTGACCTGATGAAGAGTTGCCGAAAACACGTGTTTGCCAAATTGACTTTTCAATGGTAACACGGGACTATTCGCTGAATTTAAGTTTACGCAGCATGCGCGACGTCGTGTGATGATAATATCCTCAATAACTTTTCGCATGTTTCAGCAGTGAAGGATTGTTTCTCTTGACCGAAGTACTAGGGCTCTCCAACATCTCGCCGGTTTCCCAAAATGGTAAATTCTGGTTTTCCTGAAGTATCCTAGAGCGTGTTTGATAAATTTCCTGCATTTCTACGTACATGAGTACGATATTTCAGAAGATGAAGATGCGATCACTGGAACAAGAAATTTATTTGCCTGACGTTTCGGATTCTCACTCGAACCCATCATCAGAGACATTCGCAGATAGATAGAGTACGATATTTAAAGTATGACGTGCAAAAGTATAGAGCCGTGGTTTTTGAATTTGTTTTTTTGGGAAAGAGATTTTCATAATCTACATGGTGGTCTTTATAATCCGCATTTAAAATTGTTTCATGAATTTCCTGTGGTTTTTGGGACCGGTCTTTAAACAACGTTGAAAGGGGTCGATATTCAAATGCTGCCGCAGGCGCGCACATGCGGATGTTGTAAGTCCTCTGACTTCGTGTTACATTTCTGAAATTAAACACACTTAAAGCATCATGTTTACTTAATCTATTTGAGTAGAAACATCGGTAATGTTCTCGTTTATAATCGGCCTTCCGACCAAATTTGCCTGCGCGTCATGTACAAGGGGACACTCTTTAGACGACATGGAATGGGAAAAGACAATAATGTCAAAAGCACCAAGACCCTTGATTAAACAGTTTCTGACCTTTGTGTGGCCAAAATACCAAGCACAAGGAGGGCAAGGAACTCACCTTCTTCAACCCATAAAAAAACTGGAAAAAGAGCCATATTTTCATCTCATATGCCCTGCCAAAATCAAAGAAATAGCTCCTATGCATAACGCATTTGACACTGCGCAGGTAAAATATGCTTCGCTTGTGTGCTATGGAACGAAGTCTATTTTCTCGAAGGAAACCTATGCACAAGCGGATTACCACAAAAAATACCGCCCTCCACAGGAGTAAAAACAGAAAAAGGTTTTTTCGAAATAACTCAGGGAAGGTTTATTTCCCATTTACAGGCGAATCCGCGTCATATGCTATTAAGTAAAGGTTGCATAACGCTACCGAAGGGGGATGTGTGGTTGGTAATCACATACTCATTTGTACTACGACAAATAGCTCGGTCGGGTCACCTAGAGATGTCTATGCACGTCATCTCTATCTCAGTGCAGATGCATTGAGGATATGAAAAGACATTTGGCAGATTCAACGATCGAAGGCCTGTCTCACAGGTACCACCGTGTCTAACTCAACACACACACACACCCCGTTGCCCAGCGTGTCCAGCATCAGCAGCTTTACCACTGCCACCATCTTCGAAACCGACACTGACACCATCGACTTTTCCTGTTCAAACTGTCCCCCACCGTTCCCCTCAAACATCGGCCTGCTCGGTCACTTGCAAATCCCTAGCACAGGAAGTGGCGAACTAGTGCCTGGAGCACCCACATACACTCGCCGTATTCGCCTCCACTGCCCCCGCACATTCACCCACCGCATAAACCAATTAGGCCAAATGCGCATCTACAAAACCTGCGGTAGACAACCGCCAGATGCACCACACCACCACATCTTCCCTCACCTGCATCACACAACACCATCACCCACCACAGACATTCAATTGCCAACCCTCACGCAAGTGGGAAGTGTGCATCTCGGTAGCGTCTCCATGCGCCTTCTCTGCCGCATGCATAATCCTAACCGGAAGACTGTCACGGTGCGTCAAGCACCGTAGCCTGGAAGGCTGCTGACTGACGTCACAATTCAGTCCAGACACAGTCAGCCCAGTTGTGTGAGTGTGCATGTGGAGTGGCGGACAGGTGGGCTGAGAGCCAGACTGAAGCGGCTCCCTCCTAACGTGACCTACGGCACTCTCGCGCATGTGAGATGAACGCCGCTCAACCCCCGTTGTGTGTGCTGGCGGGGCGAGGTCGCGCGTGTGACGCACTCGACCATGTCAGTCACCGCGTCCATCCCCCGCACCTGTCTACTGACCGGCTCGGACAGTGACTGGGGCCTGGGGATGATACCAGAGAGTGAGGCCGACGACTCAGCGCATCTACCTCACTATAAACAATCTGACGCACTTGAAGCTTTCACGGCGCACTGCGAACCGTGGCTTGGACGGTTGTCAACTGACGGGATAACTTGGACCTCGCAGTCGGCCCAATGTTGTGTGTTTGTGTGGTGCGGCCGTCTGGTAGTCTAGCAGTCAGGCTGCAATGGTTTCTTTTTAATGTGGCCTTTATGGCATTCTCGCTGTGTGGATACCAGTTGGGTGCCGGCGGCACACCTAGGCGCGGCTTCGGCCGCGCCAGCCCCTATTATTTTGTCGTTGTTGGTTAAAATCCTGGTCATTTGCTTTGTGGACCAGGGGACAGTGGAGTGGGGCGCCGAGGTACCGGATCGACTTAGCCATTCACCTGCGCCCTCCCCTGCTTCCGGGCTTCTTGATTATGTCTTGACACCGAATCTGGTGGGGGAGGAGGAGATAGTGTGGCAGATGAATCGCAAGCCTACATTCCCTATAAACGAATTCACGCACAAGTCGTCGTCCTTTCTCTACCTCGCTGTGGTGCATACGGTGGACATCGTCGGAAACGGCGGTCGGACTGTCGTGCATTGGGTTTGGGAAAAGATATCTGACAACTCTATCGATGGACGTCCAGCCAGACAGTCACCGAAGATCTGAAAACAGGATGTGAAGGTGTTTATTTAAAAAACGTAGCCATGGCACTGGCCATCCAGAGTAAGTGCATGGGGCTTTCTTTACTTACAAGACAGTCTGTTTCCTATCTTTCACAGGGGCCGTAACATTTCACGAGACACAACCTTTGCCGTGTCGACAGCTGATTAACATGACCAAGGACACTAGGCATTGAAACTCAAACAGGTGTGGCAACGGACTATTTCAGCACTCTGAGTAGTAGGCAGGTTAAAATCAACATTAAGTAAGACAGGTTAAATTGAAGTGATCGTATTTCACCTAATACTTTCCATTTACGAGAGTGAAAGAAAGAGATGAATGTATATGAATTTGAAATGAAGGAAAATACAGATAGATTCGCCGAACGTTTAGCAGTTCGCAAACATATAAACACTAATTGCGTGAATGGAAAAACCTGTGACAACGAATCGCCGACGAGTGATTTTCCATGCGTGCAATACCAAACCGGAAATCGAGACTTTCATCAGCTCCCACTTAGAAAATATGTTAATTGATTATTTTGTTATAACTAAAATAGTGTTTACGGCACCGTGCATGCCAAAGTGGAGACTTATAGAAAAATCATCACAGATTGCAGTTTAAAGGATGGACCATGTTCAAATGCAAATGTGTTAAATTCGGAATTATTAAAAGAGAGGAGGATCCGCCTTATTTTAGAAGCATAATTGACAAATTACTGAAGATACAAAAATATTTACACAGTTAGGAACATCTGTTACAGGGGCGCTCCAAGTTCTAGCTTCTTTATTTCCTTCTCTTCGCGCGTAAGACAGCGTGCCAAGAATGGCAACACTGAATGGTGATGTTCCGATGCATGGCAGGAGATATGTCGAAAGTCACTGCGCATGGGGTAAAAGGATGTCGTAGAGATTAGTTCAGAATTTAGGAGGTAGGCACCGTCACCTAGAATTCGACCAGCAAATTGCTTGACGGTTTTGAAATGTCGTTTATTGAAAATATCAACCAAAAGGACCTAAGAAACACCGGCAGCAGAAGAGGGCATTCGGAGAACTCGTTTTAAAAGAAACAGCTATTTAGAATGCTATTACCGACAAAGACAATGGAGACTGGAATGGTCACTTCTGGCTTATTAGTTATCGTCAGCCAGCCATACCCAACCCTGAAGTCTGGAACATCCGAAGCTTGAACTCGCGACCTTCTAGTTAGAGGTTTCGCCTCTAACCACTGGGCCACGAGCCCGCTGCCCTGTCAGTTTCGATCGGGAATATACTATGGTAGGGGGCGCTCACCGATCGTTCTTACTGAACTTACTCGTTCCGTTGTGCCTTATAGTCTCTCTCTCGAGCCCAGCCAGCAGCAACACAGTGGCGCATGATATAGGAAGAATGCCCTCCCTTGTCTTTGTCGGTAATAGCATTCTGCCTATATTATGCGCCGCTGTGCGGCTGCTGGTTGGGCTCGAGAGATAGCCTTTAAGGCACAACGGAACGAGTGAGTTCCGTAAGAACGATCGGTGAGCGTTCCCTACCATTAAGGAGGCTAAGCCGACTAAAACGTTTGACAGGTCGACACACGCACAAGGAGCAGACGCAACTGCGAAAGCGTGACCAACAACCACATTGTTTGCATACTTAGCTATCAGACAGTTGTTTAGGGGTCTTAGATCATCATTGTGGATGGAGATAAGGGATAAAATGATACCTCGAAGAACTCCACAGTCACTGGAAAGGACTGCAGATTTCCGTTTGCTGGACTGGACAAATTGAGTGCAGGAAGTAAAGTAATAACCGACCCAAGAGACGACTCAGCTTGTAGAGTCGTACGCAGATGTTTTGACAAGGCGAAGATGGCGTGGGACGGTATTAGAGGCAGACAAGTAGTCAAGAAAATCATATGCGTGTGCACGGTAACACTTATCAAGTTCTTTTAGGGCCGAGTGGACCACAAGAACAACAGCATCTAGAGTATCATATTTGGCTTTATACGCAAATTGCAAAGGATCGGAAACACCGGAAGAAAATGGCTCTATAATATCGAGTACAACTCGTTCAACAAGCTTCAGTATTGCGAAAGAACTGGCAATTGGACGAAAAGATGTAGCACAAAAATTAGCGGTTTTAAGGAATATGACTGATTCGTAATGTACACCAAGCGTCAGGAATCTTAGATTACATGAAAAATGTGCTAATAAGGTGGGTTAAAACAGGGACTATCTGAGAATCACAAAATTTAAGGCGAAAAGTTAAGACACCACCCGGCCCGTCAGCTATTGATTCGCAGACCTTTTTAAGGCGTTTCTCTACTCGTGCCAGAGATACAGGTGAGAAGACACATTGTAGTTAGAAAATGCTGCTTGAAGGAGGATCAGAGCCTTTGTGACTAAAGATAATACTTTTAAGGGAGTCAACATCAGTATCCACATGTTTCAGTGTGCTCCGATGGTCAGTGCGATGCTTGTAATTCCCAAGAGGAGCGGAGAGACGAGTCCCAGGACGCAGCCGTGAAGAAGGATACACGATCGCTGTAACAAGAACTTTAGTTGCTTGACGTTTCGGATCCCTGCCCGAAACGATCATCAGTGACTATAGCAGATTATGAGTTCGGGCAGGAATCTGAGACTACAAGCAAATAAAGCTCTTGTTACAGCGATCGTGTCTTCTTCTTCAAATTTCGGCAGTGGAGGGAGGAAAAGAAGGGACGCGGCGGCATGAGCTTGACAAGAGTTTAGATGGAAACTATCCTCCCCCTTCCCCTCCTTGCGCCTTTACCAATGTCAGCATTATTTCTAGTGACAGTTTACAAGCCAGGCCTATGTTAATTCGCGTATTTAGTAAGTCTTTATGGAAGGTAGAGCCTACCCGTCGACCATGTAATGCCCTCAGCGATGATCGCACCGAAAGGACATATGGCTCACAAAGGCAGACGAAAATGGAGTTGGCTTCTCAGGTACGTCATTAATCGAATTTACCAGATGTCGTTTAGAGCACGAGACTGTCAGGGTTTTGGGTCTCAGCAATTAATAAATTTGACTTTTTTCCGGGCTGAAGGATGCACCCATTTCCTGGAAGGCAATTTAGAGCTGGTTAGTGAATTTTCCCACCAAGGATAATTGCTCAGCTTCCTTCACCACATATCTGCAAAGATACACTGCAGAACTGGTGAGAACGTTTAAACTAGTGGCATTTTCTATCCCATATTTAACATGTGTCTGGGATATATATCGTCCTAGTTTTAAAAGAGGTCTGCTCAAAAGTAGCTTACTTGGGGATTTCCTGAGAAATCATTTTAAGGGCTCTCTCCTTGGTTTATCTGTCAAACTGTACCCTATCTGCCTTCAAATGTAGTCTACAACCTAATGCGTCTCAACATTTCCCACGAAACGTTCTCTTTTATTGGTATAGCGCAACAAGTGTTGATAGAGTTGGCAGGAGACGTTTCACAGTAATGGTGGCGGAGTTTTGTCGCGCAAGATGCCCTTGAGCAGCATGCTTCTGGCGAATGCGTAAAATAGAGTGGAATAAGAGTGGGAACAAAAAGACGATGATGATGATGATGATGATGATGATGATGATGATGATGATGATGATGATGATGATGATGATGATGATGATGATGATGATGATGATGATGATGATGATGATGATGATGATGATGATGATGATGATGATGATGATGATGATGATGATGATGATGATGACGACGACGACGACGGGGATGAATCACACACCTTAGAAACCTAGTCAAACTACCCTCCTCATGATGCCCTTGCAGTTCAACCTAGCTGAAGTGCTGAGCGTGTTCATCGATGGTCAGTTGACTTGGATTTCGAACCTTCAGTGTGCAATCCGCGAGTGAAGTTGCGCTGGCTGATAACGGCAAGACAGTTGACAAAGATTATTCTAGTGTGTCTGTTTACGTCAGCGAAATTGCTCATTTAAATTATTTTGTAGTGCAAATCCTTCGCTTTCTTCCGAATGACCGTCTTGACTACGAAAGTGAAGCTCTCACAGGAGCTCCTCAAGGACAGTAGAGGCCTTCTTCTGTGAACGCTCTGACGTTTGATAGAGAGTGGATTTTGTGAACACAGTTAAATGAAACAACCACAGCGTTTCCATTGGAAGTGCTGCAGTTCTCCTGATTGAAGAAGGTGAGAAAAAACAGTTACATTTAGATATAACTCTCCATCTTTGACCTAAGTGGTGTTGTACCTGAGGTTTTGGAAAACTGGGACAACCCTGTTTGCGGAGCTGGTCGGAGAAGAAAAGAATAGAAACTGATATTAAATTGGGTGCAGATGTCCTTAGAGTTAAATAATGACGAAGCACTAATTCACTGTCTTTTCGGACCCGAGGCAATACCTGGAGTGCTCCAACACGCTAGATTATGGCATCACTGAATAATTCAGGCAAGTGTGCCAAAATAACCGTCCAAGCGCAGTTGCCGGTAGAACTTTTCGATCTATGACAGAGTGGGTGGGCTGACTTATGAAATCTCAAAGATTAATTAAGTAGGGCTGTAAAACTAGTCAGCCTGTAACGTAATTCCATAATATTTCAGGTACTTCAGGATTCCGGCTTTCGAATGAACTTCCCGCCGGCTGCATGCAAAAACGACACTCTGTAAAAATGACTGCTTATTAGCATGAATTTTTCTCATTGATTTTCGATGCCCCTAAAAGTTTAATTATATTTCATGGAAAACATGCATAAAAATATTCAGTCTTTCGCTCATTCGGTAGATAGTTACGTCTTCCAATTTTGTACCCGAAGGAAGGGTATGATTCGGTTTTAAAAAACGCTTCCAATTCCCGAATAATTTTGAAACGTCTCTACCGTTACACTTGGATTCAGGCTTTCAAAACTACGAGCTGTTTATGTTCCACATACGGAAAGCCACACATTTCTCTATGGTAATCAAGGCTGATCCTATAGGGTTCATAAAATTTAGTAGTGGATTAGAGTCATATTGTTAACTTTACAAGCCACACTGCTAAATGCAGAGACGACAATTTATGAACGGCCAATTCAAGGTATTTAAAAGTCCCACAATTAGAAACTTTTTTAAACCCATTTATGTCCCTCCATCGAGTGTCAAGTCAGAAAAAGACGCAATTTTCTACCGAATAAGTAAACGAATGTATATTTTATGTATGTTTACCATGAAATATAATTGGACTTTTAGGGGAACTGAAAATCAAGGAGAAAAATGTATGCTACTTAAGTAGCCATTTTTACAGAGTGTAGTTTTGCATGCAGACAAGTTCAGTCGAAAGCCTACAGGCTGAGGTAACGGAATTATTATAGAATTATGCTGCACGATAATTAACTTTACAACTGTAGGTCGTCATGCATTGGAATTCGCATGAAAGCTGCGTCTGGGATTTCATGCTTGAGCGGACCCTGAAGGATGCATCAGTGAATGCAATTTCAATACGACTTTCTATACTTAAATCGCGGTAGACGGAGAACAAACGCGGTATTTTCAGGCAATAAGGCGTTGTGCCAAAACCTGGAGAGAAAATATGACTGGTTGCTGGTGACAGAAACCATTACTGTGATATTCCTTTATTTATTCGCATTTAAGTTTACCATTAACCTCTCATAATTCTTGCTTCTTGATCTTCGTACTACATCAAACACAAAGAAGGACACTAAATAGTGAATTCTATTGCCCTGTGGTGGGTGACGAAGTGGCCTCCTAGCTCCACGAATGCTGCCTACGAACATGTACTGTATATGTTTAGCCCGATTATGCATTTAAGTGCCGTTTGCCTTAACTAAGTTATTATTATACCAGTAATTTGTTCCTGTGCAACCATAAAGGTTTGTGAATATACCCGGGCAATTGTCTTTTTGGAGAAGACATACATTTTCATACGATTATTTAATAAGACCGATCTCGTTAAATGTTGGCAGAAATTCTGAAATGCGTTCTCGATTAGGATGGATGAGTTAGGCGCGGTTGTAAGACTGATGATCTTGCGGCATAATCCTATAACATTTCGGACTCGACAGGATGTCAGTTTTTGAATGCACTGATTTTCAATCTCCTGTAGAAACCGTGCTCGGTAAAAGTGACAACTTAAGTAGCATGCATTTTCACATTGATTTTCGAGGGTCTGGCAAATTCAAATATATTTTATAGAAACCACAAACAAAAATATGCCTCCTTTCACTCATTTGATAGAGTATTACGTCAGTGTTCTATTTCATACTCGAAAATGGGTATTATTAGGTTTTAAGAAAATTTCTTCATTAACAAATAATTTGGAGCCTGACGACTCGTTAAAATAACAATAAGTGACTTCAGTCTACAAGGCGCATTCGGTCCGAGTAAAGAAAATTACATATTCTTCTAGGTTTTTAAAAAGATATCATACAGAGTCCATAAAATTTTGCAATGGATAAGGACTGTGTTGTACATTTCTTGAGGAGCAGTGGTAAAAATACGATGTTATATGAGTGGGCATTTTATGGTCTTAAAAGATTTCATAACTAGAAACTTTTAAAACCTAATTATACTCCTTCTTCGGATATAAATATGACGATGACGTGATTCTCAATCAAACGACTGAAATAAAGCCTATTTTTGTTCGTAGTTTCCACAAAATATATTTGAATTTGCAAGACCCTCGAAAATCAATGGGAAAAATGCATTCTAATTAAGTAGTTACTTTTCACTGAGTACGGTTTCTGCAGGAGATTGAAAAGCAGTATATTGAAAAGCTGACATCTTGCCAAGTCCGGAATATTATAGGATTATGCTGCATGACAATCAGTATTACCACCGCACCTAGATACTCCTTCCTAGTCGAGAACGCATATCAGAATTTCTGCGAACATTTCATGAGATCGGTCACTCACTTTAAATGGATAAGCCCTTTGTTGTTGTTGCATAACTGATTGTCACTTCATTCTTCCTATCTTCGCAGACTGCATGCGCAGTTTGGAGTCAAAATTAAATCGCAACGCTTAAAAAGGCACGATATAGATCGCGGGTTAACTAGTAGTCGCACTTACGCAGTAAATATTTTTATTTACGGTTTTATCAGGTGGTTGCAGATGCTGCACGCACGAGATGTTGACTGTGCCATTTTCATCGGGATGAGAGTGCATGAACGTGGGGAAGAAACGGCGTGCATATCAGGATAGAAAAGGCCACACCATTTGGCGACCAAAACAGTCATGGCGTTAAAAAACTCGGGAATAATAATGAACAAATAGTCAACCGGGAAAACGAATAAATGAACAGATCCAGGTGATAGTAAGTTAGGCATTTATGATCGATTCTACACCAGTAGGACGCTACCTCTCAGAGAACAACCAGAAGAACGTGTTTACGGGCTTCCAGTGGGCTTAGTGATATGGGAAAACAACATTTGCCTCAAGTCAATTTAAAAGACTTCGGTAGAGACCATATTCGCACTGGTCTCACCGGCGTCTGGCGTCTGCAAATGAGACGAATTTGCGCACTAGCGGCATCGTTAACACCCAAAGTATCTGCCTTCGTTAGGGAGTGCAGTAGATGAACACCTCAAGCGGTGTTTGACCGGTTTTGGCTTTTAAACGGTAAGAGTTTAACAAAATGTTTTTCATCTCTACATCCCCGATGTGGTCCTGCAGAAGGCATGATTAATGTTTGCATGCGACAGGCAAAAATCGCGAGTTTCATGCCTCATTTCGCCAGGCTAGTATTTAACTTGGAGGAGATGCAGTTGTTTAGGTCGTTAGAAAGATGCTATCAATGAGATTTTTCAGGTCGAAATTAAATAAAATCACATCGCCTGAAACTCTGTTTCAAATATTAAAAGGTTTCTCTTTGAAGGCAGCTTGCCTGAGAGAGCAGGCGCCTGGATTAATTAAGTCTACGGACAGTGCCACGCGTGCATCACGCGATCTGTCAGCGTAATTAAATCACTATCAAGATCTTTTCGGCCGAGTGCGGCTTTTTACTCGGGACTTAATTTGTACTGTTTGGCCTTGTGCTAGGACCGTTTGGCTTGCCAGCTACCAGTGTTTATGCAAAGCCTTATCTTTTTTCTTATCACGCAAGGTTAACGACGAAACGCCGACGTGAAGGCCTGAAACTCGCCTGTGTTACTGACCAACAGCTGGAAGAGTGTGAAGTTTACTATTGAAAATATTAAATTTCATCAACCATGTGCTGGCACATCATACTATGCTAATGCGATAGCTTGGTTCTTTTACTGCAGGAAGCATTATCGTCCTAATCCCATTACAGGGCTCTATCGGCAGTATCGGCGAACAGCTTGTAAGAGGGGTTTTTGTCCTCAGCGATTTGGGTCGGTCTCTTGTATGCTTACCGCTAAACACAATCTACCGCGACACAACTCCATGCTGTTTTCGGTGTGCGTACCTTTTGGTGCTTTTAACATGACTCCTCGTGGTCAGCTTACCCCTGGGATAATCAGGAGACAGGGTTGCCAAAAGGAACATTTAAGTGGACGGGCATTTTGGATTTACATTTGGAACAATCATGAAAACAGCAGCAGATCGTTGTGGTAAACGCACAAGGGTTGCGATATTTATGGGACGCCGCTGCCTTATAACCGACATTTCCGCCACCAATTTCGACAATGTCCACGGCGCGCTCTATGGCGTGCTTCAAGGGAGGGAAAGAGGAAGTAGAGTACTTGCGGGCAAACTAGTTTAAAGTGAAAGCGCACTGGCAAAGCACCCACATCACTCTCTTCCATCGTACTTGGATCCGGTGTCATAACAGAGTCAAGAAGACCAGAGGCGGAAGAGGACATGGGTGGCGGGTACGGCGAAAAGTCTCACCTAAGGGTCCCACCACACCCCGTGTTCGAAAACAGACGCTAATCAGGATTCTATACACCAAGAAAACGAGGAAGCGGCTAAAAATTAAGTAGATAGGCCTTTCGGATCCACACTCGAACCAGTTATAAAAGGCAGCAGAATATCACTGTGGCAAACGCGCAAGGGGTTGCGATGTTTATGCGAAGCTGCTGCCTTGAAATCGACGGTCTGACCGTCGATTTTGACGATCTCCACGGTGCACTCCAAAGAAAGACTTGCGCACGAAATGGGTTATAGTGATGGCAGACTTACGCAGCCTCCACCGCACTCGTTCGTTCTCCTCAACCTGGATCCTCTATCATGACAGAGTCAAAAATACAGGAGGTGGCTGAGGGCGTAGGTGGCTAACACGGCGAAAAACCGCACCTAAGTCTCCCACCACACCCGCGTGGTCCAAAACAGACACTAATCAGGATTTAATGCATCAATCAACTGAGGGAACGGCTTGGATTCCAAATAGCGTGGCGTGAGCTTGCAGCTGGGCCTGCCATTACGCCTCAATGTTGGCAGT
>CACRXP010000020.1:1660777-1743987 GCA_902702965.1 Spirometra erinaceieuropaei | reverse complement strand
CGAATGCTGCCGGGTAGGTACGCGTGCCTTCTTTAACACCAAGGTTTCCTTCTTTGCATGCAATAAGTTGAGGCCTATTTCGGTCATACCTTGACGCCTGTTTGTCTTTATGCTTACTTCGGAAATTGCCGCAAGTTCTGACTGCGCGGTAGACTAATGCGTGTTGCTGTGCGGTGTTCACCGCCTGTGAAATTTATAACTGGGTCTGAAGAGTCGGGCATTAGGATAAGACCATGACTTCACTGTTTTGTCAACGCGCCTAAATCTGTGGTTATTTCGGGGCCGTTTTCCCCCTTCTTCAACCAATGGCACACAAATTTTCGTACTCTAGCCCTCGACTCTAATACATCAAAATGCATGAGAAAAAAGATCCCGAGTGATCAGAGTCAACAAAGGCAACTGGCAGCTATGTTACGTAGGCGCGATGTGCATCAGACATAAAGGAAACTAACAGAACATGTCATCCATGTGCCTTTCAAATGACTGCAGGATGACACAAGAGTGTTTTAATGGGATTCTGACTATTGGTTTTAAAAGGTCCAAAACTTAATTTATTCCGCTAAATGAAGATGTCATGATTTAAAAAGACAACTGAATTATCGGGCTTTTGACAGGCATTTAAAGGCGTTCAAACTCTGTGGGTTAGATAGTTAAATACTGTTCTGAAGAATAAAGCCTGCCGCCTGATACTTAATCTTCGCTGATAAAAGCCAACAACTGAGTTCCAGGAACCATGCCTACTTTATTTGGGAGTGCCCATGTTCATCCTTGGGAGCCGGAGTTAATTTGATGATAGCTTGTTGGGCCGTATCCGGGGCGTTAATGGCCGTGACTTCGTCACCATAGGCGATTATTGGTGTGACGTTCGGCTCCCTGTCACGTGACTTCGCGTCACCCACACCCTCCCCCAATGGCTAGTAATTTTTTCTACGTAAAATCACAGCACAGCATAGGGGAGGTGGGGTTCATTGCACTTGTTAATTGAATGCGGGCCGGAGAACCACGACTTAGGCAGCCTACGGCTCACGCGGTTGTCACCTCTTGCGAGGATTTCAGTCTCATCAAACTTTGAGGTCTGACTGGGTCCGGTCGAATGAGCCATGAGCTGGGAGGGCAGCGTCATTCCTCCTCACTGCTACTGCGTGCTCCACCGCCAGCGTACAAAACAGTCTCCCAGTTTCTCTGACATAGTTGTTTTGCCCGCGATCGCATCAAACTTGATAAACGACTCCAGACGTTTCTTGCGGGTCTTTCCGTTTCATTATCTGACGCCTGATGTTTGCGTCCGGTTTGCGTGTAACTCCAACGCCAAGTGGTGCGAGAAGGCTACCGACACCCTCCAGGATGTTCATAACGTGCGAGAGCGCTCGCCAAAATTTGGAACTTGTTGATATTTGTCCCGCCGCGTTTCTACTTGCAGCAGCTGACGAAGTTGCGCGCGTACCCCTTCGCTCGAAACACCCGTCGAACATACTGTAGTTCAACAACCTTTTCTTCCGCTTCTCTGCAATACATCTCGAAGCGCCGATATAGCACCCTAATGCGAGTGCGTAACGGCGACCCGCCTTAACGGATTAGAATGGATGCCATGGGGCTTGGCTTTGCAACAGTCTTCAAAAACCACCCTACTGGCCGATTCGTGATGAAGCAGAATCGATGCTTCATCAACAACACTTGCCACCAACATCGCCCCAAGCGTCTAGTAAGCTGATAATAGAACAGCGTTCATAAACCCGTCTGACTGATTGCATTCCAGCCAGCGAAATACTTCACAGATACTTTCCTGGCAACAGACCGATGCAGTGCCGGAACGGAAAACGCCTGCGAGTCAGACCACGTTCTCGTTCGCGCGCGCCTGAACGCTCACCTCTCATACACACCCTAAAAGGTACCTCGTATGGTGCCACAATGTCGCTAACCCGAAGCTCTTAGGACAGAGATCTGGTCTCGCCGTGGCGAACAAAGGGAGGACAGCCGCCAACACTCTGGCACCCTCTAGCATATATAAAGAATGTGTCCTAAGCGATGGAACATATCGCTGGAGAGCTCGACGTGGGTATCGCTCAGAGGCCGGACAGTGACTATGAGCAACAAAATCATGCGAGTAAAGGACCGACTAGACGTGGGAAAACAATCGGGTGTCTTTTATCGGATCCCATGTCGGGACTGCCCTGACCACTACACAGGACAGGCCGGACTACAAGGATGTAGTAAACTGTCATCACTGAAGTCCTGAGTCTGAGAGGCAGCAGAATCCGGGCGGAAGCGTCCAAATGACTAGATCACGTCAGGAATCTTGCGAGCTTCTGCCCGGACGACTAAAGGTAGAGCCCACAACAGGCAATTACCCCTCAAATTCAAGAAGAGGAAGTCACAATTGACCATGGACTATTGTAAACTATAAGCTTGCTTTAACGACGTCCGTTGAACAGGCTAGAACCGCCAGAGCCAATCCAATTTGCCGCTAAGGCATCCTTCAGATTAGTTGTGGACTCTGCATGCCGACAAATCCTGTTCGCTATGTGAGCCATTACTTTATTTTTGACAAGCTGACTGAGGTCGATTGTTGGCGCCAGCACTTCGAGCATCTTTCCAACTTCGGTGGCCGACCAACCATTGTCCATTTTATCGTGGAGTTTCATCTTTCCGCAGGGTTTTATGACTCCCGTCTCAGAAAGAAAACGTGTATGCAACAGCACAGGGCTGAAGAGGTCGGAATACTCGACTGCCGTCCTGCCTTTATTGGCTAGTTGGATCATCATGGGTAGATGAATCCGCACCTCATGGCCAAGGCTCATTTATCCCTGTACCTGTCTTTAGGAAGGAAAGTTCGGGAACAACAGCGACTATTCTTTAAACGTCTTTACCTCAGCCTTGCTCCCGAGTATTTAGACTACGTAGGACTAGACCGGAGTATTCACGGTGGTCATGAATGCACCGACCAGCTATTCACACTGCAGCACATTGTTGAAACCCGCCATGGCTACCAAAAATCAACAATCATCCGCTTCGTTGTCTTTTTCGGGCCATCGACTCCGTCTATAGTGAGTCCCTGTAACTAATAACGGAGTTAGAGGGTAGTTTCGACAAACATCGTCATAATGAACAGCGACTCCTATAATTCAACTACCACGACCACTCCAGTTCTAGGTCTTAGCCGTTCGATATTCAGTCTTAAGTTCGACAGCGCTACATTATGTCGCCCATTTTGTTCCAGCACGCCACTGTCTGGATTCTCCAGAGGTCCAACTCGTTTTTTTGCCGTGTCGAATTCGCTGACTGACTGACCTCGACTAGGCCAGCCAAATCGTCTCGCCAACCTCAAGATTTAATGACCCACCGAATCCACTGTCGCGGTTGAATAAGGTCAGAAATGCCAATAAATCTTTTTAAGGTTTGTATCTGTCACCTTGAAGAAAGAAAGAGTTTTCACTGTGTCAGAGCAAAACTATGGTCAAAACGACAGAGTGGAAACGGCACCGCCTGCTGAATCAAGGTGCGGCTCACGGTTTATTTTCAAGCCTTAAGAAATCTTCATGCACGCCATCTCGTAGCGTTACCGTTATCGGGCATACCAAACACTAATTCCGTCAGCTCTAAACTATCCTGAACGCCGAGTCGTTCAAGGAAGAATAATAGACACCGGAGGGCCTTGATCAACGTTGCTTGAAACCACCATTTGCACGGAGTACCGAAGCTGGCAACTTTGTGGGCACGGTTTTCCGCTGGTCGCTATCGAATATGTAAATTTCCCCTTAGCAGGTTGGCGTTTTCGCGCACCTTACCAAACGCCTATGGACTACGCGAGTGGCTGAGATTCGTGCAATAATCGATGTCACTGATGACTACTCAGAGTCTTAGACGTGCTACGACAGCTCGATGACAACTGAAAGGAAAGTGGAAAGGCGCATTTCGTGACCCACTTGTGGTATAAGGCACGCCTAAAAGCCTCAACCTACAGCCTTCGCAGGCAGTCGACAGGCGATTTGTGATTAGAAGATCGCTAGAAGCTCCTAATTGCCCGAGTTAATTTCCAGACTGCGAGTCCCCTCGGGCGCCTCTCAGTAGGTCACTGTTCGATTGTTGTGGTGAAAGATACTGCAACTTGGAACGCAAAATGTCCTTCGCAACCTCTGCTATCCTTAATTAAAAGTATAATGCAGATTCTGCCTGCTCAATACCATAAACGAGAAAGTGTTGTTCCTATCCTTGTCTATAAATTTAAATTAGTGTAACCCGACTGAGAAATGTGATGAGATCACCGGATCTGTGGAATTGAGGGGCTGGTGTTTTGGAGAGTTTGACCGGCTCTCCATTATGAAAACGGTTTGTGCAAGAAATAGACCGGGATTTTAAATAAACGGCCGAATTATTTGGCCTTGAGTCAATCTATCTTTTTCCTCTTTTACTACCTTGACCTTCTAAGCGTTGTCTGTGAATGTCGGTGGCCTCCTGCGTTGTAGGTCGTCATCTAAATAGGTTTCGGTTGCACCTATGCCCCTCTTTCGAGTGAATTAGTCGACAGGCTATGCTGTTTTGGTATTTTTATGCTCTTATGTAACCTTCTTGTCCTGGTCATGGCGTATGCAGTGACGCAGAACTTCATAGGCCGCAGGAGGGTCTGGATGCCTGTTGATGGATTTGGCATCTGAGTACCAAGCCTTAAATGTGGGGCGTCATAATCCCTAGCTGTCCCCGACTAAGACGACTGCTCCTTGGACGTCAAAACTGTGGCCAGTTTCTCCGATGTGAGTCGCAAGCTGTGAGTTCGGGTCTAGTCTCCGAGTTGCCAATTTGTGCTCGCGTAGGCGGGTCCGTCTGGTTGTCACTTGCACGCCAACCACGCCGCACATAGACTACAATACCTTCTGGGGATGCTTAATTCTCACTTATGTCGCTCTGTATGCAGCTGGACGTTGTCGAATGGCTTTCTTGCCGTTCTCATCATTGAGCAATGCTCAGTTCAACTATCGGATTCATTCCCTGACGGTTGACGAAGCACGGCAAATTGTTCAGTGCGACAAGAACGAGAGGGTTTAGTTATCCTTCATCAGAATGATCATGCCTAGAAGATGGAAAAGGAGCTCTCCTGGCATCCACTCTCGTATCCAAATTGCATATTCGATTTTGTACTTTATCTCCTACGGGTTCGTATACTCACATGCGTGACATTTGAAGTCTGAGCGATAATTGCATTGCTCACAGACCTTTAGTGACGAAGGTAGAGTGGAAAAAGGAATGAAGACCAGGATACTTTTGATGCTATAATCGATTTTTTCGTATGAAAAGTCACTATACGTAACTGTACGGATTATTGTAAGGTGATACCATACTAGTAGATACCATACACTTGTGTTTTGCCGATATTCTGCGCTACATGGCGCAGCTGCGAGGGGTTCGGCTCGTCAGTGGGTCCCCCAGCATTTCCCGTCTGTTTTCTGGTAGATACTCCAATTGAGAAATTGTTGCTAACGCGTCGGACCCCTCGCAGCTGCTCCATTCAGCGACAGAATATCGACAAAAGACGCGTGTATGGACTTTCGGCTAGTACCTGTGCTATTAGTATGGTATCACCTTACCTTAAAGTGTATAAATAGCTGCCTGTCAGCAGTTAATGAATATTACGCGGTTATTCGCTGTGGCTGATGGATATCGGTCCAAATATTCATCAATAAAATTCTCGGTCTGGGCCTATAGACCTTGAATAAACCGATCTACATAAATTTCCTAGTTACGTTCTGAGGGAATTAAAAGGCGACAATGCACTGATTAAGTCTATCTATCTCCGACATTTTCTGTCATAAATTGCGGACCTGTTAATAACGCATTCGCACTTGTCCCACCTTTATTTTCTAGGGGTGAATCGTGACTGCCTTGTTAAATCCTGGATTACTGAACACGTTCTCCCCCCATACCATCCTCTGTGTCAATAAAGTGTCGCAAAACAACTTACGCTCGCCCCTTTGACTTTAGGATTGTTACCCTCTTCAAACTGTCAACTGTGCGACGAATGATTAATAGTAATTCTGTTTTTGGACCTTACTATGACTGCATAAAAGTTTTTATTATTCTAAATGCTCCGTTGAGGCCTTTAAGTACTCTCTATCAGCGCAGGCAAAGACGGAACCACCTAAGTAGGATTCCACTGCAAATTGTATTCCGGCGAGTTAAATGTCACTACGTCCGCCCCAGAGGATGGTGTAATTTGGGCTTGGTTTCCGGCTATCACAGAAAGTGCTGTAAGAATGAATCCAACGCACCGGCTTAGCGTACGCTGTGGTATTCGTGTTTGGAGCCACCAAAACACCTCTTATAATAGTCCTTATTGAACACGGGATATAAATTTGGAGTTAATTGTGCTCATCTTATGTCTATACGGATTTCATTGGCTGCGCCATTCGCCTCCGTCAGTCGAAAAGCCTCTTAATTGTGGCTTTGTTCTCCTGTCAGTGGCATTCGTTAGGTATTCCTCCCTGGGGACTTACTGCTATCACGCACACACAGCAACCGTCTTTATTTGTCTTCCATCTGGTCCTCGTCCGCCCAAATTGAATGGTCTTCATCAAATTGGCTTTTTCCCTTGCGCTCAACACGGCCAGCTTTCCCCGATTTCATGCTATTTCTTTTTTGGACACAAAAATCATTTTGCCTAGTTGCCTGGTTTCACTGAAACCAACTAGCTTCCTCCCCGCACGCGCATTCAAAGGGATATTATTAAAATTTATAGATGCTCCGAAAATGTTTTGTACGACCTTACGAAGCCCCTGGTAGGAGGCTGTATTGACACTTGTAGAAAAGTCTAAAAATTCCCATAATTTATGCTGTCGACTGCAAATAAACCTAAAACGCCCATAGGACGTGAACTTTCTGCTCGTAATTTAAGAGGAAACGACGCTTACTGCACGAAAAAGCGTTAAATGTCAGCAGAAACGCGAACGACTAGCCAGCGGGAAATTGTGGAGACGAAGACTGCTTTTTTTCTGTCTGTAGGGCTTGTTCTCCACTCCCAGCATCTGGTTTGTAGAAAGGGCTGTTTTTTTTCAAAAAGAGTGTCTAATTGGAACCTCTTGTGTTTCTACGTCTAAGGAGCATGCCCTCAGTTTTTGTAGCCGGCGAAATCAGCTATGAAAGCAGTTTACGCGAATGCGATTGATGCATACGACTAGCGGGTTTTAAAATTAGTCAGATTCTCACGAGAATTCATTTAAAATTTGTTACTCGGTAGCTCACTTTTTTGCAGGGCAAATTTTATTTTCCGAAGTTCGTGTTTCACCCAACCCTTACCAAACTTTGGCTTCATTGGTCACGTTAGCCTGTGTATGCAATACGATAACTTTATTCTAGGTATTTTCAAAATGTCTCTCTCACTTTAGGACATTTTCCGTAGGTCCTTGGATTATTTGGGCAGTCTCTGCATACTACTATGTTGCTTCCAAAGTGCTTTCGCTAAATCAGCTCTAGATGTATGAATGACCACGTCTTATTGGATTGAGAAGATCGTGGTGGTACGCTTAGGTGTGAGTTTTTGTCGTACTGGCCACTTGCACCATCTCCCGTCTACGGTCTTTTTGACTCTGTCTTTACATCAGGCCCGGATGGGGGAGAATGAGAGACTGCTATCACTCTGAACTAATTTACCCCGTTCCAGCTCTCATCTTCTTAAGTCAGTTTAAGTCATTTTATTAAGGGAATGAGGCTTTCGCTCTTGAGCTCCCTATTCATATCGATAAACAGAAATAAAGTCATCAATTACATCAGCAAATGCGGAAAGTTAAAAATTTAGCGGTAAGTGTGAACCAGGCGCAATCTGCCACCGCTAAAACAATCTTTATTGTATGTACAGTAGCTTCTCAACAAATGAGCATCTAGTCTACATTTGAAGGAATCGATACATTCGGAAAGAACCACTACATCAGGGAGTCCGTTCCATGCCCCAATGACCCTGTGAGAGAAAGCGTTCCGTCGGACGTCCGAATGGGCCAGCTTCCTCTGCAGCTTGAAGGAATGACCAAGCAGGCGGTCAGTCCCAGCCAATTCGAAGAATTCATCAAAGTCTAGGGCACACTCACGACCTCTGACTATCCTGTAGGTTTGAATGAGATCACCGCGCAGTTGCCTGTAATTTAGAGGAAACAGATTTAGTTCGGTCAGCCTGGTTTCGTAAGGCAGATGATTAAGATTCTTGACCATTTTCGTAGCCATCCCCTGTACCCTTTCCAGTCGTTGATAATCTTTCTTCAACCACGGTCGCCAGACCTGGACTGCGTACTTTAAGTGAGACCGGACGAATGCCCCATAGGTTTTCCCGAATAGCTCTTTATCGATCTGCACAAATCCTCGCCTCAGCGCAAATAACATCCTTATCGCACTTTTGGTTGCCCTTGTTGACATCGTCGGCAACGACGGTCAAACTAGGTAAGGGTGGTTAGGGAGGGTATTCTTGACGTCAATAGACCTGGCATCCGACGTACGAAACTCCTACCATCCTTATATGACATATACTCGGGTACCGACAATGAGCTCTTCAGAGAGTTTTATGTTGTTTTATGTCTAGAGTAGTGCTAGGACTTAGTTTCATGTCTACGGAATATCTCAAAGTAAGTTTCAATACCATAAATTACCATCCACTGTATTTGACCAGGGGTATTTAGTTGGTAAATTGATGTCTGATTTGCAGTCCTTCGACACAATGGTAACAGGCGCGATATAACCCGCAAAAACCTGCTGCCCAGTTTTAAGTAAAGTTTAAATGCTATCACGAGCACTAAGAAACGACTGCAGGTAGTCGCACCAAGGACATCCAGACAGGTTACACATACTATTAATAAGAATGGGAGTAGTTACTCGTGGTGACTGCGGAGGAACTAATCCTAGGCGCTTATATGGCAAGTGCCATGAGAAGCGACTACAGAGTTCGGGCAGATGTACGTGCTATCGATCAACAACTAGAGCTCTCTGACCGTTTAAAGCAGTGCTTATTAAATGGGCTGCCAATACAGCGTATCGTCTTCTATTTATCTTTGAATGCTTATTGGTCGTTCACACAGCAGGCTGCGTCTGATGTCCCCAGCATGTTCCCAGTTCTCTCCTTTTATGTTTACTTACTGTCGTGTCTTTTAAATCTAAAGCGCTAATTTTTTTTGTGGTACCGCTTTGTGTGAGTTTGACTCGATCACTGGAGCCAGGAGATTCGTCTGCCTAACGCTACCTAATTCATGCTCAAGTTCTACATCGGGCGTGGCAGAAGACAGCCCGTCAATACACAGAGGACGCAGCACTTGTCATACTATGTCATACGCAGACAGTGTATATAAGCGAAGCGATAAGAATCTTGTCCGCCGCGTTCCTGTCGGTAATTGCACGATTTTCATCATCGGTGTCAGTGAATGACATCACATCAATAGGAGTAATGTTCACTCGCGCACTGTCCATGTTTTATTGATCGTCTTACTCGGAAAAATCCTTATCGCTGGATAGAGAGGATTAATCCACGACATCTGCTCACGGAATGCGGGCAGATGAATCATGATTCGAACAACTGACAAGCCCGCCTTACGAACACATAGGTTAGGAAATCCCAGTCCAGAGACAAATTCATTGTTATCGTGTCTTTTTTCTGAATTTGCCGGATCTAGGACACATGCCGTGGAGTCCGGTTTCCCGGTCAACCTAAATGGCACAAGAAGGTTGCATCCGGTCAGTGCGCAATCTAAACTCTAAGTGGCGCGCGAGAAGGCGTCTTACAACTTCCTAGACGTGCCTAGCATACTAGAAGCTTCGTCAAATTAGGTTTTAGCGCTGTTTGGTTTCCCGATTCCTCTTCGTAATTGCCGGTTGATATAGTGGCACGTATAGCCGAAACCTCTTAAAAGATTTCGGACCATGAAAGGCAACTTGGTTTGTGGATTTCTTGTTCGCCATGTAAGAATTAGGGGAGTACTAAGTGTCTGGTCTTAGCCTGCGTCCACCGTCATCTTCGGTCTACTTGAAATCACCTTTCACTTCCTCGTATTTGAGCTGCTTTCTTGTGAAAGTCCACCGTAATGAGATACATCCATACTGATGATGGATTCGAGTAGGAATCCGAAACATCAGGCTAATAAAGCTCTTGTCCCGGCAATCGTGTCTCCTTCTTCAACACATCCATATTAACAATAAGAACGTGCTAAAACACGAAAAAGGGCTGGTGAAGCATAAGAATTGGAGTCCCTGCTCCCAAAAAAACTTGTTTTGCGCAAAATTCCCGTATTCTAACCCCAGTCATAACACTAATCGTAATACCAATCGTCATCTCCATGGGAACTAGCGCAGCACCCCGAAAAACGGAGTTCTTCCTCCAATCTTTCCGAAACGTTTGGAAAGAAATCATTAGGCGCACTTCAATATACATGAGGGACATATATACGCGGCAGCAAAAGTCAAGCGCCGTGCTTTTCACAGATTGCAACGCGTCAGGAGAGGGTAGAGACTCAAGCATTTCAACTGCTGTTGCTTGCCTGTCTTTCAGAAATAAGTAGGGTGGGGATTGTTGTCACTAGTCTCCTACGAGCTAACCCTGTCCATCAAGGTGAAGAGCTTGCTCTCATGTGTTACCGGTCAATTGCCTGTCAATGGCTCTGCTCTGATAATCGACTATGGCACCCAACAACTCAGAATCGCGTTTATTTCACACCGAAAATAAATATAAAAGAGATCTCATTTGAGTGTAGAATTTGCCTCTTGGAAGTAATATAACATAGTGTATCCCCTAGTAAGCGCGCATACTATTCACTAGATTATATCCTTAAGTGTTTCCAATGTCATATGTAATAGTGAACTTGCTAAACATGCCTGCGCATTCACACGTCTAGTTGCGTATTTATGGACACCTACCAAGCTGTTAGGCTTTCTAGGTGTGCACTCTAAGAATATTCGTCGAACAGTAGGTTGTCGTTTCCATACACGTGAATGTCATCGTTTTTCTTGGCCTATATCTTAACACCCAAAGTCTAGATGATTTTTTCCCGCAGTCACTAGTCCTGGCGAGAAATTGTGGAAAAGGGATTGCGCTTTACTCGCTTGTGCACGTTCATTGTTCGATCAAAGGTTTATTTATTTCCAGGACTTCGATTTCCAAAACCATCTGGACAGGATGTGCTGCCCCTGCAAGGAGATTCTAAAATTTGTCATCATCTTCGTCAACACACTTCTCGGCGTAAGTTGATCACGTTCACCTACCTTACCTATTATTGCCGGAGATATATGCCAATAAGTAATACAGCCAGGGACAAGAGAGATTGGGATGTACATGCCAATTATCCGCATGTACCACTGCTCGCTAAGTGAGTGACCTATCTAATGAAATGTTGACTGAAATTCTGAAACGTGTTTTTGATTAGGAAGGATTACTTAGGCGCGGTTGTAATAATAACTATCTTGCGGCATAATCGTATAGTATTTCGGATTTGGCAGGATGTCGGCTTTTAAACACACTGCTTCTTAATCTCTTGTAAAGAACGTACTCGGTAAAAAATGACTACTTAAGTAGCATGCATTTTTCTCATTGATTTTCGGTGGCCTTGCAGATTCAAATATATCTTATAGAAACCATAAACAAAAATGCGCTTTCTTTCAGACAATTAATAGAGAATTACGTCTTTTTATATTTTTTATTCAAGCAAGGAGTTTAATTGGGTTTTAAAAAATTGTCCAATTCCCGAATATCTATGAGCCAGATCTGCCATTGCATTAGTGTTTAGCGATTTCAGTTTACAAGGTGCATGCTTTCTACGTTAGGAAAATCACATATTTCTCTATGCGTTTAGGAAGATACCATATAGAGTTTATAAAATTTTGCAACGGATCCGGACTATGTTGTACATTTCACGAGGAGCTGTCATAAACGGCCAGGCACGATGCTATGTGAATGGATATTGCGCGGTCTAAAAAATTCCCATAATTAGAAACTTTTTTACCACCTAATTATACTCCTATCTTGAATAAAAAACATAAAGAAGACGTAATTCTCTATTAACTGTCTGAAAGAAAGCGCATTTTTGTTTATGGTTTCTATAAGATATATTTGAATCTGCAAGGCCACCGAAAATCAATGAGAAAAATGCATGCTACTTAAGTAGTCATTTTTTACCGAGTACGTTCTTTACAAGAGATTAAAAAGCAGTGTGTTTAAAAGCCGACATCCTGCCGAGTCCGAAATACTATACGATTATGTCGCAAGATAGTTATTATTACAACCGCGCCTAAGTAATCCTTCCTAATCGAAAACGCGTTTCAGAATTTCATTCAACATTTCATGAGGTAGGTCACTCTCTGTATATCATCCTTGAATACATATTATATCAGCTATTCTATATATACATATATATGCAGCATGTTATTAACGACAAAGACAAGATAGACAGTAATGGCCATTTCTGACTTATTAACCGTCGTTAGCCAGTCATACCCAGCCCCGAAGTGTCGAACACCTGGAGCTCGAACTCGCAACCTGTTAGGTAGACGTCTAACGCCTCTAGCCACTGACCCACGGGCTCACTGTCTTGGCGGTTGCGATTGCAGATATACAATGGCATAGGGGGTGCTCACCGACCATGGTACGGAACTTCACTCGTTCTGTTGTGCCTTATGGACTCTCTCTCTCAAGCCCAACCAGCAGCCACACAGCGGCGCATGATATTGGCAGAATGATATTACGGACAAAGACAAGGGAGACTGGAATGGCCATTTCTGGCTTATTAACCGTCGTCAGCCAGTCATACCCAACCCCGAGATATGCAGCCCTCATAAGGGTGAATTTATTGACCTATTGCAATCTTGATAGGTCTCATAAGACAGCCAAAAAGACGATATTTGAGTAAGTGTTGTTTGGAGTCCATACTATAGACTCCCTTTAATCCGCAGCACATCCCTACCTGAAGTCCCACATTTAGCGACGAGGTAATTATTTGCACAGAATCGCGCATCAAGTGCATCCCTCCATATTCATCTCTGGTTAGTTCTACCTTGTTTTCTTTTGCATAAATAAACGTAAACATTCCATGCAACTCAAACGGCTTCTTTTGTGATAGAGGCCAAAGTCATGCGATTTGGATGTCGCTGGATATGAAAAGCAGCATGCAGTGATAAAATAATGGGCTTTAAAGTTCACAAGACCTCACTTAAGTAGTTGTTTCCCTCTAAAAGCACATTTAAGACACTCAGTTATTGTCTCATACGTTCTGATGCTTGATGTAAATTCCGATCAGTTAGCCACAACCAAAAAAGAAGAAGAATATGAATCGCATCCGCAGCACTAGCGCTTACTTATCTTCGACGAATATTCGTAACTGCGTAGGGCCCTTCTCGTGCCCTTCAGCCTGCAAACTTGTTTGCTCGAGGTGTGGCCGCGTTTATTCTATATTTACCCCGCGTCCCTCGTTGCCTTTTGCCATCGGAGTCGCGTCCGGAGGCTGTAAATGCCTATGGCACAGGACGCTTGAAGTACTCTGTCGAATAACAACGCCCTCCCCTGTCCTACTACCTCGTCACAGTGCCTTGCTGTTCGGGTGGCGGCACAAACCCCCGTCACGTGACTGGCCTCGGGGAGGCCGTCACTTGCTCGGCCTGCCAGGCGTTATTAGTGGGGGTGTGGACTTTGTTCCGTTGCTTGTATGTCTCTCTGCGGCGGTTTGTACGTGTACGCGTGCGTGCGTGCGGTTGTTCACACGAGTAGCTGTCAGGACCCAGGCATTCACGTGGACGTGTTCGACCACCGTCGTCCGGCTAACAACCATACGTTCGGTCTCCGCTAGTTTGGCTTATGACTACTCCCACACACCCTCTGAAACAGTTCTCTGAAGCAACGACAAGAGCTAAAATGCAGTGCATGAGAAGGCGGAAAATCAGGAATATTAATTATCTAAGCCTTCACTTTGACCTAACTGTCAAAACCTCGGTGCGTCGGTGGGATTCGAACCCAGGACAGCAAGGGGAAGGCTTTAGTACAGCCAACGTTCTACCCGCCTGAGCTACGAGGCCCCACCGGGCGATGCCAGTTTAATTGCATTTGGGTCAAGCTTACCTGCCCAGCTTACTGAAACGTCTGGATCCACCAAATCGGATACAGTAAGCTGACTGCCCAAGCAGGCTTTCCTAAGTAATACGTCTAGAATCTACCAGATTAGTACAAGGCGCATGTAGGTGATAGGTGTTATAGCAGATTTCAAATAATTCATTTTGACTCAATTGTGAAAACTCGGTGCCTCCAATTCTTCTTGGTGCAAGTTTACTCTGGTGCTAACCGACGGCTTTGTGGTATATTAGACTGTCCACTGCGGTAAATGCCCAAACACTGGTTCTGCAGTTTAGCAGTGTCAGAACATAACTATTCGCCAGTCTTATACGTCGTTCTTCTTAATCCCAATCATATCGATGACTTTATATGGTACTGACATTCTCAGGAAGGCCGGCATGTTATGGGTGGTCTGTGGAACTATGCTGAGGGATGAGGCTGTGGGTGTAAGTTAGTCAGACCTCAGTTTTAAGAAATTTAATCAAGGATTTGAGGACAAAACCGGCTGCCAGGTCCTGTTGTTAATCCAAGAAAACCAATGAAAGACCCGAGTCTAAATTGTCTTTTTCTTTAGGTATTCCTTGTTTGTAATGCTGGAGCATTTAAAATACTCATGCAAGCCTACTCGCCACTTATGCAACCCAATCGTTCTTATCGGAGTAGAAATGGCGCCAGGAATAAAGCCATACATCCGCAGATCTCTTTTCTCATTAGTGGGCATTGGACTTATCTTAAAATTACCTAGTAGTTGAAGGTTTGGTGCCCGTGAATGTTCTCTGTGCGTCAGTTGCCCTGCCATGGAAGTTCCCTGACACCTGGTTTCTTGATGGTACATGCACTTGCGCTCCCGCTGCGTATAAAGGTGATGAGCATGACTGCCCAGTCATCATCTTCGTTCTTCTGACCCCTGTTGGGGTGTTGTTGCTGCTACTGTTGTTGTTGGTGGTGGTGAAAAACCTGGCCATTTGCTGTGCGGACCAGAGGGTATGGAGCGGAACGCCAAGCTGCGGGCTCTGCCACGCCACCCACCTGCGCCCTCCCCGTCTTCTTCGTTCTGTCTTGAAACCGAGTCCAATTGGGGAGTGGGAAAGCGAGAGTGAGGTAGGCGCTTCGCAGGTCCACCATCACTATAAGCTTATTCACGCTCGAGTCACCGTGTCTATTTCACCTTTCAGTAGATGTAGTCGACAGCGACTGTCGAACTGTTGTGTGGCACCTTAGTCCCATTCACGACTAATACAGTTCGGCCGAGAGCTGTTCACTTTTTGCCGTCGGGGCTGTCGTGTTGTTTATCAATCTGGAATTTGGGTCTGACTTGCTGGTGATAGTCAACACATCGCAAAAGGTCATTTCAACTTCCCGGTCTCCAGCAACGCCGTTCTGGGTCATTAATTATTTTCTTCCGCTTTCTGATAGTTCGGAAATATTCGAGCCTCCTCCCGAAGCCAAAACGGGATTATTTCACCCAGCTTTGAGATCAGATTTCATCCTGTGGTATGAACTTACTTCACGACGATCCTGGTCAGAACTTGGTCTGCAAACAGGTGTTCTCGGATTTGGTTGAAATTCGCGTAGTGCATTTTGTTAGTGAAAAAAGACGGCAGGTGGCAGGCACATCTGGCGTTGGCAAAGGTAAATGGCCATTTTCTTCATGATGCCGACCGTCTAGGCGGCTGATTGCACCCTCTCCCACGCCCCGAGTGGGTTGCATGACTGTCCTTCTTAGCTGGAAGCGGGTGCACACGAGATTATGGCAAGTGCAATTCGGACTGCAATGAATGCGCGTAATTACCGAAATGTTTTCGAGAATTTCCGTGACACCGGTTGGACGAAGGCTCGCACCAGGCAAGGACTCAGCACTTGTTTACCGAATAGGAGAGGGAAGGCAGAGTACGCCTCATCCATGGGCATCCTTAATTATGACAAACTAGCACATGTATTAGAAAAGGCACGGCGCGTTTCAATTCGTCACGATGCATCTCTACAAGTCGTAATTTCAGACGGTGACGGTAACTCGCTGCACAGTCAGAATGGTCATAAAACAGAAATAACTACTTCTCATATTGCCTTAAATTGCACCTCTTACGAATGTGTGATTCCAGTCCATATGTAGCTTCCGCAAGACTTCAGCTCACGTTCGTCACTTCACCTAATCTTACTCTCACTCGTCATGTCTGAAACGTGATCATTGATATTAGTGAAAGGAGGGAGGAGATGATGTCCAACTAACTCGGATGCGACGCTTCACTTCTCATTATTTAGACATTGAACGCATTTTCAGCAATCAGTACTCGCTAACGGTTGTGACTTTCAGAGTTATATTCAGACGGAATACTTTGTTCCTAATCCAGCCTGGTACCTCTTACTCCCGTGATATTCACACGTTCAGCTGGCGATGATGCCGTGTATGGCAGGCGTACACAAACTGTAAAATCTGGTCAGCCAGTGCGATGAGATCCTCTTGCTGTCGTTTTGACATGAAGCTGTACAATGGTCCTGAGCGTTCACAGATAGTTCTTACGGAACTCACTCATTCCGGTGTGCCTTACGGGCTCTCTATCTCGAGCACAACCAGCAGTTGCACTGCGGCGCATGATATAGGCTGAATGCGATTACCGACAAAGACAAGGGAGACTGGAATGGCCATTTCTGGCCTATAAGCATTCGCCTAGATCATGCACCACTGTGCGGCTGCTGGTTAGGCTCGAGAGAGAGCCCGTAAGACACAACGGTCGGTGAGCGCCGCGTAGCATTGTATGTTCCCGATCGAAAACCGACAGAGCAACGGGCCCGTGGTCCCGTTGATAGACGCGTTGGATTTCTAACTAACAGGTCGCGAGTTCGAGCCTCGGGTGTTTCACAATTCGCGGTTGGGTATGACTGGCTGACGACGGCTAAAAAGACGGAAATGGCTATTCCAGTCACCCTTGTCTTTGTCAGTAATAATATGAAGTTGTATTTGGTATAGTTAGCGCAAGCCCATTTTACTCTAAGCGAGTAGCATGCTTTTCAAGCTGGACAACCGTGGTTTTCATCGCTGGCTGTGGACGAAATACCAACCACGTCCCCCTCCTCCCCACTCGACCTTGACTGAGGTCTTAACCTCGAGGCTGAACGAAGTCACAGATATGTTTGGTCTACCGTAACAGAGCAGACTTGGAACTGTAAGCCACTGATACGGATTTAAACGTCGTCACCATTCCAAATTTCCGTATATCTCAGGCACGTGACTGAGTTATGCTTGAGTCGCGACACAAAAATAGTCACTGTAGGTCCTTGACCATTCCCATCGGTGTCTACTTCCGTCACTCGTCCACCTTCACTTAGCGGTTATGGAAAAAACATCTTGTGTAGTGTCCTTACGCGACCACCTGATTTGATGAAAATTCCGAGACCTCGGGGTTTGATGAAAGCGTGGTCATAAAGGAGCCAATGGACAGCCACATTTACGAAGGCCACTTTTATCACTTTTTACTGTGAGTGACTAGGCAAGTTGCTGCCGCCTTGGATCACAGTCCTTACACTGAAGATCCACCAAGTGGTACTGAGACCTGACTCTTCATCGTATTGACTTTGGTTCACTAAACGGCAAATGCAACCTGAGTTAAATTCGTCTTTAGTATTCGGGGTTTACTTGTCCCAACTCTATTCAAAAGATGGTCGTGCGTGTAACGTATAGTTTCCTGCCAGCCATTTGCCTGAAAGTTTGATTCAGGTTCAATGTGGGCGTTATAGGAAGACTTCATAGGACAGACTTCATTAAGGACTTTATTGTGTATACTACTATGAGGCCTTGAGCAGCTGCAACTTAATCGTTCCCAACGCTGCTACAACCACCCTTTTCACCGAACCCATAAATTGCGAGGGGTAGCAGGACCCAATGCCGTACTGCTGGAGGAAGGGGAGGGGAGGGAGAGGAGGAGAGTCTCCATTTGCCCGTAGGGTTTTGATAAAATTGTCCCTTTTATCCACCGCCTAATCTCGTGTAGCTTTCGCATTTTCATCACTGCACTCATTCCATCCACGGGAATTCTTGTTGTTGTCTATGTTGCATGTGGGCGCGTCACTCAGGCTGATGGCTGCATAAGCGAACACGACGTAGAGCGCCTCCGACCCGTCGGTACGCATGTACCTCGATTATATGGTTTGCCGAAAATCCACAAAGATGGCGTACCGGTTCGTCCAATCCTTGATATGAGGAACTCGCCGTACCATGCAATAGCGAAATGGCTGGCGGAAAAACTTAAGCTTCTGCAGTATCAACTAGCGTCACATAGCTGTCGAGATACTTTTGAATTCATTAACGGCGGGAAAGACTTCTATCTGAACGAAATGGTCATGTTTTCATTAGATGTCTCGTCCCTTTTTACGAACCTACCGGTAACGGAAACGGTCAACTACCTTTGTGAGTTTATTACCGACAATCAAAATGATATAGGAATGCCAGTGAATGACCTCAAGGAATTGTTATTGAGGTGTACCTTGAACGTGCAGTTCCTATTCGACAACAATCTATATAGGCAGATGGACGGCGTAGCAATGGGCTCACGCCTTGGCTCGCTTTTGGCGAATATATTCATGGGAAAGTTAGAAGCTTTCCAGCTACGTCAGCAGATCAACGGTTTAAGATACTATGGGCGGTACGTGGGTAATATATTCGCGATTGCACTGAAACTAAGTGACATCTCAATTCTGCTGGATGACATAAATCCGGCGCACCCATCAATACAGTTCACTCTGGAAGAAGAACAGTCCGGTTCACTTCCCTTTCTGGATGTGCTTCTGAGTAGAAGACCTGACGGCAGCATTCGACGCAGCGTCTATCGCAAGAAAACGTGGTCCGGACAATACACCTATTTTGGGAGTTTCGTATCGCTAAACGTTAAACGTAATTTAGTCCGGTGTTTGACAGAAAGAGTAGGAGGAATCTGCTCAGCTGATAGCGTTGAGAAAGAGCTGAAAATCATCGAAAGCCTCTTTCGCCAAAACGGGTATCCTGATCGATTCTTTGCTAAGAACATGGCCGAAAGACCGCAAAAGCCCCCGATACTGACGGCAAGAAAGAAAAGGCCTTTTATCAGGGTCCCATTCCAAGGGGATGCACAAAGTGAGCTCTTAAGAAGACGCCTTACTCAAGCTGTCTCACAGACCTTTCCAGCAGCTGACACGCGTGTACTGTTCTCCACCAGTCCCATCCTATGCGGAGAGGGCAAGGACTAACTATTAACTCGGACCACCTCTATGTGTATTTACTTCTTCACCTGTTCCTTTGGGGCGGAACATATTGGTCGCACGAGCCGGCGGTTATCCAAAAGAATGAAAGAACTTCTCCCAGCATGGTTAGGAAAGGGACAAATAAAGAATATCAACAGCTCGATCCTCGCGCACATGGTAGACACAGACCACCGTGTAGACGCCAGAGAGGCCTTCAGAGTGATTTACAAGGTCCCATCAAGCTATCCAAAACTGCTTGGGCAGCGCTTGTTGGCTACGGCAGAGGCGGCTGCAATCAGGCTACGCCGACCGGTCCTATGCGCACAGAAGAACTTTGTACAGGTCCCACAGTTACCATGATTCAAAGCCACCAAGCCAACCACCCGCACGTAATTACCTTCGCCGGGACCCACCTTCTCCCGGGCGCTGAATGGAATTGTGGTGTTTCACTCTCCCCCTCCCCTCCCCTCTCCAAATTCGAGCTACAGCTTAATTATCTACTCGCCCGTATCTTTTAATTCATTACTTCAATGGCCATATAAATGTACAGGCCTGAAGAGAATTTATCGAAAGCAGACGTATGCTCGCCAAATTGCCTTTTGGATTTTACAATGGGAATTTTCGCAACTCGGGCTGACATGATTGTTTCAAGTCTACAGGCATTAGAGAATTTAATTTGCACTTATTTTTTTTCTGGGCTGATTTCCTCCGAGTGCACCATCCACTTAGGCATTAAACTGCCTTTTTCAACAGCCGACTGGTTAAACTTCGTTCGGAGGAGCCGCTGTGAAAAGGCAGATTAGGACCAGCTGACCAGTCGCGTGAATAGCGTCTCAGGGGAAAAAAATAAAACTTCCAGGCCTATTTTAGTATCCCCTGGACGCTGTATGTTTGCTTTGAGCAAACCAGAAGACCGAACAAAACGCAGCTACTTCTGTTGCTCGTCAAGTGTCATTGTGTTTTAACTGTTCAACGTTGCAAGCGGTTCACAAAGTGGGGGTTGTTTTATTTGGAGAGAAAGCTGGTTCAAGACGCAGCAAAAGAAAGATAACGGAAAAAGAAATAGGAGGACTAAGACCAAGAGGCGACTAGCAGTCATAGCGTTCCTTCTATGCATGCATTATAAATAAGTGCGGAGACCGTTAGGGCGGATTTATTGGTGTCTTCTAGGGGGCAACGATGGCTTTGATGTTTGATCGTAGTCATCCCAACAGCGGTAAACCACACTAAATTCAAGAACTGAAAACACGAGACCTTACAGTATATACCCGTCCCGATGCAAAGACATAACAGAACGATGGCTGTAATCATATTAGTCATTGCATTTATCCTATTTACTCCTATTTGAGTTCGACCTTCCTTGAGGAGGACTGGGTATGCATCGATTTCATGTTTGGGAAGAAAAACGTGCTTAAAGTCTCACTGCAATTGCGCAAAGTCACAGGGGGGAATTAATCACAGCCGGATGGACTCACCTGCTCCGGGCTTAATATACGTGCTACAGTGGACAGTAAATAATCACATTATAAAAGGCTCCTCTCCAAGTCGCATCCTGATCTAATATCGAGGAAAACGCTCGCCTGCGAGCTGGTGGTTTTCAAAGCCAGCAATCGCATTATTAGATGTTGGAGAAAATCTCTCGTTCTTCCTGTCTTAACCGTTTGTAAGTAAGCAGACCAGGTAAAATGACTTCAGGTAGGTTTGGTATAAGCGCGCTACAACGACTTTGCTGATTGGCTGCGGCAGGTGAACCCTATCTCATCGAAACAGTCCGTTTAACACTGAATATGGACTTGCAGTTCAGTAAATAAAATAGGATAGTATCGGTGATAAGGAGTGAGCCAGATGCCGCGCAAGCACTTCATATTACAGTCGAATTTATGCACACATCCTTCGCATCAAGCCCCGTCCCTCTGATAGCAGCTCACAGACGTGCTAGTCCACCTCAACCCGGATTGGCCTCATGTTCTCTGCAATGGTTAATTCCCCCTAAGGAGTTGATCTTGGGTATGGAATCGATGATGGGTTTTTTTAACCCTAAACGTATGCATGGCTGAATAGAGACCTTCAAAGACAGTATACCTGATCTCTTTTCACTTACACTCTAAGCAGACGCAAACGGAACCCTGTTACAGAGCATATAGTTTTCCACCTCATGTGTGCAAACTTGGAACTAACTGACTTAAGAACGATCATACATCAGCCGGCACCAGGAGAATCCATACTGACTGGTTCGCCCAGATAGCGTCTGTGGATCAAACTTGGGGAACGCTAAATGGAGCTCCCGATGTGCAGCTTGTTAATGTTGAGTCCGAAATTTTGCCGTCTCCCAGGGTCGCATTCTTGGGCCTGTCTTACCTGCTCGTCGTCTACTTTGATTCAAACCGCTCACCGGGGATTCCACTTCGCCAAATAATACTAGCAACCCTAATATCAATGACCCTGCCCATGCAGACTGAAGAGTCTCAGTCGACTTCTGCGACAATATAACCGCGACCCTCGGAGCACCTGATTGCTTCCCAATTCACAATCATAAACTGATAGAGTTAGCCATCGTTGATTGAGGCGATCAGTTCATTACCCATGCCATTGGTTCCATTATCCGCCTCTGCGTGTTACCAAAGTAGGTTTTAAACCAATAGGGACAGGCGGACCCCGGTACAGGCGAACTATGCCGCCTGATCAGGGTAAATGCCTCCAGCCGGCTACAATGACCTCCCATATACCAACGTGCCGTGCAATGGCAGAAGATAAAGTGGACATCGTTGAACGCACATGTTTGTCAAACCGTATTCTGGAGAGCAACTTTTAGCCATGGTCCATTTCTGTTGTTCCCGATGCGGCTTTGGGTAAGATTTAGCTGCCGCCTTCGGAACCGTCGATCGTTAGTGGTCATATTTATACGCATGTATGTAGAGGCAGAATGTTATTACCGACAAAGACAAGGGAGACTGGAATGGCCATTTCTGGCTTATTAGCCGTCGTCAGCCAGTCATACCCAACCCCGAAGTGTGGCACACCCGAGGCTCAAACTTGTAACCTGTTAGTTGGAAATCCAACTCCTCTAACCACTGGGCTACGGGCTCGTTGTCCTGTCGGTTTCGATCAGGAATATACAATGGTAGAGGCTCGCTCACTGATCGTTTCTACGGAACTCACTCGTTCCGTTGTGCCTTACAGGATCTCTCTCGAGCCCAAAGAGCAGCCGCACAGCGGCGCATGATAGAGGTTGAATTTTATTACCGACATTCAGGCCTGTGCAATAATGTACGTCGCTACGAGGCAGTGAAGGATAAAAACAGCCTGTGTACAAGAGACAAGCCAAATTCCCACGCCTGCTGATACTTGCGACAGCAGTAATGTTGGCCATAGGCTTACCCAAACCGGTCCTATGCACGCAGAAGACATTCTTTCGGGCTAAATTTTAATTCCAACACCGCTACGCCCTACCGTGTTACGCTGCAGCAACAGAAAACGGACATCTCAAAAACAACCTTCCCATCCCTTGTCTAGAGTCCCTACACACCACTTAACCCCTCCCCCCACCTCACCCTTCTGTCTTGCCATTGTTTTCCACCTGTCACTGGTCCCAGCGTGGCACATACTTTCGCGTGCGTTTTGGACAAAACCGCTGAGAATATCTGTTAGCCGCTTGATCTATGAAAAAATATCAAAACTAGTGACCGAAGCCAAGTATGCATATTCTTTTTGGTTCCGGTTATTTGCAAACTAAGTGCAATAAAGCTGGTTATGCCACTGGCTGTTCGACTGTCGTTGCCGACGATATCCACCGCGTGTTTCTCAGTGAGGTGAATCGGCACGGTGACTTGCGCTTGATTTACTTTAGAGTGAGTCTGGGCTTGCTTAGCGTCTACCGCACTCTCTCCATCTCCCCAACCTGGACCTGGTGTCAACACAGAGTTAAGAACACTGGAGGTGCGGGAAGGCGCAGGTGGATGGCGCGGCAGAGCCTGCGCCTAGGCGCTCCATTCCACATCACTGTTCCGCTAGTATCAATGCGACCGACACAGGGTCGGACAATCCGCCTCGTTTGTTTTGCTAGCAACTGATAAATGTAACCAAACCTCAGTCCGTTTCCCAATCGTTCTTCCCATTACAGCACGGATATTCAACTTTCTATTTGTAGACTATCGTCAGTGTGTACATCACTTGCATTTGACTATGTTTTATGCATCTTAAAAGAATCTTTTGCGAAATACTCACGAACAATCGAAGGAAGTAATTGTGTTAAACTAACTATCTTACAGCTTTCATTTACGTGTGATCTTATTTCGTAGCCGCACCTGTTAGAGTTCAGGGCCAGGGGTTGGTGCTAGGGGTTAAGGTTAGGTGTTAGTCTAAAGGCTAGGGATTCGGGTTATGGGTTAGTGTGGGGGGTAGTGTTGGGGGGGGGGGGCTTGGAGTTGGGGTTAGGGCTTAGAGGTTAGTGTTAAACCCTCTACTTCCACCGGTCCCGTATGATAGACGACTGGGGCTTGTTTACTGCAGGTGCGGCCGCGAAATAAGATCTGACCTACATTTCTTCTAGCGTTTCCGTGTTGTTATTTAAGGCAGTATGGACTAATTCTTCTCAATTATTTCACTCTTCCAGTTTGGATTCCTCTTCCTGGCCCTTCTCGGTGTAGTAATGCTAACGGCACCGGAGTTCCTGCGAAAAATCATCGACTGGTTCCTCTACCGGTTTGCCGTAGACGATGAGCTGAGAGCTATCACAACATTCATCAAGGATAACTTCAGTAAGTCTGCTCTTCTCACCCTATCCTTGACAGTATAAGCTCTCTCTCCCAACTGACGATTGCTGACGGCTCAACCGCACAATCGCAATTTGCGAGCATTCTCGAAGGCTGGTTGTGCTTCCTTATTGACCGAAATTCTTTTTTATGCTGTCAGATTTACAAGCCAGGCCGACTTAGTGGTCACAATGGGTTGTTTTTAGTTGTGGACTATGGTTATGCTTGCGGTTGCAGTGATCCAACTTGATTTTAAAGCCAGCCTGGGCAAGAGCTTACTTCGTGGCCGCACCTGTAAGAAATTAGGATTAGGGGTTAGGGTTAGAGGTTGGGGTTAGAGGTGAGGGGTTGTGATAAGGGCTTGGGGTTTAGGTGGTTAGGCTGGTGCTTGTCAACTGCAGGCACGGCTACAAACTGAGATCCGACCCCAGTAGCGTGTTTACAGTAATCAACCACTACAAAGGGAGTTGGCATTTAACACGGTAATAAGCTATTCCTTTAATATTTTAGGGCTTCACCGCTGAATATAGTCAGCAGGATGATTAAGGCTTTTGTCCCGACCGAAGGCTAATCCACATCTTGCCTCTTATTCATTCCCGTGAGCTTTCTCATCACTTCTTTGGGAATCCAAAGCAGTGGACAGTCTAGCCAAGAACGCTCAAACGAGACAAGCATCTATGGACACTGGCACGCAAAGTTTGTTGCAGCCTCTTGAAGCCAAAGACAGGTGGCTGATAGTCTATAAACTGAACTGTAAAGTCTTTTCTCCAGCCAAATTCAACTTCAGACTAATATTGGCAGTCAGTAGGGGCAGGAAATACTAGGTTCCGGTAGTATGTGGGAAAAAGACGGCAACTTAATTGTTGGCACAAGAAGTACATTTGCTCAGCAACTGAAATCCACACCAAGACCAATCGAAAGATGCCACAACGGATCCAGGTAGGGATTCAAGCATGAGTCGCAATAAAAACTTCAATTTGCCGGAGCTACTTGTTTTAATTAGTACATAATCGCATGCTAATTGCAACCCTTGTGAGTTCATTGCCCTAATCTCTTGCTGTCTCCCGCGATGTGTTCGAGCGTGAATCCTAGAGGCTATTCGCCTTAAATTCTTGTTTTAGCAATTAAGTCACCTTTTTGGTCTTGTCTGCCTTGAGACCAAAGTCCTTGAATGAGTTCGGGTTCCCTCTTAGTGCATTTTAGCCCATAAATTGGCATATTCGTATTCATTTCAATATGGACTTGTATCTTAAATGAGATCAAAAAGTCTCAGACATCGCAGCTACTCGCACTCTAACTCAGCGTTGTTTTTTAAGGAAGACCCACACAAGCCTTACATTTCGACCGGTTGAGAGTATAGCTTGAACTTGCAGTAGGAATATTTTTCCATTTATCTTTGAGACTCAAGTCAGGCAAGTTCTTATTTCTAGACGCGTTTTTGGAACTTTGATTTCTCATCGTCCTTCAGCAAGAAGGTACAGCAATAGCAAATCCAGTTCTTGATGCGGTGAATGTTTGATCATTGGAAAGTCCTAGTGCAAGCAGTCCTTTGCTGAACTACCAGAGAAGAATGTTGCTCTATAGTTGTTCCCTGCGTCCTAAAAGAAAATTCACACAAGGCAATGCAACCTTTCTTCGGGACCTAAAGCGGGCTTATTAAATCCGAAACTAGTAGACCAGTCTGAATATTTGTGAAGATTTTACGTAGGACTGATCCATGTGGACATCTGAACAGAACATAAGAACAGGAACTGCCTACAAAACGGGTAGTTCTGAGCCAACTTCCAGTGAGTTTAGGGTTAACGGGAACGTAAGCCAGGATCAGGTTTAGGGTTGCGGTGGGAATTAGTTTTAACTGCAGAGTTAGAGGTTAATTTGGGATCAAGATTAGGGCAACGACATGATCTTATATTAGGGCTATTGTTGGGGTTAGGACACAGGAATATTGTGCCTTTTTCTACAGTTATGCCCAGATCCATCCCTATTTTTTGAGAGGAGCGTTCCTATTTCCATGTCCTGCTTAGACATCCACATAAGTCGGTCCCACCAGACTTTATTCCAGACTGGAATTCGCCCTCCCATAAATAGCATACTTTCCGCACTAAGATTCTAGCAGACGAGTTGCGTATTCTCTATGTTAGACCCAAGTGTGAGCTGTGGTTAGGCCAATAGCCATTGTCTAAAGACCGATCCTTATAATTCGTCCAATTTTTGGTCTAGCCTAAAGTGCAAGTATTGGATTAAAAATCTCCGGATCCTTCCCGAATTCTCCTGGAATATCGAACTGAGGCACTGTTATTTTCAGCTGTAAGCCTCTGGCTGTAACACAAAATGCACTCAGAGACTGGTTCGTCATGCAAACAGGAACTTGAGGATCACCAAGGATCGCTGACTAATCATCTGGACCCCCACAGCTACGTTCAACACATTGCCACTGCTTAGCGGTCAGATTTATAGCAATAAGTCTGAAATCTTTGAAAACGTAATTTAATCTATATGACATTTCAGACGTATGGTCATTGAGTAACCTCATGAAATGTTAGCCGGCGATGGATTACCCAAGTTAGTGTCGTGGTACTGGTGACTGAGTAGCATGATTCCTAGGTATTTTTGCCAGACCAGGATGCCGGCTTTTGAATGCCCCTCTTTTTGGCCGGCCGGCAGAAATCTCATTTCATACTAAATGACTAGCCAATCAGAATGAGCCTGTTCCATTAGTTTCAGAAGCTTTTTAGTTCGGATGTGGTTATTTAGCCCCACCTGAATACGGTACTGGTGGTAATAGGAGATTTCACAGGTAGGGCCGGGTAACACGCCCGCGACGAGGTCAAGTAATTGTAGGCAAGAAAAAAGCTATCAGGAAAGCGCGGTTGTGCTTTGCGTGGTTGAGAAATAGTTGCCCTAACCCTAAGCTCCAGCTATAACCCCTAGCTCTTACCCCTAATCCTAGCCCCCAACTCTGGCCCCGACCCAAACAGTATTGTGTCCATCAGGTAGGGCTACATAAACACATCTTACCGCCTTTTATATCAAAATATATTTTGCAGAAAACACGTTCAAAAACTTTACTTCTTGTATAGATTTGATAGGTAAATGCGCCTTCCTTGAATTTTGCACTGGAAGAAGTCTTATATGTCGGTTTTAAAAGATTGAGTAACTACGCGTTTTTTAAGACTGTATCGGGGACATCCAAATAGCATCCTATTTGTCTATTTATAAATGTTCCTTCTCAAGTTAGCAAAGTAGTATACGCTTCTCGGAAGATTATCCGAGCCTTATGTGATATAACCGTAATGCATAGAGTAATGTATGGTTTTCTAAACATGGAGAGTATGTAGCTTGTAAGTTGAAGACCCTTGACTCAAACGTATTCATGAATTTAAAGAACTTTCTAAAACGCAACTTTAACCTTTCTTGAAGTACAACACTCAAGGAAGGCATGATTACCCAATAAATATTGCAAGAATGTATATTTTCCAACGCTTATTTGCAAAACGCCCTTAAAATTATAAGCGTATAGTTAATTAATCGAAGAAAAGCAGTGGTATTCGCAAGCGGCCAGAAGGAAGTGCATTTCGAAGCCGGCGTCCCGGTGAAACTGAAATACCTTGAGATTATGCTGCCCTGCAGGCAATATTACAATCCAACCTAAGCAATCCTTTCTAATCGTTAACGCATTTTACAATTTAAGTCACCAGTTCATAAAACTAGCCGCCGACTTTACACTCGAAGTTGGTTTTAAAGCCTGTAAGAAGCGGATCAGGTATTTAAAAGGTATGATTTCAGCGCTACCCACACTTGTGAAACTAGTGAGTGATCGTCGGGATTTTAATTCTTGACAGGAAATCTGTTTGGCTGATCTAGTTTAAGAGGTCGTCAGCCCTGACTTGCTTGCACGCGTACTTTAATTATCTCAAAGATCGCTTGATAACTCTGCTGCCCAGTTGATTACTCACTCTCCCGCTGGGGGTAAGCAAATTGTTCGATGCATCTTGAAGCTGCATCTTCCCAGGATAATTCTTTGCTCTCATTAGTCAGTAGTTCGTGCAGCCTCTCCATTCGCAAACACAGGGTTGAGCATAATTCTTATCTACCCGTTCGCATCTTTTTCTGTCTCGGACGAGGGGACTTGATCGCGGGAAGTGTACAAGCAGTTGAAGTGGCTTTTTTCCTGTTTGCGTGCAGCGACCGAATCCCGTACCTTCCAGTGCTAAACTTACGCAACCGCACATGCGTCTGCCACCCGTTTGCGGGGTTTGCCCCCCCCCTGACAGACAACAGCGTCTGACTGAGTAGACATGTTCGTTTCTGAAACTGCAACATTAACTACCACAAGGCATATATATATATATACCGCCTTCATCATCCCCCGCAGAAAACGAAGAAGAGGAAGAGAGAGCGAATTCGGGAAACTGATTGCATTTGAATTGACGAGCGACTGATCGAGTAAACTTTTTCATTTCCGAAATAGCAATATTAATTACTTTTTTTGAGAGTGTCTATCATAATCTGCTGGACGAGCGTTGAGTTACTGTTATGGTTTTTGTTCCTTCTCACACCGGCAGCTACCCTTTCAATGGCCTTAATTACTGTGGGCCTGATCTTCGCCTGCATAGCGTTCATCGGCGCCTTTGCCTCCTGCTGCGAATGCACGATCGTTCTAGGCGTCGTAAGTTCATATACAGTCTGTCATTTTAATCCATTTGTATTATAAGCGAGATGGGTTGTACAGTTTTCCGATAGAAGACCCTCCATACTTTATCACGTGATCTGATGCCTTGTGCTTGCGTTATGCGACCTCCGTTTGCTTCTTGTATTTTTGATCTATTTGACCGTCCGACGCTCAACATTAAATTTAACCCTTATTGGCGGATAATGAGAATGTTGAACTACTTACCTATGACGACCAACGGTTGCAATTAATTTTTGAGGAAATAAAAAAGCCGCAATTTCAGAGCTGGAATATCTGCCAGACAGCAAGTAGGAAATGCCGAAGGATTCGCTGATGAGCCAAACTCCTCGCAGCAGTGTCATGGGCTTTTAACTAGTACCTGTGCTGTCAGTTATGTTATATCGTGCTATTTCAGTATATACTACTGGCTGCCTGTTAGCAGTTTGTAAATATTACGTACTTATTCAGCAATGGCAGATGGAAGTCGCCTCAAATATTCGTATGAAAAACTCCAGTCTAATCCTACAAGCCTCAAATAGACTGATTTAGTCCAAGTTCATAGATGTTTTGGCAGATTTTGACTTATTCATTTTAACCCAACTGTGAAAAACTCGGCGCCTTGGTGGGATTCGAACTAACGACAGTAAGTTGAATGCTTTAATACAGCCAACGCTCTAACCACTTGAGCTACGAGGCTAAGTGTTGGCTGTACTAAAACCTTCGCCTTACTGTCGTTGGTTCGAATCCCACCGAGGCGCCGAGTTTTTCACGGTTGGGTCAATGTGAATTACTCCAATTTGCTAATTAATTTCTGGGGAAATTGAAAAGCTGCACAACCGCCTAAATAGGGGGGGGGGCAGGGAGACAAGAGTTTTTTTTCTGTGGTTAGTTAAATTTAGAAGGCGTGAGACTGCGCGATTGTACTCATCTTTGTGTTTTATAGGACCTGAAATAACCTTTATGTGATTTTATCATTTTACGACTTTAACTCATGACTCTTCTAACACCCACTTAATATGTTGAGCGTCGTCAGGATAGGAATGCGATCCATGCGTCAGTTCTCACAGTAGCCTAACCCAGCATATATAGAATAGTCGTCAGGTGGTCGTATGTGGCTGCTTAAATTTCCCAATCACTGCGCTCACACCCACTTCCGGTCGCCTAGACACGCACCAGTCACCACTGCTGGGCTCCTCTCGTCGTCCAGCAGCAGAGGAAGCCGTCGTACGCGGAAGGCGAACCGCTTTAAGTTGAAACGCGCTGTCGCTGATTTAGAGGCTGCCTGTGCAGCATAGTCGTTCAAGTAACCAGGAAGGGCTGGACGATTTTTCAGTAATTATTTCTCCACCCGGCGAAATTGCATAGCGGATGGAATTGTGAGCGACTATTGTCGTGTGCCTCAAACGTGACTGTTTAACTGATTGCGTAGTCTTGATCAAAACTTGTCCAAGACGAGAACTTGCTGACAGGTCAGAATTTTTATCGGTAACAGCAAAATGCCAAGTGCCGAAACCTTTGCCCAGGGGCCATCGATCAGTCATGGAAGTTATTAGCACGATATACGGCCGTGTTAAACGTTTCTTTCAATTCCCGCAAAATGACAATCTTTCCACCTTCCTCATTTCGGGTAACAGTAGGGTGTAGGACCCCCAAGTAGATGGCAACTCAAAAATGTACAGTAAAATTCCGCGTGGCTGTAAACATCACTTATCATTCGACGTTCCCGTTAGTTTTATTTTCTTTAATTTCCTGACAAAGAGTTAACTTAACAGCGACGGCTTATTCGAAGTCCGCCATTTTCTGAAAATTGCTTTTTTGCCCATTTTTAAATTATCGCGCTCACTTTCTTCAAACGACAGTATGTGATAAGACTTTCGGCAGACATTTATCCATCTTCTGTGGTTTCTTGCTATCCGTCCCGTGTGTTGCCCCACACGTAAAACCCCTCTACCACTATTCAACATGCGACACGGTCCACAGGCTAGCCCAAGTTAGTTGGGGATCCTACATCCTACAATTGCCGCACTTTGTCATGACACAGCCGCTGTCTACCCTGTTCCATGTGGTCTTTTATTCCTTTATTGAACTATGGAAACCTTGGCAGGTTTTGTGCACACTTGTTCTCACATAACGCAACGTTTGGTGCATTAACACTCCTCTGAGTATCTTATTTCTAACAAGTCTCAGTTCTTGCCACTCCATTTACGGTCTTCCCAAAAAAGATAGCTCTAGCAAACATAGTTAGAATATCCAAGACGCTACGTCAAAAATAGAATGCTTTTTAATATATTCGATATATCGTATAATATATGCCATATAATAATATATAATACATTTTGTTTTTTGAATTTGACAGTACACAGCCCTCCTCGGAGTCTTTCTGGTCCTCCAATCATTACTTCTGGCAGTTCTCTTTCTGGACAAAAATCTAGTAAGAGGTTTCCTTAAAATGCTTTCATTTTGCAAGCACGAGTTGGCAGAAAAATCTGCATTTACCACTTTCTTTTTTGATCTCCGATGTTTGAGCTGCTACCGCTAGGATAATTGAACATTTTACCTCAAAAACTACCTTGCTCTAATGCCGTGCGCGCATATACATCTTCGTAAAACTCCCAAACCCTTCCTTTACCCTTTAGTCAGTACTTTAAAGCGGACCGCTCGGGTTGCATGCTGATCTTTGATTGCGGCCAACTTTCCTCGGTCCGTTTACTGTTGCGTGACTGGGCGCAAGAATTCGCGAAGGAGCCGGGCCGGTGTGGAAACACGCACCCTGAATGCGCGCTCAAACCTTACTCTGTCCTGCCACCAATACGGCCATCACATTGCTTTTGGTACTTATCATGCAGGAAAGCGAGGCCGAAACATACATCAGTACAATATCTTCCATGAGAACGGGCGAGAAAGAGAGGGGGGACAATTTTAAAGCGCCGGTGGAAGCAGATTGCTCGCTTGCACTTTTAGATCTAGTCTTTAGTCCAGTGTGATAAATGTGACATTTTTTATATTGCAAACTCACTGATCAACACCTTTTTCTGTCCTGGCATGTGGAGGCGTCGGCCTTGTTAGCAATCAGTAATCTGCAAGTTCAACTGTCCACTTCAGTTTGGTTGGCAACGCTTGATACGCGGGAGAATGTTCAGAACGTATGTTTGGAGAGGACAGACCTGATTTCCACACGTTGATTACCTTGCTCTCGTTTGCTAAAGCAAAGGAAAAATTAAAGATTTGCGGTTTTTCCGAGAAGGAGGAACTAAATTTCAGATCTGTAAAAGTTTAACCTTGCCTCAATACAGCCCGGACTTCCGTTTTCGCCTAATTTGCCCTATGTAGTTACAAGGACAGTTTACGCACAGAATGTGGAAGGTGAAATTTGACTATCCCCCGAGGCGTGCTCGATCCGACTGCGAATTATAATCACGATCAATGGATTATATCAACTGCCCTTTCACGGGGGATATTTTTCGTAGACTAGATATAATCTATAATGCTGTCACTAGTTGATGGCATAAAGGAGGACCGTTTAAACTCGGAGATAAATTACACATTCATAAGTTGTTTCAGAATTACATTCAAGCGTATCCTTGAAGATAAAGGATGAAGAGCGATGGCAGTTCTAGAAAAGAAGTGCTTTACCCTACTCTAACGTATCACTAGCGAGTGATCAAATGTTGGAAAAAGGACTTGGTGGGTTGGCACAATTGTACTAGCATGTTGATTGTGTTGACAGCAGACTTCCAGTCCTCGAATATCACTCGACACTTCCGCCGTAGGTAATCCGACCTATTTTTTACTGTTATGACTTAATTCCCTTAAAAAGGATGCTAACGTACTGTAGAGATGACCTCATAATCTTAGTTCAGACATACAAGGATTTTATAAAAAATCAGTATATCGAAGGGAAATAGGGAGAGGACTGTACCGTTTTTAAAATCCGCCGCTACAAAAGTGGCGGCTCAAATTCAAAAACCCGCCGTGGTTATTCGCAGTGCATGGCCACTGTAGTGGAACCGGCGAATTTCCGTACCGTCTGAACAATTCCATTAACAGGTCTACGTAACTGCTCGCTTGATTAAGACTCACGTGCCAACTAATACCCGAAGTAGCCGAGGCTGGCGTATAGGCCTCATCCTCCGTGTCGCAGTGACTCACAGGAAGGAAGGTTCAAATACACGCATGTAGCAAATTCATTAAAAAGCTAACCATATGGTGTCAATCAAGTGGGGCTGCAGGACCAAACATCGCACAAAAAATTTTATTGCGAATGTCTGATGTCCATGTACAGGTCGAATAGCTTGAGCTGCGTGTGCGATGTAGCTTTTCCCATTTGCACCAAGGGAGGTTCCATTACCCCATTATAAGTCACTTTAAAGGGTTACACGACCTTTCCTGACTACGCTGTGTGGCTAGCGCCCATTCTTCGGAGTTTCTTCAAACGCCAACCTTTTCCTAATCAGTCCATGTTCTGTATTTTATATATTCCATCCAATAATGACGCGAGTGTTGAGAACCTCAATTCCTAACATCTACGGCTAGCGATTATTTCCAGTCATCTGTCCGATGACATCTTCTCTTTCTCTTCCGTGCTTTCAGTATATGCGGGCGGTCACGGACTCCCTTTCCGGATTGATCCGAGACTATGGCAGTGAGACGGGAGTGGCGACCGCCATCTGGTCTGCTATTATGCGTGAGGTGAGTCGTACTCATCTTTGTTTCTCAAACTACCACCAATTCCGTGATGCTTACTTCGAATTTTTGATGCTGCCTCTGCATCGCGGGTCTTTACACTATCTGGGCAGAAGATTAAGCATGGTTTCGTTTCATTAACGGACAAAGTAGCCTTGCGTGAAAATTTGGTATCAGGGTGTCCTGTTCTTGGTCGGTGATCCACATTAGAATCCTCGCAGGTCGTAGCGCATAAACTAGCAGTTACCCTTGAAGGACTTGTCGGTGATGTCGGTCTGCCTATAATACTAGTCACTGAGCAGCCAACGGTGAAACTCGAGAACGAACCTCAAGGCATAACGGGACAAGTGTGCCTTATAACACGATCGGTGGATGCCCCGTCTATCACAGTTTCAGTAATTCTTTACTTCCCATTTACTTCTTAGGCAGCGACGTTTGAGGAACGCATTTTCTTGGACTAGTGAGACCTCATCGCTGCGCCTCTGTTGATGGGTTTCAGAGCTAGTCCGTAAATACAGCCAAACAGTTTCTTCTTTCATCTACCAAGTCTCTTCTCCATTTTGCAGTGATTTCGTTTCCGAGTAGTATGTGTCTACAGATCTTCGGTGTCATTCTCATTTAATGGCAAGTGTAGTGCGGAAGCCCTTCCTCCAAATATGCCTGAGTAATGACTCTATGTGTGGCCTTCACTAATCACCGGATGAACGACGATGTGTCGATTTAACTCCATGAGATTCAAGGTAACTTCAAGGACAGTGTATGCAAACATTTTCTGGCTGAAGTCGAATGCATTTCCGGCTTGACTGGCTTTAGGGGCGCCCCTCAGCATCCAGAATAGAGTTTGTTGTGATAAAACAAAGAGATGCCGGCAATGAGCTGTGGCATACGTTGGGCAATGTGGGACGAGTCTTTGGAGCTCTTTATTGACGTCGTATGTATGTAAACACACACAGCGACGACTCATTATCTGCAAAACTCGGCATTCCACCCAAACACATTACCAGTCGGCGGTAGAAACGGAACTTCAGTGAGACCGATCTTTCATCAGCCGGGGTATACAGACATTACTTTATTTCATCAAGGCATAGCATCATAGGCATCAAATAACATAATGGGTGAAGAATACATTAATCAGCATAACGCCAGATTACCGGCTGATTCACAGAAATTGACATGGAAAGTCGAATTTATTACATCATTCTTCTACTGCTGTTTAGAGGTGATTCATCGTGAATAAATCAGGAAAGACTAGGCAATATATATCATCAAGATAGCGGAAGATGACAATTAATTTGCATTAAAGGTCAAGTTGGCAAATAAACTTTTTCAGTAATTAAACGTCAGGCCTGTACGGTTGCATATAAATTGGAAATATGAGACCTTTGAGGCTTTAAAATGTCTCAGGAGTTATTAACTCGCATCGTTTCCACGGCACCCGCATGACGAGGTCGGTGTGATATGGTCATTATGGCAGAAATGAGAGCGGGTGTTGTTTGTAAGTCAAGTGCGTAGAGTACACATTACTGTCATTAGGAGGATTGGAGCGGCGTGCGATAACATCTGGAGTCAGCGTGACGACTAAATGTGATACCATTCAGTTAAAATGATACGGTTGCAAAGAATCCGTCGCATAGGTGGCCTGAGGGACTTCTTCAATGAGGGTAGCTATAAGCCAGTCCAACCTACTTACGCTCTAACCTGCGCTAACCTGATATATTTCGACTTTTTGTTCTGTTATGGCCGAAAACGAATTAAGAATTAGAGGAGGCTAAATCAACTCGTGACTATCTAAGGTAGCCAAATGTCTACGCTCCGCATGCAGTCTTTGTGTCACAGTGGGTGGAGTCCCCGATACGAGGGGTTAATCCATAAATGTCCCCAAGATTTGTCGCACGTCTGAGATGTGTGATTTATCGCTTCTTTTAAATCGTTAAAAGGATACTCCACACAGTTTGGATTGCGTCGATAAGTCGATTGGTTGGCCTTGTTGCTCCACTGTTTGTCCGAAGCGATGACGGCAGGACTCGTGCTTTGGATGCTAGACACAGCTTGGACGGAAAAACCGGATCTTATATTGTAGCCGCACTTGCAGTAGACATGCACCAACCGCCATTCATGAGGGACCGGTGATGAAAGGGGCTTAACACTAACCCAGTCGCTAGCCCTAACGCCTAAACCTTAATCTCTAACCCCAAACCCTAACACTAGCCCCTAACCCTGACTCCTAACAGGTGCGGCTGCGAAGTAGGGTCTTACCCACGGCTCACTTTTCCGTTCACAGCCCTCGCTGTCATTTCAAAGACTGCAGCTGGCCTTCGACGGCTTGGGGCGGTTTCTGCCTCTGGACCGTCTGTAGGCTGCCTGTTGCGGTGATGACTGTCCTGCTAATTATGCCTGGTCAATTATTGACTTGAGAAGTTTGCTGTCATTGCCTATCGCGAACCCTCAGTCTAGGGAAGTGACTGCCACTGGCTAAGACAGGTTTAAGTTAATTTAGAGATTTATAGGTATTTTGGCAGATTTTGAATAATTTTACATTGACCCAACTGTGAAAAACTCGGCGCCTCGGTGGGATTCAAACCCACGCAGTAAGGAAAAGACTTCAGTACGGCCAACGCTCTAACCGCTTGAGCTACGAGGCCCCGTCGGACGACTCGAGTTTAATCCCACTCGGGTCAAGTTTACCCGTCCAACCTACTGCAACGTCTGGAATCCACCAAATCTGATACAGTAAGCCGATTGCCCAAACAGGATTTCCTAAGTTATTCATCTAGAATCCACCAGATGACTACCAGGCTCACGTAATTCATAGGTATTTTGGCAGATTTTGAATAATTGTGATTAAACTCGAGTCGTCCGGCGGGACCTCGTAGCTCAAGTGGTTAGAGCGTTGGCTGTACTGAAGCCTTCTACAAACTGCATGGGTTCGAATCCCACCGAGGCGCCGAGTTTTTCACAGCTGGGTCAATATGAAAAATTAAGAGATGTCAGTCAGAGCTCCGATAGCGTTGTTAATCGTTAAAGTTCCCAATGTGTCGCGGGCGGGGTCGTGCTCAACTGAAGCCTATACACAGCTGTGGCTGACTGACCGGCGGCAGTCAATGCTCCAGCAAGTATTATCTCAGCACACCTCTCATTTGTCATTTTCGATGCTGTTTTATGGCTGGTGATCACGCGACCGCCTTCAAGTAACCCTAATGGCACCCAAAAAAGCAGCAGAAGGAGCATGCTCAGTACTGCAACTAGATCACGAAACTACCCACTAACGCAAGTTGAAATGCTGTTTTTAGGGGTGCGCAATAAATCAAAAATGATACTACCGCAGTGAGAACCTAGCTAAAGGGTCCACCATTAGTTGGCGATCTTTTCAAAAGACCTGAAAGCGTGTGCTATGCCAGTGTCAGCAAACCATGTCCTTCGCAGCCTGGTATGCGCTGGCAGTTCTCTGACACCTGGTTCCCTGCCGAAAGATGCGGTTACGCTCCCTTTGGGTATCCAGGTGGTGGGCATGGCAGCCCAGTCATCAGTCTCGTCCTTCCGACTCCTCTTGGGGTGTTGTTGTTGGTGAAAAATCCTGGTCAAGTGTATGCTGTGAGCCAGGGAATGTGATGGCACACCTAGGTGCGGGTATGGCCGTATCGGCCACCTGCGTCCTTCCCCGCCTCTGGTTTTCTTCCAGGTGGAGGAGGAACGAACGTAAGTCTTTTATTACTGTAAACTAATTCACGCACAAGTCACCGTTCCTGTTGCATCTTAGTGTGTAGCACACAGTGTACCTCGTCGGAATCGACGTCGAACTCTCGTGTGGGCCTCGTACTGGTGGCAACTCACTAAACAACGACGATATCGATGAGTCCTTGGTGGAATTTAATTAACCAGCAACATCTACCTCCTATGTCGCAAGTCGTTATATTTTTGGCTGGAGGTCGCCTTCCACGCTTTGCAGTCATTTTAAACCCTCCATCGTGTCCTGCGCATATAAAAATTGTGCCAAAATTTCTCTGTGTGCTTAGCACCACCCAGCCCCCTGTGTGTTGGCTCAATTTGAGCTGAATGCTCCGTGTATGCGTATACATGCACTTAAACTCGATTTTACACGCACCAACACTGCGGTGTTCAGGTTAACTCAATACATTTAGGGTCGCTGTTTGTTGCGGTCCAGTGTCGGAGAGCATGCCAACTTTTCACGGACCGCCATGCATTTGCTGTTGGCAGGCATCAACAGTGACCTCTAAACTGCCGGCCCGCTTCGAGCTAAATTGCTTTTGGATGCTACGTTTTATGCAAAAACCCTGTGTTCCGAGCGGCACTTTAGGCTGCTTGTATGGGTTTATGCCGTCAGGCGGTGCCTTGGGTGGCCATAGTAATTTACGGCAAAATGTGCGGCAGGATTGACATATATGGCCCATAAATAGGACATGAAAAGAGGAACATCACGCACAACTACTAAAAGTGGGCCTGCCCATAATTCCGGGAAAGGCAAAATATTCCTATGTCCTAGGCCCAACAAAACCAAACCCCTGCCTTAAGCCTGACCTCATTTTCACTAGACGTTGGCTGTCAACCACGCACCTAAACCCAACAAAACCAAACCGTTGCCTTAATTTTAACCCTAGCCCTAGAGAGATAGGAAGTCGCTTTATTTTGAAATCATAACTCTACAGTTCACACTGGCCCCTACCTTAACCCTAAACTTGATCATAACTTGCCCTTAACCTACTCCCTAACGTAACCATAGTCTTAAGCCTGACCCCATTTTCACTAGAAGTTGGCTCTCAGCCAACCACGTTGAAGCGGTCCCGGTTCTCATGTCCTGATTAGGGTGTCACATACATCAGTCCGCTCGAAGTTGTTCTATTGATTATCTCGCGGAATAATGCCGTAATATTTCAGACACACCTGGATTTTAGCGTTCTGGCTACCAGCATTGGCTGTTCGGAATGAAAAGTGATTAAGTCATAAGTAGGCGCTTCTTATCGATTTCCGATTATTTTATAAATTAAGCTTTAAACCTTAATCCTAAACCAAGCCTTAAGACTAACCCGATTTCAATGGAAGCTGACTGAAGTCCACCCGTATTGCAGGCGGTTCCTGGTCACTGGTCCTCTTTAGGATGCCATTTGAGTTAGTCCTGTAAGATGTTAATACTTACTTTCTAGAATTTATTTGAGTCAAAGTGCAGCGTAATTGAAAATGAATGTTGCCGTTCACTGCGAATCATTGCTGAGGAGGGGTAGCGGTCGAAATAGGCACATGGTTGGCCGAAAATAATCAGGTTGTGTAAGATGATTTTTGTCAAAAGCGTTGCAATCGAGACTTCTTTTAAAACTAAGTTTGCTGTAAGCCGCTATCACCCCACTTGGTAGAGAGCCCTATTGTTCGACTTTTTGTTGACTAACTAAAGGTTTCCCGAGGTCCAGTCGCATGCATTCGCTTCTGATTATATTTGGACGACCGCTTACGTGAGTTGAACATGCAGAGTCAAAGATGTCCTCTGGTTTTAGCAAACAATCATGGCCACAGCCAATCTGGAGTTTACAGAGTAAACTACTCCTAAAGTGCCTGTACGATTGCGAATTTAAGTCAAGAAGAGCAGTGAGCCTAAAACAGTACCCTGGTGGACACCATTTTCAAAGCACTGCCTATTTTCAAGTAGAGGTTCCAACAACATTTCTAGCTAGTGGTAGGGTGATGGACCAAATTGGCTGCCGGTAGACTGCGGATCGTATGCTGATTTATGTACTTACGAAATCTAGTTAAGTACTGATGACTGACAATTGTACCAAAGAACCGAGAAACAAGAAAAGAGAGATCAATTGAACATCAATTGAGGGATCCCAGAAATTACTTCCAGGAGATGGGCTCAATTGTCCGATGGTCGGGCACTCTTTCAAATTTGAACGCCAGCTGGATACCGTGTTTGCATACATTCATCATTTTAATCGAGGGTGTGGTTTATGCTCCGACCGTCTTCTGTGTTTTCACCATCCTGTTAGTTTCGAAGACGAAGATGCGATCACTGGAACAAGAAATTTATTGGCCTGACGTTTCATATTCTCACTCGAACACATCAGCAGAGACAGTCGCAGATAAGGATAATGGTGGTACAAGGAGTGCAGTATTTATAGCACATGGCTGCCGTGGGACCATACGCATGCTATAATTAACAGCTCTTGCGATCACTGCTATGGGTCGTAAATGAGGCGATGATGACTCGTCAGTCCGCGTCCGATTCGTTAATTGCCGCGATTTCGTCATCCATGTTGGATGGTGGCGGGACGATTGCTCGGCAAATTGGTTTACTATCACTAGGATTATTGCTCGCCCGCGCCCTCCCCACGTGACTGATTCCTCTGCCCAGGGAAAATTTTAGCAGAGAATATCGTAACGGGGTTGCATTGAGCTTGTTGATGGATTGCGGACATGAGAACCATGCCTACAGCAGCTAGAGTCTCACGCAGTTGTCATCCCTTGCAAGGATTTCGGCCTCTTAATACTTGAAAATATGGCCGGGTCCCGTCGAATGAGCCGCCACCCGAGAGCTAGCGTCTCCCAGCCTCACTGCTGCTGTGTGCTCGGCAATTCGCGTACGAAGTAATCTCCCAATTTCCCGACGTAGTTGCTTTGTCCGCAACTGCACCGGATCCGGTAAAATTTGGGGCCGGTTGGATTTTGCCTCTGGTGTCGTTTTCGTATGCACTGGTTGACAAAGTTGTGCGGGTAGCCATTGGCTCTCAAAACCCGTCGAAGATATTGTAATTCAGCAACCTTGTCTTGCGTTTCACCTCAGTGCGTCTCAACGCGCCGGTATAGTGCCCTTACGCAACTGCGTTTGAGACTGATGGGTGATTGCTGTATTTGCGCCGTATTCGTCGCTCAATGAAAGAGGACTTCCAGGAAGGCCAGCTGGTTGTTTTATTCCTCCTCCATCGTAAATTGAATGTCGGGAAAGATGGCGTTGAGATGCTCTTCGAATGTCAGCCACTGATCAGGTTTGATGAGGACGAAGTTATCATCCACATACCGAGCCCAGAATTTCGATCTATGGTGCCGGAAAACCAGCGACTGCAACTGTTGTAGGGCCGCCTCGGCTATGAGACCCGAAATCGGTGGATTCGTTGGCGTACTCTTCACCTGCTCGTAGACTGTCCCGTCGAGCGTAAAGTATGTCTTGAGACAGAACTTCAGGAGCTGGATGATTTGGGTGTGTCCAAGATGATTCTGTTTTTCGTTGTATTTCTCTCCTAGGAGCAGTTCGATGGTCTCGACTGCCACGTCCAGTGGGATAGAAGTAAAAAGGGACGTGACATCAATGGAAACCATGACATCTCTTGGCAGGAGACTTACCCCTTTAAGTTTCTCCAAGCATTAAATTGACGAGCTGACTGTGGTGCTCGAATCGGAGGTCAAAAATTTGAGACGTCGAAACAGTTACTTTGCCAGTCCGTTGGTTAGAGTGCCTTTCAGTGATACGATAGGCCGGAGAGGAGCGCCCTCTTTGTGTACTTTTGGGAGACCGTAGGATCGGTCTAGGGCAGTTTCTTGCGCTCTCGCCATACGTCGATCGATTGGCGATATTGCACTTGAGATATCAATTGCCAGCAGTGTCGCGTTAGTCTCGCGTGTCAGCGTTTTCATGGGTTTGGATTCGTATGGGACATAGGACTTTCGATCCTCCAAAAACCTTTTGGTTTTCTGAATGTAGTCTGTCCTGTCCAATACAATCGTTAAACGCCCCTATTCCGCGACCTTATGTGCATCGCGCTCAACCTTGGAAAGCACGTCGCGCGGCCTACGAGCCAGGAAGGAGGATCGTCCGTCCTATGTGGCTGATGAAACCAGGTGTTTGTACCGACCACAGACATTATCGATCGGAGCAGGATAGAACACCAACTGCGGCCTCCCATGAATGGGAGGAGTAGTTCTTGTGACGCCTTTTTCAATCTGGCTACTCAAAAGAACGGTATGCCAGGGATTTCAACGACTTTTTAATCGCCGAATAATTGTGAACGCGATTTGTCGTTAAATGCGCGTCTAGAGTTTTTATTCTACAGATTGTATACCCTGCGTGCATGCAAAACAATGAATTGCTCTATGCCATTAAGGTGATACCGTATATGACTCGTGGAATTCTCAAAAGATGTGGATTACATACGTCTATGCTTTGTGAGCAACATTGAAAAATGGGCAGACGCGTTGATATTTTAACTGGCATCACATGACCCTAAACAAACTCGTTCTAAGGCATTTTTAAAACCTAAAGATACCCCTTTTCCGAGTAACAAATATCAAGTAGACGTGATGTCTACCAACTGAGTACAAGAAGGAATATTTTGCGCTCGCGTGTATAAAATATAACTGAATATATAATAGTGTCGAAAATTAAGTCATAAAAGATATATAGTTACTTTTACTTGTGTGTGGTTATTTCAGCTGGCTCAAAAGAGGTGCAGTTAAAAGCCAACTCCCGTTGTGTCGAAGGGAGTTACTCCAAGTTCGTTAGTTTGTATGGAAAGCAAAATGGCCCAGTACGAACTACTGCACTTTGTTGACTGTTTGCTGTCTTGCGTGTCCTGCTTTTTTCCGTGAGATTTCTGGTCTTCATTAGGTCATTTTATCTTAAATCTGTAAGAAAGTTTAATGAGGAGCTTAACGAACATGACCCTTATAGGTCTGACTGGTGGAAGGATCCGACTTGACAACTTTCTTGTAAATTCTTTGCTTCAAACTTCTTGAGAATATGTTAAAAATAATTATCGCTGATGTTACTGGCCAAAGCCAATGGTCGGAGACTGAGCCTTTGAGGATTCCGAAAGGACAACTGAAACATCATTGATGTTTCGTCGGCACTTCCTGCATGTTCATTTCCTTAAAAACAGGCCCATCTGCTATCTGTAAGCTGTTTATTGTTCCTGACATCAGTTCTAGTACTGTAGTGATTACAGGAAACAAATGTAGTCGACCTTGACGGATGGTGAATTGTTTTGATCCCAAAGTCGGCTGAGACTGGTTGACCTTTTCGTCCTGTTTACATTGTTCACATAAAAGAGGAAATCGACGGGCCGACTGGTAGATTTGTGTCTTGACTTGTCAGTCAATTAATGGAGTTGGCTGCGGCAGCAACGAGGAAATATCCTGACAATGGAAGGTCTACTTCTTTCTGCACTGTAGAAATTGCAATAAATTTACCATTTAGTAGTATAACTGACTGAAGGAAGCATTTAGCTCCCGAGTGTGTTAGACGCTGAGAGAGGTCAAATGTCCACATACCAGTCGCCGTGAACGAATAAGTAGAATAAATTGCGGATATTAGACCCTAATACATTACTGAGGTGTGAGAGCGAAGAAGTAGTAGTATTAGGCCATGTCGTCCTTCAAGGGGACTTTTTGGGAAGGGTATCTATGCTTTAATGACCACTTACCAAACATACGCTGCTTATTAGCATTTTTCGGATAATCTGTTTCAGCATAAAGTGTTCATTAGGAGAAATTTCGCTAGTCAGCCCCGAAAACAACAAGTAAAATCACAGGTCTGGAACGCCGATCTACTCGACTCAAGATGTTGGAAAACGAACGAAATAGTACAACGGTGCCCTTCAGAATATTCTGACAGAACCACGAGCCCGTGCTTCATTGGTAGAGCGTTCGACTCAATGGCTAAAGATCCCCGGTTCGAATCCAAGGTGGGATTGGGTGTGACTGGATGATGCCGACTAATAAGCCAGAAATGTTCATTCGGGTCTCCTTTTCTTTGTCGTTATTCCATTATATGCATATTCTGGTTGTTCTTAAGTCAACAAAACCTTTATCCCGCCCTCTTGAAGCCTATTTATCTATATAAACTGATTCAGAAGTTCACTACCCTTTCTTTCTCTCACTCACTTTGTATCTCTTTCCTGGTCACTGAAGGTCAACAACGAGAGATGCTGCGGAATGGATTCCTCTCGCGACTTCATCTATTCCCGGCTTCCGACAGGTAATCAATTCCCTCTCAAACAAACCTCATTATCCCCTAACTGTATTGCAAATTGACTTTAGAAAACACCATTTTTCAAATTCCAAGAGTCCCTGAGTTAGTTTTTAAAATACATGTGTCCCCTTCCTCCAACCGCTAAATATATTCGTAGTCTTTCTCATTCCACAATCGTCGCATTCCTCACTTTTATATGGTCGGAAGTTCTACGGTTACCGTTCTGCTTATCAATCACTCACCAGCCCAATTCAATTTACTTGATCTGACGACATGGTTTTGTTGCCAACTTCAAAAAACTATCTACGATCTCTTCGAAAAGTGCTGCTTCTGAATACAGGAATAAGTGCACACCGATCAGCTGCCTAGCTGGATAAGACGATCTCTGACTGTGTGGCAGAAGTCGCGATCCTGCCAGGCCGAACTCGGCCAAACTAGGGCAGTAGAGTGGGTTGCCGCATCTGGCATCTCTGCCGTTATCGTCTTTATTATGTTATCCCTTTTTCAGAAGCTATATAGCGAAAGTCCAAATTCGATTATCAGACTTTTTACATACTCCTCCTTCATTCTTGCTAAATACAGGCTAGTCGTTCATATACAGTGAGCGACCGATCTCATTAAGTGTTGACTGAAACTCTGAAGCGTGTTTTCGACTGAGAAGGATTACTTAGGCGCGGTTGTAATATTGATTTTTTCGCGACATAATTCTATAGTACCTCGGACTCAGCAGGATGTCAGATTTTGAATGCACCGATTTTGAACCCCCTGTAGAAACCGAACTGAGTACAAAAATGACTGCTTTAGTAGCATGCATTTTTCGCATTGGTTTTCGATGGTTTTGCGAATTTTAACATATTTAATAGAAACTATAAACGAAAATATGCTTTCTTTCAGTCGTTAGATAGAGAATTACGTGATCTTTATAATTTATGCTTAAAGAAAGAGTATAATTGGCTTTTTAAAAAGTTTCTACTTATGAAATTTTTAAGACCGTGCAATGCCCATTCATACAGCATCGTACCTGTTCGTTTACCACTGCTACTCAGAAAATGTGCAACATAGTCCGCATATATTGCAAAATTTTATGACCCTTTATGATATCTTTATAACGTCATAGAAGAATATGTGATTTTCTTCAAGCGAAACGCATGCACCCTGCAGACTGAAATCACTAAGCGTTAAAGCAACAACAGATCAGGCTACATATTATTCGCAAATCTGAAAACTTTGTAAAAACCTAATTATAATCCTTTAAGTATAACACGGACGTGATTTTCTGTCGAACGACTAAAATAAACATATTTTTGTTTGTTGTTTCTATTAAATACTTTAGAATTCGCAAGACCGTCAAAAATTAATGCGCAAAAGGCATGCTACTTAAGTAGTCATTTTTACCGAGTTCGGTTTCTACAGGAGATTTAAAAGCAGCACATTCAAAATCTGACATCCTTCTGAGCCCCATGTATTATAGCATTATGTCGCAAGATAATCGGTATGATAACCGCCCCTAAGTAATCCTTCTCAATCGAAAACGCTAAATAGCGGCTAATCGTTCATATATTAAAGTATTCAGCAGGGGCGGAGATGTTTACCTCCGTTTTAAACCATCGTCCTACAATGTGCATCTTTTAGTTTGTCAAAAAGAACATGCGGATCAAATATAGTACTTTTTTCTGTTTTATATGCTTACAAACATAATTTTTTCTTTCCTAAAAGAACTCCTATGAGTAGCATTCTAGTATTACGGACGGCTTTACGCCGCAGTTAACAAGGAGGTTGGCATATCGGCGTTAAACTAAATATTTTAAATCTAGTCGCGTCTAATTTCGCGCGGACTTGCTCGTTGTCCCTAATAAGGGCTGCTATTGTCGTGACTATTTGCTCCGGGTCACATGAATTGACAAACAGGCCGTTAATTGGAAAACCGTTGGAGTAAACGCACGACGACGTCAACTGGCGTCGAAGTGGGTATGAATAAAAAAGGCTTTTTATCAATGACATCGCGTCTTGTTTGGCATAAAACCAGTTCTCAACTACTACCCACGCCGAAACCTGTAGATTTTTGGCACTGCGCGGTTAGAGCGAATGGACCGATTCTCTAATTCCACACTCTCTTTTTAAACACTTGCGTAGTTTTTAATAATAGATTACTTCACGTTGAAAGAATTTACACTGATGTGACTTTCAAATTATCGCATTTTTGAAGGAACACTTTCGCAAGCTGTCACTCAAGTTTTCGACTAACAGGAAATTTAATTTTGAAAAGATTTCTTCATTTTTCAAATTTTGAAACATGAGATGCTTTCTGCGTTGTAAATGAACGCGGTGTGAGGGTCCTCTCCAAGTTGCTTGAAGAGGTGCCAAGAATATTTTGACTTACCGGGGTATAAACTGCGCACATGCACTTTTCATTACGAACTATGAAGGGGTTCTCGATGGCAGGTTAACATTGTGCAACCACATCTCACATTACTAAGCAAGGGGTGCTCTACAAATTTACATATATCACCCAATAAAATACTAATACCAAAGTCGGACGTTAATCTAAACAATCAAAGTTGATCAGAATTTTATCCGATTCCTCCATATGTTCGCTCGTGGATGTTTGGGAGGAGCATTTATAGATATGTTCCAAGGACACTATCGAAAGACCATGTCTAATTAGTTTGCCCTGAGCAGCAAATGGTAGTTCATCTGCCGATGCTTCCACACCTATGCTTTGAATTCGTGCTTAGAGAGTCAATACATGTGTTTTTCATAAGATTGATCGTTGCGCTCAGAGCCGCATTGCCCCACTGTTATGCCGTTTGGGCCTTGGAGAGCTTAAATAAGAGTGAACCGTCGGCAGATCATTCTAGATTAATTTCAAATGCACCTGACTTAAGTTCTGACCACGGTCGTTTATCTCGACTCAATTTTTTTCCTTAAGCGATTGGGAGAATTTTTACGTTTGCATTTTTACGTTTGATTACGCATAACAATCAAAATACTTTTTCTATAGGTTTTTTGGCAGATTTGAATAATTAAACTGACCATTTGCGAAAACCTCGACGACCTCGAAGCAATTGCAACCTGTGACAGTGAAGGCATGACTTTAATATAACAACTTGGGCTTTCACCTTCTAACTGACTTCCCCACCCAATCTACCTCAATTTATGGGATTTATAAATTCTAATACAGTAGGATAATAGCTCATGCAGGTTCTTCCATGGCATCAGTCTGACATTAGCACAACACACGTTTTAAACGATTGGGCCACGAGGACGCCACTGGAAGCCCTGGAGTCACAAATACGTCAGTCAAAATATTCTCAGAATTCAAAAGAAACCCACAAGACTTCCTCTGTGAGCAAGTCGAATATCAACGGCAATAAAAATGTTGTGAAAGTCAGTGTTTGCATAATTTAATTTCATGGGAGGGTTTTTCAAAATGTTACTATTGGCATTTGAAAATACAATGGCGGTAAAACTAAAAGTTCACTGTCACCTGTATTTAGGCGGCACGCATGGAGGTAGGTTGGTAAATTTGACAAAAGCGTATTATGCTGCAAACACTAAACTCAATCTTGCTTCTTTTTTATCTGATGTTAACTGCTCTCTCTGACACGTTCCCTTCATGAGTCTCACGGAGGCTTAATTGCGCCTGGAAGTTAGCAGCACAGTTCTGAAAGAGAATCGGCCAATTTTACATCATGCTTTGATCCTCTTACCTTGTTCACGTAGATCCCAATCTCTCGGTCATTTACTCGACCGGCCTCTTATGCACACGCATATTTTCGCACGCCACTTCCTCTTCCATGCTTATGTACTTTATTCTCACTAGTCCAAGCACTTGACGGTTAACTACAGTAGATGTGCCAACTCAGGAAATATTTACCGAAATCTTAAAGTACGTCTTTAATTTGAAAAGATTACTTACGTAAGGGTCGCTATATTTATCATCGTACAGCATAATCCCATAATAACTCGGTTACTTTAGGATGCGCTCTCCGCATGAACGTTGTTCCTGCCATCCGCAAAAACTACACTCTGTATAACTTGACTACTTGCGTAGTATAAATTTTTGTCCCTAATTTTCGATGCCATTATAAATTCAAATATACCCTTAACACAAAGCATGCATAAAAATACTTGTTCTCTTACTCCTTTGGTAGAACACTGCGTTGTCTTTCAATTTTAAGCATGAAAAATCGTGAAATTGGGTATTGAAAGACTGTTCCAATACCGGAATAATTTTGGACCCGACTTACCGTTGCACTTACATTTAGAGTTTCGAACTTACAAGCTGTTTATTTTCCTTGAACGAAGATCCATGCATTTCTCTACAGTATTAAGAGATTATATTAGGTTACTTAAATTTACGAGTCGGTGTGAGCCCTAGCGTAAACTTTACAATTAACCTTTATAAATGCAGAGACGCGAGGTTTAATGAATAGACATTTCGTGGTCTTAAAAAATCTAATAATTAAGGAATTTTTAAAACCAAATTTAGTATAAAATTTGAAGAAGACGCTATTTTTCTCCAAAAGAGTAAACAAATGGATACCTCTATGCGTGTTTTCTATGATATATATTCGAATTTACAATGGCATCGAAAATCAATGAGGAAAAATTCATACTAGCTACATAGTCATTTTTCACATAGTGTAGCTTTTGCAGGCGGTAGGAGAGAAGCGTTTTCAAAGCGGAAATCCCGAATTATCACTAGATTATGCTGCATGAAGATTACTATTGCAATACTGCTTGAGTAATTTTTTAGATTTCAGAACGCATTTCAGAGTTAACTCGCCTACTGTACTTATGACAGCCCCTAGAGTGCCGTTGAACGAATCCTGTTCGAAAGTACTAATATGGCCACATCAATGCCGTTTGATGCATAGGGTCTTACCTCATCCAGTTGACTGAAACCTAGGCAGCATACTGGAATGAAACATGGCTACGGGAAAGTCCGGGGAAGCCGAGGTGAAAGTAAGTTACGAACTAAAGGAGGTTCAGGCAGCACTACTCACCTTTAAACGTACAGATCGCGTAGCTGAAATTTTTTAAAGACTTATTAACTGAACAAATCAGGGATTTTGGGCACGGATATCAACATGCTTCACGTATAATTTTAACTCAGTTTCCTCGCCTGTAATCGTTGGCGTTTAAATGAAAACGTTCCAAAAATGAGCTCAATCTTATGAGGAATCAAGACTCAAACATGACCATCCACTTTTTTCGGCAGATGTCTATTTTCGGCCATAAATCTTAGGAATTATACTTTTGGTAGTATGTTCACCGCTTCCATTTTACTGGACTAAACTAGTTCAGCTGGCGTTTAGCTATCTACTCCGGAAATGATGTATTTGCTGGTATCCTTATTTTATTAGCTTGAGGGTACTGTACGCCACAAAGCCGCAGAAAAGGAAAACGCAGCATAAAGAAGTTTTTTTTGTTAACAAGGCTCAAAATATTGTCAAAATGCATGACTATAGGGGCAAAGTTTGATATTGAAATGATCGCGGACTTTGTAGAAAAAGGGCACTTTAAAAATGTGCGGGTTTTCTAGGGAAGACTGTTGTGAGTGAATGGTGCCGTTCACGCAGGTCTTATAAATCAGCATTTTACAGTTGCGTTGTCGAGTTCATGAGGTGCGATGTGGTCAGATAGTTAATTGTTAGAATATTTGGTTCTATTTCAGTCTGACTTAATAACATAAACCCCACTGGTTTTAGCTGCCCATTTGAAGCCAGTTATCTATTTTAAAGGAGCTTAGTAAATACCAATCTTTCTTGTAATTATCTTGTGGTATAATTTGCTTTTGTACCTTTATATTCCAAAGGTTATTTTGTGTCTACAGCCTTTAAACCCTCTCCAACATTAGAAACCGGTGGAAATGTATGGAGTTAGCGACCAACGCTTTTTCCCCAACGATTTAGCTAGAAGCTTCTGGACAGCGGGGATTCTAACAAGGATGCCATTTTAAGGGCCTTACAGGTTATTTTAAGGGCAATGGACTCGTGGCGCAGTGGTTTGAGGCGTGGGCTTCTAACTAACAGGTCGCGAGTTCAAAGCTCGGGTTTTCCACACTTTGGGCTTGGGTATGACTGTCTGACGACGGTTAATAAGCCAGAAATGGCCATTCCAGTCTCCCTTGTCTTTGTCGGTAATGCCATTCTGCCTATTTTAAGATTATTTTCTATGCCTCTTAGACTTACACCATCCCATAGCTAATCTCCTCCTCAAGTGGCCTCTTCTGCTTCCTGCCGGATTCTTGTGGGCTTCTGTGTATGCGCACCTGAAACTTTGCGTTGACCAGTCTACTTAGACAGCAAGTGCGTTTCTCGCCCACCAGTCATGAGGTCTGACTGAACGCGAATGCCTTTCCCCCCATCTGTGGAAAAAACAAATCAGGTTTGCATTTACCAAGGGTTGTCCGTCATTCGCCACAAATACTCGATCAAATGCCCTTTCCTCACGTTAGGAAAGATCTGGTTTTTGATTGGTCCGACCGAATGTGTCACCACACAAATCCCTAATAATGTACTCGGTGATGTAACGGAAAGCCAAAATACGTGTCTGTACTCGGGCTTTACATCTTCTGAAGTACAGGCACTTTGAAGAAAAAAGGTCTCCTTAAGCGTACTTCACATTCAAGTAGCTCACAGATGAGAGGACGCTTTTGGGGTATTTGCGTCGGGAGGGCAGCGCAGATCGAACCCTGAACCACATTTCCCACGCATTTCTCTTCTTCAACCGTGTGCGCACGGGGAGGTGCACGATTCCTGCACACTAACTCTCAGCATGCACATAAAGCACACCAAAGCTGCAAATCGCTCGAAATATGGCGAAGGTGGGGTGTAGGACCCCCAACTAAATTGAGCTAGCCGGTAGACCGTGTCATACGTTGAATGATGGTAGAGGGGGTTTTAGGGGTGTAGCAGCACACAGGACGGAGATCAAGGAAACACAAAAAATAGATACACGTCTGCCGATAATCTTATCGTACGCTGTCATTCGGCAATGAAAGTGAGCACGACGATTAGAAAACAAACAAGCAATTTTCAAAAGAATTGCGGACTTTGAAAAAAGCGTAGCTGGTTAGTTTACATTTAGTCAGGGAGGGAAGGAAATTCCAAACAATGGGAACGGGAACAACAAGTGATTGTCACAGTCACACAGAATTTTAGGGGGCATTTTTGTAGTTGCCATCTACTTGGGGGTCATACACCCTATCGTTGCCCGAATTATTTTTAGATGCATAAACATGCTCTCCACGGAGTTCGCGCTTGGGCGACTACGTTTTCACGGTCAGCAGATAATTTTATTCTTTAGAACTTCGACCAGCTGAGGGATATTAATTTTGGAGCTCTGCGATCTGTCTTAATGTTCTACTAAGTACTGAAAGACATTGATATTAAGTTTGCCAGTTCCTTGTAAATATTTTGAGGCATCAGGTGGTCACCTAAATTATGGTTAAAATTCACTGAACTTCTGACTAATACTGAGTATGTTTAATAGCAAAACGATAGCATGCTGAGGTCCCATTAACAAATGCCTCATCATGGTGGTTCCCCGCTGTGGGAAAAAGGAATTAATTATGCTTTCCACATGCATTCTTACCGTAAGAAGAGCATCATCGATCAGGTCATGGGACGTTCACGTCTGATTGCACCTTGGGCAACTTGTCGCATAGCGACCAGTAATATATGCAGAATGCGATTGCCCACAAAAGCTAGGGAGACCGGAATGGCCATTTCTGGCTTAGTAGCCGTCGTCAGTCAGTCACACCCAACCCCAAATTATGGAACACCTGGGGCTGGATCCAGCGACCTGTTAGTTAGAAGTCCGACGCCCCTAACTACTGAGCCACGAACTCGTTGTCCTGTCCAATGGTGAAGGGACGCTCACCGATCGTTCTTACGGAACTCACTCACCTCGCTGTTCCTTAAGGGCTCTCTCTCTCGAGCCCAACCAGCGGCGCATGATATAGACAGAAGTGTCACTACCGGTAAAGACAGGCTGACAACGGCTTATGAGCCAGAAATGGCCGTCCCAGTCTCTCTTGTCTTTGTCGGTAATGACGTTCTGTCATGCGCCGCTGTGCGGCTACTAGTTTGGCTCAATAAAGAGCCATTCAGACACGACGGGATGAGTGAGTTCCGTATGAATGATCGATGAGCGCGCCTCTAACATCCCCGCCAATTACGCACACTGACTTCATCTTCCAGGATTTGCAGGTGATTTAAGTTTTAGTTGATCAGGTCCAATGAGACGGTGATCCACCCCGCTGCTGTCTTTGATTGATTTAGCGATTCAACCTCGAGACTGCAAAGTGATGACCGCGGAATCAGTCGACGACAAGTTTTATATTTATCACGAGTGTCCTGGAGATAACTCCTTCCGTCCGTCAGACACGTAGTTCGGCACATGTTATTGAGGAGATCAAGGGTACATCGATCTTGTAGTCTCACGATTGGGAGGCCAGCACTCAACAAAATCCCTCATCTATCGACACTGAGGGACGCCCACCGATCGTGATACGGTACTAACTCGTCCCGTTGTGCCTTACGAGCTCTCTCTCTCGATCACGGCCAGCAGCTACACAGTGGCGCGTGATATGGGCAGAATAACAGTATTGAGAAGGACAAGGGGACTGGAATGTCATTTCTGGTTTGTCAGCCGTCGTCAGTCAGTCATACTCAACCCCCAAGATGTGAAAAACATGGGTCTGGGTGATCTGGGATTCGAATCCGGGTTCTAGAGCCATTGAGCGTGATATGATCGAAAGTTGTGTCATTCGGAGACGGATCCCGTAGGGATGCTTGTACAAAAGTCTTTTTAGGACACTTGATCATGTTAACTCGCTTAGACACCAATATTTTAGGAGTTAAAAGTATTTTGTGGAAAATTTCTACTAACCGCTGAGAGTTGTCTTTGAATTGCATGCATAGCACTCCTCCCTGGAAACAGAGATATTTCTACTTCATTTCACCCTGTTTTGAAAAATGTACATGCAAATGTTCCTTGTATCAAAGAGCGTTGTAGTCAATTTAAATCCCTTTGTTTTTACCTTAAATTTACAACGTGCATAACCTGCAGGATTTAATGGTGTAAACATTCCGCGATTACTTATCAACTTTCTTCGTTGCTACATATCATTAGATAACCGGTTAAATTACTTCAGATGGCGAATACTGTTCACTGTTCCCGAAAGCTGAGCTACATGAAAACACGCTGCCTGCAGAAGCAACTATCGAATCTGTCGTGCATCTAATACTCGTTACCCATGTTATGAGACGACAGAAATCGGCTGATAAGCAGTCTAAAATATTCCTTTAGCAAATATATTCCGCTGTTTGCCCTTTTTTAGACATCCATGAGCAGACTACATTTACCACAAATATGACATACATATTGAAATCGGCACATTCTAAGGGTAAACTAAAAAGCACTGAAATGTTTTCTCTTTCTGGATTAATCATCCATGCCTTCCATACATTAGTTTTAAAGCAGTATAACGCCCACCCAAACTGCTACGGGAATTGAAAAGTTTCATTAGGCCTTTCAAAAAGTAGCACGCTTTACGTGGAAGACGGACATGAACTGAAAACGCAGGTGGTACTTTTGGAGTCATTTGTTTCCTGACTGACTACCCCTCTGTCGTCCATCCTCATTCTTCCCGGCCAGATCCATTTTTTCTGTATTTAACTTTTGAAGCAGGATTGTTTGAATTTGATGAAGTCTGCCCGAACTTTTCCTTAGTTGTTGAACACCAACTCGATCACATAACTTCCAGGTGACTTCTGACAGCATATGGCTTTACGTTGGCCAGCGGCAGGTTTTTTTGGTGATGGGAACTGGCAGGCCGCACCTGTCGCTGACATTAATTAGCCTGCTTACATCGCCTGCATCAGGCTGTGGGAAAGTACACCCTCTTTCCGCACTTCTGATTGCATTGCCCGCTCCTGACAGTAGCTCATCTGCCCTTTTTTTGCCCCCCTCCGATCATTCCAACAGGCATCTGTCCCAAGGAGTGCTGCCCCTGGTCTTACCCCCAACGCTGCCATTGCAGTGAGGCCCAGGCGCAGAGCATGCCCGGTTGTCGTGATCGTATCACCGCCTTTGTGGAGGAGAATATGCAGGCCATCACGTACATCCTCTCGGCCGTCCTAGGTCTACAGGTGACTTTCATCCGCCCCCCCCCCCTCCATTTTATCTCTCTGTGGTCCGCGGGGGGAGTGTCCTGCTCCTGGCCTGATTTTTGCCCCTTCACCCTGTTTACTGCTAATGTTTGGCTCTCAGTTTCCGAAACAAGAGCTTTTATTTGTCATGGATTCAGTGGAGTGTTACAAAACACTGTGGCTGACTCCAGGTTCACTTACGTGCACTCCCCATTGACGTGCGACTTTACAAAATCCTATCCAAAGGACGCTGTCAAAGATGCTTCCTAATCTGAATGCCACTCGTAACTGTACTCAAAGAAGACTCCGGTCTGCTAGTGTGAGCATGTCTCGGGACACATCGTAGGACAGATTTTTTTAGGTAGACGCATGGTGGCACAGCAAAGACTGTGGCACCAAGTCAAGCGCGGCCATGCCGCCTCTATGCCCGAAAAGCAATTATAAGAAATTTTAGCATGTGTACTTGGAAGAGTTAGGCGTTTTTAGCGTCCATTTCACTGTCTAGTTGCTATTATTGTTCGTCTTAGTGAACGACTTTTCAGCTATTAAACGCACATCAGTGTCTCCACATTCTCCACAAATTTGTACAGGTTTTCCATAATTATTTGTTCAAGATCACGAACTCAGAGAATGAATGCCATCAGATTTGCACTGGTACTAAAAGGGCACCTAAAAATAGCCTTTCACGAGATGTCTAAAGCACTCAAAACTCTGGCAGACTAGTGACGGTCTTTAAGGACCTATAGGGGCATCGCAGGCTTTGCTCAATAATTTTGGCTCCCATAACTATATAAAGCAGAATAAAATGCATTTGAAGGATTTATTTACATCTTCCTGCACAGCACTCCCGTCTTCACTTCTGAAAAATTACCAAAAACCACCCTACAGGCCTCATACCAATTTCCTTCTCAAAGTTGGCGTCTGTTCCAATCAGGAGATGGGAGCACTGACTTTATGAATCCTTTTGGTGTTTTTTGTAAATTTGGGCTGAGAGACTAAGTCCCCCTATTTTCTATTTATGTTTTGCAAGAACCCTACGTTATCATCTAGGTATATTTTTTAATGGCTTAACTCTGTTGAGTTCTCAAAATTCTAAAATGCCTTTTCGACTAGAATAGATTACCTAAGTACAGTGAGTGCCCAATATCATGAAATGTTCGCCAAAATTCTAAAGTGCTTTTTCGATTAGGAAGGATTAATTAGGTGGAGTTGTAATACCGATTATCTTGCGGCGTAATCCTATAAAATTTCGGACACGGCAGGATATCGGCTTTCAAATGCACGTCTTTTTTATCTCCTGTAGAAGTCGGGCTCGGCAAAAAATGACTACTTAAGTAGCATGCATTTTTCCAATTGATTTTCGATGGCCTTGCAAATTCAAATACATTTTATAAGAACTTTTAGCGAAAATATGCTTTCTTTCACTCGTTTGATAGGGAACCACCTCATCTTCATATTTTATACTCGAAGAAGCAGTATAATTAGGTTTTTAAAAATTTGCTTAATTTCCGAATAATTTGGAGCCTGATCAGCCGTTGCATAAGGGCCTAGTGATTGCAGTCTACAAACTTCATGCGTTCCGCGTAAAGAAAATCACATATGTTTCTATGCCTTTAAAAAGATATTATATAGAGTCCATAAAATTTTGCAATGGATGCGGACTATGTTGTACATTTTATGAGGAGCAGTAGTAAAAGGACAGGTATGATGCTGTATGAATAGACATCGCATGGTCTTAAAAAATCTCATAATAAGAAACTTTTTAAAAACCTACTTATACTGCTTCTTCGAGTATAAAATATGAAGATGAGGTGATCCCCTATCAAACGAGTGAAAAAAGAATATTTTGCCACAAGATAATCAGTATTACAACCCTACCTAATTAATCCTTCCTAATCGAAAACGCATTTCAGAATTTTGGCGAACATTTCATGAGTTAGCAAACCTGTACCTTGCAGCTCTACAAAGATAGCGCTGAACCCAGAATTGCAACTGCATATGCGAACCAGCAGCTGTTAACAGGAAAAAAAACTTTCATATGATTTCCGAATCCATCTGATGAGGGCGAGGCATAGCTAGTGCACGATGCATGAGCGTCCAACCAAGGCCCTCACACCCACCAGCGGTTAGGACGGCTCACTCACCTGCACACTTTTTTCGAATCTGTGACAGCCAAAATATGCCTGAAATGTTTTATCTCTGTCGTTACACACACGATGGGCGTTGCCATTCTCCGGACTGGAACCACTGTTATTACTGTCAGGCAGACGCAATATATTAATTTTGGTAGAACCAGACGCCACGCCCACCATGTCCATCACCAGCGCACAGATAGTCTCTAATCCTAAGCGACTATCGGGCATGTCACAGTGAATTCCAGACTCACGCGAACGACCGTTTCTGAAACTCACCAAATGGGGCTATTGATATCTGGGAGTCAGCTCCATGCACTGGGCAAAGAAATAGGAGTTTGATGTGGTTATGTAGCCCCACCTGAAGTAAACAAACCCCAGTCACCTCTAATGCGGGACCGGTGGTAATAAGGGCTTTTACAGGTGAGTCCGAGAAACGCACAGGCGACGAGGCCAAGTGGTTTTATGCAAAAGAAAAGCTATCGGGAATGCGCGGCTGTACTTTGAACGGTTGAGACATAGTCTCCCTAACCCCTAAGCCTAACTCCTAACTATAACTCCTAATTCTAAACCCTAACTCTAGCCTCTAGCCCTAACCCTTACCCCCAACCCCAACAGTATTGTATCCATCAGGTAGGGCAACCTAACCACATCTCACCGAAATAAGATATAATTTGGCCTGAACTGCAGGACAGTTCACTCCTGGCCAAATTCGCACGTTTAGCCTGATGGCTATTTGGTGCTGTGATCTTGTTTTTATTGTGTTTCCAGGTCTTCGACTCGTTATAAGTATCAAAACTCATGTTTGGTTGAGTAAAGACATCACATCTAAGGAGACGACTCGATCGCAGGAACAGGGTTTTTCTTTGTCGGGCGTTTTAGATTCATACTAAGCCAGTATCAGAGACACACAGGGAGTGTAATATTCATGATATACCCGACAGCACCCGCACGATAGGGGCTTCTATGTTCGCATTTAAGTTACTTTTTGTCGTAATTTATCATCGCCATCTATTATTGGTGCCGGCAGTCTGGTTCATCCATATGACCACTAGAAGCAGTTTTCTCCCGCGTGGCTAATTATCCTGTTCAGATAAAGTGTGAGGCCAGAATATGATGCAGGGGTCGTTGCAATTGCTGACAGATTCCGGTCTTAGGGCCATGACTCAATCTCCCATCGGTTCATGGGTTAGTGCACACCTGCTTTGTTGAACTCCTTCGTATACTTTAGCTCCTATGGTAACCAAGGCAATGAAAATATTCATTTGGTGTTCTACATTTTTAGTTTTGCACATTATTTTTAGGAGGAAGTCAATCGGCGTCTTTTTGAAACTCTCTTTTGTAGTTTAGTTCCGAGGGCACAATATTTCACATCAAAAATTGTCCGAATGTTTACCTGCTATCGTACTTTCGCCATCTAGCCTCATCCAAAAAGTTTGTATTACCCGGTTACTGTTGCTTGTGTGGGGACGCATACTGCGTCCTTGCCGACTGCAGAATGAACCTGAGGGAACTCGTCTTCCGGAGCAACTTTTCCTAAACTTTCTCCTATTTCAAACAAGCTAGAGGTTTCCAATCGTGGTAAGGGTAGGTTGCGTAACCTCAAACCATACCACTCCATGTAACAGGTGCACGCAATGTTAGACTCCACCAAATAGGACGAAAAGACACTCTTCAAACATTTTTTATGCAACAAGCCTTTTTGTCGTTCAGGCAATTGTTTCTTCACTTTTGTCGACTGCAAGCTCATAAATGAAGCGGACTAACAGCGCACCGCATCAATTGATCACTTCGCGTATCTTTCCAGAAATACGAACATCGAGAGCCCTCCTTGCCTATGGTGTAAATATGAAGCTGTATCATGCGTCTGATTCCATTATCATGCCAATTGCAACTTCCTAATTATGAGTCAATAGTCCGAAATACTGTAAACTTATCTTGCGTGTTTGAGATGACAGTTCAGCCGTCGTTCCTGATGATGTCCATCGTGTGACAGCAGGCGCGGCGAGTTGCATGTGAAATAATTTATAGCGAGAGTGTACTTGCGCACTCACCTTCGCCCGCTGTCAAGGCACAGCCAAGAAGACCGGACGGAGGAAAGGGCTCAGGTGGCCGGTGCGGACTTATTTTTGATTTCCGAATCCATCTGCTGAGGGCGGAGCATAGCTAGTGCAGGATGCATGATCGTCCAAACAAGGCCCTCACACCCACCAACGATTAGGACGGCGCACTCACCTGCATACTTTTTTCGAATCTGTGACGGCCAAAATATGCCTGAAATGTTTTAGCTCTGTCGTTAAACACACGATGGGCGTTGCCATTCTCCGGACTGGAACCACTGTTATTACTGTCAGGCAGACGCAATATATTAATTTTGGTAGAACCAGACGCCACGCCCACCATGTCCATCACCAGCGCACAGATAGTCTCTAATCCTAAGCGACTCTCGGGCATGTCACAGTGAATTCCAGAATCAAGCAAACGACCGATTCTGATACTCACCAAATGGGGCCATCGATATCTGGGAGTCAGCTCCATGCACTGGGCAAAGAAATAGGAGTTTGATGTGGTTATGTAGCCCCACCTGAAGTAAACAAACCCCAGTCACCTCTAATGCCGGACTGGTGGTAATAAGGGTTTTTCCAGTGGAGGCCGGGGAGCGCACAGGCAACGAGACCAAGTGGTTGTATGCAAAAGAAATGCTACCGGGAATGCACGACTGTAATTTGAATGATTGAGAAATAGTTGCTCCAACCCTAAACCCTAACTCCTAACCCTAGTCCTAACCCTTGACCCCAACGCCAACAGTCTTGTGTCCATCAGGTGGGGCTACTAAACCACATCTCACCGAAATACGATATAATTTAGCCTGATCTGCATGACAGTTCACTCCTGGCTAAATTAGCACATTTAACCTGATGGTCATTTGGTGCTGTGATCTTGTTTTATTGTGTGCCTCCAGGTCCTTGACTCGTCCTAAGCATCAAAACCCATATTTGGTTGACTGAAGGCATCAGATCTGAAGAGAAAGTAACTCGATCGCAGAAACAGGGCTTTTCTTTGTCTGGCGTTTTGGATTCATACTAAACCAGTATCAGAGACACACAGGGAGTGTAGTATTCATGATATACTCGACAGCACCCGCACAATAGAGGGCTTCAATATCCGCATTTAAGTCACAAATTGTCGTAATTTATCATCGGCAGCCTGGCTCATCTATACGACCACTAGAAGCAGTGCTTGCCGCGTGGCTACTTATCCTGTTGGTGTAGGGGTCGCTGAAATCGCTGACAGACTCCGGTCGTGGGGCCATTATTCAATTTCCCACGAGATTGGTCACACCCGCTTTGTGGAACTCGTTATTATACTTTAGCCCCTTTGGTACCCAAGGCAATAAACATATTCAATTGTTTTTTTACTGTAGCGTCCAACCTCAAAAGGGGTTCGGTGGCCGAGAGTTCACTCACGTCCTTTGGAGTTACCTGGGGCGGAACGTCGGAAATTGAGGCCCTCTGTCCGATTTGTGCACCGTTAAGATCGTCCTTCCAAATGTTTATTAGCGAATAACAATCTTCAAGCATACGATAAGCCGCGTAGTACTCTAAGGTTTATTGAGGAAGGCAAAAGGAGAACGTAGAACGAATACAAAGCAAAGGGAGATTTATTAGTCCAACAAAACGTTAGTTTCCCAGTTGTCCAGGGAAGGTGGAGTCAGATGCTGCCACCGGGGAGGGGGGGTCCTCTTCTTCATGCACCTTACTATAAAAAACAAGAGAAAGCAGACAGATATTGTCCAGACACCAGGCACCCTTGCTCCCAAAATTAGCGCCCTTGTCTATTAAAACAACCGTTCATGTGTGTCTGCCACATTACATTTTCAGTTTTACAAAGTACTTTTAGCAGGAAGTCAAGTGGCGACTTTTTGTAGTTTCACTTCGAGGACACAATATTTCACTCCAACAATTGTCCGAATGTTTACCTGCTATCGCACTCTACTTTCTGCCGTCTAGCACCATCCATAAAGTTCATACTACTTGGCTATTTTTTTGTGTGGGGTCGCGATTTTTTCAGGTTGTCACTTTTTAATTTCCTTAGAAATTATCTATGAAGTTGGAGTAGATCAGTTTATTCAAGACTCAAGCCGAAAATTTTATACATGAATATTTTGGCCAAAGTCCATCAGCCACAGCGGGTAACCGCGTAATATTTATTAACTGCCGATAGGCAGCTAGTAGTATACTTTAGGGTAAGGTGATACCATACTAAGAAAACACACGGGGAATGCTGGGGGACTCACTGAGGAGCCGAACCCCTCTCAACTGCGCCATGCAGCGTCAGAACATCGGCGAAACACGTGTGTATGGGCTTTTGGCTAGTGTCTGTGCTGCTAGTATGGTATCACCTTACCCTAAATTATTGCAGATATCTAGTCTTTTTTCGGCCAATTTCGCTGACACCGCCCCCTCCCTTCCTCCGCGCACAAGCTGTGCGTCCCACAAAATGCCCATCGTTGCTGCTTTAACAGTTAATTTTAGACTCAGATGACCATGCTCCAGTCCGCCCGACCTTTTCTTCTTTAAAAGAAAGAAATAGCTATCCTCCTCTGTCTCCTCTATTTTATTTTAGGCCCTCCTCTTCGTGCTGGCCACCTGGCAACTGTGTGCCGGCAAGTGCGGCTAGTAGCTCGCGGATCTTTTTACCTTCCTGAGCCCAGATCCATTTCCATTCGGCCCGCCATCTCACCCCGACTCCAAGGCCCCCGTCCCCCCTCCCCAGTTTCCACAGGCGTGAAATTTGTAACTTCCGCCCACCGAAAACTGCAATATACATATATTTTGTGCCGTGCCAAAAATTGGACAGAAAAATAGGCAAAAGGGTTGACCAACTTGCCTAGTTCACCGTAATCCTATTTTTGATTTTGTGCCTGTGTGGACTCCTCGATGGAGGTGAATTTTCAGACGATACCTATTGACTTTCTTTGACAGAATGCAAACTATTGCCTACTGTAAACAGAGAACATTTCCCTTCATGGATAAAGGCGCTTTGTGCATTAGAGCACGACATGCCAGACCCAGGGCGGACAAATACTTGGGATTTTTGTTTGGTAATTCACCAATACCATTCGGATTTTTTAACCGATGTTGAAGATGACGTTGAGACTTTCAGGTAAGTCGTGAGACTCATTTATCTGAACGACGCCCCGACAACTGAGCAGAGTCGTCGTCTTCTAGCACGGTCTGGATTTACCGTTGGAGTTAACTGGTCGCGATGTTCTGCCCATTTCGACGATTATTTGGCGACTTTATATTTTTTAGTAGAGAGATCATTGTGATGAAAAAAGGAAGTATAGGTAAAAACTCTAAACTCATTTGCACGCAAGTGAAAATAGTCCAACAATTCGATTTCGAATTACAACGTCGATAACGGAAGTAAAATGGCAAGGGTAGGGTTTATGCCGGGATTTCTTACTCCGGAGATCAGTTGTGCTAAAAGAAAGTAAATGGCGACAAGTATCTGTACAAGCCAGAGAAAGGAATATAAAACCTCGCGGCGGCTGCCGTCTGAAATATTTTTTTGACAATGTCTGCAGAGGGGCACTAAATTCATTTACTGTTGTCATTAGATAATTAAAATAGTGTTACATTTTACTTGGTGACGGTATGTAAGATCAGATTGCACGGCACCACAAAGTTCTTAGATGTTCAGCCCATTTGCTCAACTCTGAACTTATTCGCCCGCACGTGAAAATGGTCCAACATATCGATTTCCAATTACAACTTCGAGTACGGATATAAAATGGTAAGGGTAGGGTTTATGACGGGATTAATTACCGCGGGAATCATTGATGCTAGAAGAAAGTATGGTAGGTGGGCTAACTCATGAAGTGTCGACCGAAATTCCGAAGAGCGTTTTCGTTTCAAAAAGATGAATTAAGTAGTGTTGCAAAAACCAGTCAGCCTGAAACAAAATTCTATAATATTTCAGTTACCTCAGGATGTCAGCTTTCGAATGACTTTCGTTCCGGTTGCATGCATAAAACACATTCTGTAAAAAATGGCTACTTAAGTAGCATGCATTTTTCTCTTTTATTTTCGGCGCCCCTAAAAGTCCAATTATATTTCATGGGAAACGTGCAAAAAATAATCATTCTTTTGCTCATTCGGAAAATACTTACGTCTTTTTCTAAGTTTCTACTCGAAGGAGGGTCATACTTCGATTTTAACAATTTTTCCAATTCCGGAATAATTTCGAACCGTTTTTACCGTTGCAATTTGATTCAGGGTTTCCAACGTACAAGTGGTATAATTTCCGCGTACGAAAAACCCCAAATTTCTCTACGGTAATAAAGGGAAACTATATAGGGTTCATAAACTTTAGCTGCGGATTTGGTACATGTTGTTAACTTTACAAGCCACATTCGTAAATGCAGAGACATGAAGATTTATGAACGACTATTTCACGGCATTAAAAAATCTCACAATTAAAAACATTTTTGAAACCGAGTTAAGCTCCTCCTTCGGGTATAAAATTGAAAGTAGACGTTATTTTTTCCGCATAAATAAAAGAATGAAGATTTTATGCGTCTGTTCCATGAAAAATATAATTGAATCTTTAAGAGCATCGAAAATCAATGTGCAAAATGCATGCTACTTAAGTAGTCACTTTTTACAAAGTATAGCTTTTGCATGCAGCCGGACGGATATTCGTTCGAAAGCTGACATCCTGAGGTGACTGAATTTTTATAGAATATTACTGCAGGTTGATTAGTTTTACAATTCCACCTAATTAGTCTTTTCGAAAAGAAAACGCATTTCGGAATTTCGGTAGACATTTCATGAGTTAGCCCACCTACTGTAACTGGCGACAATTATTTGTACATTTCAGCGAAAGGAATATAAGACCTCGCGGCGGCTGTTGTCTGTAGGTGGTTAAGATGAAAAATACAACAATGTTATACCTTTTTTGACAGTGCCTACAGAGGTGCATTAAATTCATTTTTTATTGTCATTAAATGAGTAAAAGTGTCAAATTTTACTTGGTGACGGTATGGAAAATCAGAATTTAATATTACCACAAAATTCTTGAATGTTCAGCTCTTTTCCTCCGCAAAAATGCTTTCCGGAGTAAGTAATCCTGGCCATAAACTATACCCTTTTCAGTAAAAGTATTAAAAACTTTAAGATAACAAATTTTAGCAATTCAATTAAGGAAGTTATTCCTGGACAACAACAGGTCTTATCAACTGACAATGGATGGTTCAGAAACGTCTTTGTCAAGGCCAACCAACACCGGATTGGTAGTTTCGGTCGTTTTAACTGTAAAGAACCGGCGATACCTCAGCTCTGATAACCGACATACCTGAGGTTCGACGTAAAACGTGACCACAATTCCAGTAGAACTGTGTCTATCAGGTGGAGTTACATTACCACATATTGCCGACAAAGCATACGCAATCGAAATTCCTGGTCCATGATAGCGATATTTCTAAAAAAATTGTCTGAGCATTGAGAACATACAATGACTACAGTGCAGCGTAAAAGAGATGCCATGACGATTGGAAATACGGCCAAAAAACTAGGCCACGCAGACTAGTTCCTCCGACAACGCAGAGGAAAGAGAAGTAGGCGGTAAAAAGCAACTTGTGGATAGTGTTTGTCACAGAACTGAGCTCCGGTGCCAAAATTGCCGACATCGTCCGAAAAAATTGTCGTTTTATCAAGACCTCGTACGCAGGTTTGTCGTTGATCTCACGAAACACGCGTTTGTGCACCAAACTGTGATGCAAAAGGCGAGCATTTTGCGAATTTGAAAAGGTTTTTGTGTTAAGCATGCTCTTGGCCTAGAAAAAGTCGAAACACACGGAGGATGAAGTCGAAGTTCTCAGAAGACTGTGCTCACTGAGTGTCATTAGAGACGCAGCATTAACTTATCGCGATCGTATTCGGATTAGGGGATCTGCTGTTAAGGGTAAAATATTTTCTGGGATAGCTAGAATGAAGTCCTTTACAGGGCGGTAGGAATTCATTTTAGCAGAAGAGCGATAATGGCAGTTTTCTAGTCGATCGCAAAACAATATATGCAAAGATGAAGGAAGAGATGATGATGATGATGATGATGATGAGGAGGAGGAGGAGGAGGAGGAGGAGGAGGAGAAGGAGGAGGAGGAGGAGCAAGGTGATTATTGCTACAGCAAGGGTGCGCAAATGCAAAAACAAATAGGTGGTTTATGATGACAAATGGGAGAATAGGCAAACAAGCGATTGAGATGCGCATGGTAATTGGCCATGTTTTTCGTATCGAGTGTTCTGGATACTTACTCATTTCGAAGTTCTCAACCTAATCCACTTTCATCGATTCTTTTAGACGAACGTTGCATGACTTTGCATTAACCAGTACACCCCGCCACATATATACTGTCTGCAGTTACTATGTCTGAAAATATAGCCCGAGCAACGCGATCACGGCTTGCTATGAAAGACACGGCACGAAGGATCTGGGGGAAATACGCATACCGCCTTCGCCAAACGCACTGGTGAACCATGGTCGATGTTTTCGTTTCGCATCCCATCGGCATCCAGCACATATATGTGGTCCTATGATATCGTGTTCGGCACGTCGGTCACATCATGAAAACCCTGTTTGACTGGCGGGCTAAAGCGGATGGGGATAAGTGCAGAAGAGTCGAGCACCAGAGCACTTTGTTTATTGTTCTGAGCTTTCAGACTCGTGCAGGAGTCCAACGTTAAAGTTAGTAGCAGCAGCATAACAAGCGACAGTCATAAGGCATGTAGGTCTATCATCGACCAACGGCGCAAGACTGGAGGTGACTACTCAGGGCTCTGTACGCCGACGTCAGATCGATAAATCGATTGACGATGGACTCCTACACGAGTCTGAAAGTTCAGGACAATAAACAAAATGTTTCGGTGCTCGACACTTCGTCTTCCCATATGCATACATCTGGAACTCGAAATTTCGCCTTCATTCGCGGATGTGGATACCGAGAAACTGTCGAACTAACTTTTAAACTCCCAAGAAGATTCTACGGAGAGGGCGACACGCAATCGAGTAAGCGATCCATGCCAACTCGGGTCATCTTCCTACTAAAAGTCGTATCCTATTGTGTGATCCGAGAGCCGCCTGGGATGATTCAGCACCCCTTCTTAGAAATAACACTGTTTACCTCCTCGTGAACGAAGGACTTGAAAAAATTCCTCAAAAATTGTTGCTAAGACATATCACTGACAAGCTGATTGTAGGTTTTGCACGCATAAAATGTCGCCCGAAAACTTCAACGGCAATAGCAGGGTGCAGGACGTTTCAGCTTGAAGGAGTGCCGGGCCATCGAACAGCTGAGTCTTTCCCCTGACGGACATTTTTTCCCTCAGCTGATGCGCATCCGATCTTGGGTACACCTGCCAGTCATCAGTACTTGCCTAGATTTCCCAAGTACATACATCGGCGCATTATTTAGAGTCCACCGACAGCTAATCGTGGTCCTTCAGCCTACCGTTGTCCCTGTAACAGAAAACAACACCTGTCTCCTTCCCCTCCAAAGCCTCTCCACAGGCTGCTACAGTGATACTGTTCCTTTTTGACAATCTGATGGTAAAACATCGTTTATCGTGTTCGGTGCAGTTCCTTTAGAATGAACTACGTTGGACAAGCTCGCGAAAGCAGTGAGAAGGTCTCGCCGGTGGCGGAACTCTGTGCGTGCTCTGGACATATTCTCACCTTCTAGGATGCTGAAATCCCAGGCCGAGTTATCAACCAATCATCCAGAGAGACGCTCGAAGTTTGGCTTACCCCACAAACTCCTGTCAGTCGCTGAACTACCATCGCTGTGACTTACTAGGCCTCACGAGTGCTGCTCTATCAACGAAATTGCAGGCAAGAATTCAGACTGGACGCCATCGTAAGCAAATCCATACCGATCAAGTACACTGGCCGCGTGAACGTCTTTCCGACACAAACGCAAACCAGCAAGACCTCCTGTCAGGTTTGAACGCAGACACGCATGGGTACGGCTCGTGCATTGACGCCAGTGATGGATGTCACCAGCCTGATAGGAACACAGACACTGACAATGGCTCAAAAACTACCTACGAGACGCAAACAAACAGACACAAACGGGAGGGCGAATAAGAGCTTTGCAGGTCTGTGACAGCAAATGCGGACGATGCAGACGAGATCAATAGTCGGCGCCACCCTCCGACGACAGGAAAGCGGAAGGCACTGACCAGCATGACAGCGATCTAACAGCACGCCAGTATGTTCAGTAGCCACAAGTCCCGTAGGGTGCCGTAAGGGACATACCTAGGACGATGGAAGCTTGTTTGCGCTTGAAACGTTAGGATACTAAACTTATGGTTTCCGTGGTCGCTTCGTCTTCTCATCATCAAGTACCAGATACAAGTAGCACACCAGGCGGCCACTACCTTACGCACACTGCACGTACACCCTAAGGACAGGGTTGGCCACCTCGAGAGAAAAGGTCTACAAAATCCCATGTTCTAGTTGTGTTGCCGTCTATTGTGGCCAAACTGGGAAATCTGTTTCAACCCGTATGCATGAACACCAGTTGTCGGTAAAGAGACGCGACCATCTATCCCAGGGGGCCATGCACACACTGGACACACATTCGCATGGGAAAACAATCGCATTATTGGCGCCTGCCCAATAAGGAAAGGCCGCGAATTTCTTGAGGCAATGTACTCAGATGAAGCATATATCAACCAGCATATCGATCTAGATGCCACATACAAAATCGTTAAGGACATATTCAGACTGACTCGACCAATCCCGAGGAGATGATTTTTACCATTCATAGAATCCTTTGTCAGACTCGGTCTAGAAGTTGATTGTTTTTGCACGCACGTTGTCTGAAGACGAGCTGGGGAACCAGTCTCGAAAATGTACACAATAAAGTTTACTGTTTCCCAAAGAATTCCATTTTCCTAAATATATGTAGCGAGTAGGAACGACAGAGAATGCGGGTAGATTGATACAGCACTGTTTCGGGCTTATTTTGCCTTAATTAAGCCAATCATATCCCTAACCAGCAGCCGGAACCAGAAACACAAACCTGCGCACAAAAGCACCTGGCGCAATTGATTCACCACTGGGGCCTACCAGATGGGTCATAAGCACTTCATCGAACAGAAGTTCATCGGTGCCTTGCCACCTGTCATTCTCTGTCGATGCAGATCGGGTATTTATCCAATCAGGAATGGACACAGACTGATTTATTGGCTTTACGAAGCAAACAAGCCCCGTATGGGTGGCAAAGGCCACGAACAGGCAACCAATTACCAGGCCGAAGTCGGCTAACGGCAAAGACATAATAGACAGGAGTGACCATTGCTGGCCTATCAGCTGTCATCAAGCGCTAATACCCGACCTCATCTGGGGATAACCTGAGATTCGATCTCGGGATCTGGCTGATACTTTTGTCGATACCACCGCAACTAGCTATACCACTAGTTGCTACGCCTGTGAGGGTCCTAGTTTGAGTCCTGAGGCACAACAGGATCGGTGAACGGCGGTTTTCCATAGAAAATATAAATGAAGAATTGTGTGTTCTCAATGACAGCAGGCACGCATTTATGCTTTTAATCCTATAATAGCTGACGGACTCAAGATAAAAGCGTTTCACTACTCTTCGTTCAAGGGGGTTGCTAGACGCCTCCCATGTAGTTTTCTTGTAATTCGCCAGGACACAAATCCGGGTTGCTCACGATGCCTTCCACCGTATTACAGCCAGCGTTATTTACATATTAAAGACATATTAAAACACCACGTAAAATACGCAGAAAAGCACCGTATTAAAAACGCATGTTGGCGGGCATAGGTCTGCTTTCAATAAATTCTCATCAGGCCTGTAGGTTTATATGGCTATTGAAATAAGAAATCGCGGGCAAGCTAGAAGCCTTCCAGCTACGTTAGCAGATCAACAGTCTGAGATGCTATGGAAGGCGCGCGGATGATATATTCGTGATTGCACCGAAAAAATGACGCCTCAGTTCTATTGCACGATATAAATCAGGTGACCTCATTAATAAACTGCACATCCAGGTCCGCCTCCATTTCCGGATGTACTTCTGAGTAGGGAGTTTGACTGCAGTATTCGACGTAGCGTTTATTGCAAGGAAACATGGTTTGGACAATGCACCTATTTTGGGAGATTCGAACTCCTAGGTGTTAAACGTAATTTAGTCCGCTGTTTGACAGAAAGGGTGAGAAGAATCTGCTCATCTGATAGCATTCAGAGAGAACTTAAGATTGTCGGAAGTCTACTTCGCCAGGACGGGTACCCTAATCTTTCTATTACTAAGAACATGACCGAAAGACCACAAAAGCCCCCGATACTGACCGCAGGAAAGAATAGGCTCTTCATCAGGATTTCATTTCAAGGGTATGCACCAAGTGAACTTTTAAGAAGACGCCTAACTCAAGCTGTAGCACAGACCTTTCCAGCAGCTGACTCCCGTATACTGTTCTCCACCAGTCCCTACACGGAGAAGGCATGGACAAACTGCCAGCTCAGACCACCACTATGTGGGGCGGAATATATTGACCGCACGAGCCGGCGTTTATCCAAAAGAATTAGAGAACGTCTTCTAGCATGGTAAGGAAGGGCCTAAGTAAAGAACACTAACAGCTCTATCCCCGCGCACACGCTAGACAATGACCACCGTGTAGATGCCAAAAGGCCTTTCGAGTGATTTCTAAGGTTCCGTCAAGGTTTCCGTCAGGCTTTCTACTCAGAAGCACATCCAGAAAGGGAAGCGGACTTGACTGTTCTTCTTCTTCAAGTGTGAATTTGATTGATAGGTGCGCCTGGTTTATCGAAAGCTGACACACACTCGTCAAATTTCCTTTTGAATTTTTCAGGGGGAATTTTCGCAAATCTAAAACTTGCTCATGTAAAATACATATAACAGCACCATATGACGAGCGATTGTGGTAACTTTCGCATAAACTCATGGAAACTGGCATAAGTAGTTGATTCACGCTGAGAATGACCAGCTCCTAGAAATGAAGTCAACAGGAACCAAGAAACCTGGGTGCAACCAACATCCGTAATTTCGACGCCCTGTAGCGTCAGGGTTTGTTAGATTTCTCCGAGTGCGGTCTCACGTCCGTTGACCTCACAATTTGACCAGTTGCATCGCACGTATATTCAGCCAATCACATCTGTCCATGAATGCAACAAACTGCTTTACCTGAAGACATCTCAACTTTCTCCCATAAACCCATGAAAACGGCCATCAGCACAATAGACATTCTCTTTTTACACATTCTCAGCACTGTCAGTACATGTCGTGTCCTCGTCTGTGATCATTTTCGATCGAGAAAGCAGGGTTGGATTCTGTACAGAATACATCCCTTATTATGGCGTCCTCCGTCTTCTCCCGCTGCCCGGAGATTTATCTGATGGTTGTGCAAAGCTCTTCCTTTCACTATCCGAGCACCAACAAAGGCTTTGCTGAACTGGTACATTAATAAATTATTATTGTCTTAAGGCCGTCAACAGGCCATCCGCCCAGACTTATTCGGGTGGCAAACACGGTGTTGTTTAAGTTTGTCAATCTACGTGTGGGAATTTTTTCACTGTAACCATAATGGGATACGGAGTGTCATTGAGAGAACGCGGTTAAAATCAAACGATAATGGAACTAGGGAATTCGCAGCCCCTTCGGAGGGATGGAATCAGACTGCAGATTCCTCGTAATTCGTGGCGGCCTAACTGTCGCGATTAAACATGCGAGGATTGTAAATTAATCGGCTTTGTCTTGAATGACAAGGCCAAACAAGCGCAGCCTGAGCAAAGAACGGTGTTACGTAGAGGATTTATGCGGCGTCACACCTATGGTGTAGTCTGTATGTTAGCGAATGAAATGTTGGAAACTTGGGACTATAAATCACCAGCTACGGGACGTAATCTAATCACTGTCCCCGCTGCTTCGCATTAGAAGCCCCAGTTTCGGGCTTCTGCCGTCGGATTGATTTGGTGTGTGGATTAATTATCACTCAGTCCAAAAACCATTCTAGGCATTTTATTGGCCGTTCGAAATGCCTAATGTTCTGTCTTGTCCAGTCTTTATCCGTATCTAAATAATCATTTTGCCACCTAAGGCTGGCAGAATCCTGTTCTGGGAGACCAATCAGATTAATGTGAACACACTTTATAGCTTATTTTTTGTGCGGAATTCCCTTTTTTCAACTAAATCACGAAAAGTTGTAGTCGTAGAAAAATGCATATATTCACCCCTGGAAATACCAAGGTTTGTAAACGCATTTTGTTTAAAATCTTGTTTGTTCTCAATGACCACCCCAATTATCCGAATATCGGCCCAGATCTGTCCAAAATGAGTACAAGTTAGAATACAACAGCATATTTGACGCATAAACCTTAGATTATTAAAAGGATAGGTAAATAGTCATGCCACCTCGTCCTTGTCTGAATTAAGATAAAAAAGCGTTACTTAAATAACATGAGTAACACGATACTCACAGTTTTCGGGCTCCCATTGAAGATTGACCTACATAGCCCATGTTGTTCGGCGGAGGAAACTATATCACAAACAGTTGATCCCTGCCTGTTTGCGGTTCATTATTCGCGGGCACAACTGCTTGCGGACTTCTTTTTCGCAGAACATATCTAGAGTATTCGCTAATTATTTTGATTTATACTTGGGACTAAACACATTTTAGGATTAAAACGGTTTACTACATTTGAAGTCTTGGTATTAGTCTGAACAGAACCAATAACATAACTGTATTTGGACAATAGTTTAAGGTATATTTGGTGTTTAAACACTTGAAAATTGTCAGTGATAAGAATTCTTTGAGGGATATCAAGTATTCATGGGTAGCTGCGGTTTCATGCCCCAACAAAGACTGGCGGCTGACGACGTTTAAGGGCGGTAACCATCTTAAAGCCAAACGCATAGTATTAGGAAAGATTGCCAATCTCATACCACCTTCTGTGAAAGAATTTGGAGTCTCGGTCTTACGACCCATTGCCGTTTTATTTTACGATCCTGCCCTCGAAAACTCGATCCTTTAGTCCAGGCTCAGATGATCAGAATTTACGTACTTGAAGTGTGGTCGCCCCCTTCTGCCTATATGAAAGGCGAGATTGATTTAACGCGAACAACCTCTATGGATACTTTAAAGTTGTCTACGTTGTTCATTCTTGTGTGGCAGGTTTTGGAACTCTTAGGAGTTAAGTGTGCTTCATTCACCTTGTCCCGAAAGCCCGCATACCAAACGGCAGACGTCTCCGAAGGAGAAAGGTTTATGGCCAGATCAATCCCTTATGACTGCCCTTAATGCTATCGCAAGTGCCGCCTCCAGGTGAGGGTTGAGTTTTATTGATCTGTCACTGTCTCGAAAGAATCATCATCCTCGTTCGGCCTTTTGGTACATATTCAAAGGGTCACACACTTCCAGGTCCACAAGCTCCAAACTCCAAGTGAGACGAACGTCCGTAAACTTTATTAAACAGTTCCTAATCAGAAGAAACGATCGATAAAACAAGGACATTCATCAGAAGAAGAAGAAGAGGCGATCGCTGGAAAATGGGCTTTATTTGCCTTACGTTTCGGATTCTCACTTGAATCCATCATCAGAGACAGTGACAGAAAAGGGTTTTACGTGCACAGGAAGTTGCAGCATTTATAAGATGCAGTCGCTATTCTACCGCATGCCTGTAGCAGTTAACCGCGCTCCACTTCATCAAGGTTTGGTGTCCGCCGGTGCGCTAGTTGCTTGATGACCGGTTTGCAAGTAGTTAATTGCTGAAATCTCATCACCCGTGTTGGATGCTGGCGTGATGATTGCTCGGCCATCTGGCTCACCGACTTGCGCGATCCCCGATTGGTCAATTACCTTGGCCAGCCCATGCCTCAGCACGGAGTATGGAGTGGGGATGTCGTTGCACTTTTTGGTAGATTGAGGTCCCATGAACCATGACTCAGGCAACTCGCGGCTCACACGATTATGCCCTCTCGCGAGAATTTCGGCCTCATCGAACTTGAATGTGTGGCCCGGGTCTCGTCGAATGGGCCGCGACCTGAGAGTTGGCGTCATTTCTCCGTACCGCTGTCGCATGTTCGGCAATTCGCGTTCGGAGTAGTCTTTCAGTTTCTCCGACGTAGTTGCTTCGTCCGTAACTGCAGCAGATTCGGTAAACAACTCCAGATGCTTCTTGCCGTGGCAGTGGGTCTTTTGGTCTCATCACCTGATGCCTCATGGTGGCCTCCGGTCTGTGTGCAACTCCAACCCCAAGTGGCGCGAAAAGGTGACTAACGGCCTCGGAGACGTTCCTGGTGTACGTGATCGCCCGCCAGAATTTGGGGTCGGCACGATTTTGTCGCTCGTCCCGCTTGCGCATGCACCGTTGACGAAGTTGCCTGGGTAACCACTTTCTCGGAAAACCTGTCGAAGATATTGGGATTCGGCAATCTTGTCTTCGTGTTCACTGTAGTGCGTCTCAACACGCCGATATAGCGTTCTTACGCAACTGCGTTTGTGACTTACTGGGTGGTTGCTGTTGAAGTTCAGTATTTGCATCGTGTTCTTCGCTTTTCTGAATACTTTGGTCTTTAGGCCACCACAGTTTTTGCGACAGACGAGGACATGAAGGAATGCCAGCTGGTTACTTTCTTCCTCCTCCATCGTGAATTGTATGTCGGGAAAGACGCTGTTCAAACCCTTTTTGAACGTTAACACCTGATCCCGTTCAATGACGACGAAGGTCTCGTCTACATACCGAGCCCAGAATTTCGGTCTGTGGTGTTGGAAGACCAGCGACTCCAACCGCTGTAGGACCGTCTCGGCGATGCATCCCGAAATCGGCGAACCCATTGGTGTTACATTCATCAATCATCACGCCAGCAGCCAACACGGGAGACGAGATTTCAGCAATTAGCTACTTGCATGCCGATCATCAAGCAACTAGCGTACCAGCGGGCAGCAGTCCTCGATTAAGGGGAGCGCGGTTAATTACTATAGGTATGCGGTAGCATAGCGACTGCATCCTATAAATACTGCGACTTCCTGTACACTAGCCACCCTTTTTCTGCAACTGTCTCTGATACTGGGTTCAAGTGAGAATCTGAAGCGTTAGGCGAATAAAGCCCTCGTTTCATCGGCCGCTTTTTTTCTTCTGATCAGCTAGTTCCTGGAACTCGCATCTTCGCTTATTTCAGTTCCTTATCTGTTTGTACATATACTCGAGAATAGCACCTGTGTCGGGCCTCTTGCTGCCTTTAAACACCGTGAGTTCAGGTTACGCAGGGTGGTTATTAGAACGGCGAGGTCCGTTTATTACTCAACAGTTCTAAGCAACTGCCCAGCAAGGTGGCATCGAAAGAATCATCATCCTCGTTGGTCCTTCTGTTACGTAATCCAGGGGTCGCACACTTACCAATGTTCAACTTTAGTAACCAATGCGCTGAGCAGCCGTGAAGTCGGTTAAGACTCTCTTAAGGTGTGTCCCTAACGTCGTTAGTCCCCATGACTCTCCAGAGTTTAATAGCGTCAGAAAAATGACTGTGCGAAAACCCAGGTTGTCGACACAGTCGTTTGTGCAAAATAAAAAGAGTAACGGTCCAAGAACTGAACTATGGGGGACACTACTTAAAACGGAGTAAGAGTTAACTCCAAAGAACCAATGCATACGACTTGCGATCTCCTTGTGAGAAACTCTGCGATCCATGCCACTAGCTTGTCTCTTATTTCGATTTCAAACAGCTTGTAAATTAGACATCTGTGTGGAACGCTGTCGAGAGCCTTCCTGAAATCAACGTAGACTACGCCAGATCTATCCTACCCTCCTCTTCCTGTGTACAATTCACTGGAATAACAATAATGACTCCGCCTGAAACCGTGATGGAGCGCTGAGAGTGATTTGCTCTCCTACAGGAACTTAATTTACGCACTCTTAGGCATAATTTACAGTGGGTACTGGTTAGACTGACGAGGCGATAATTACTCATATTGGTTCGAATCCAAATATTACACATCCAGTAGTTATTTGCTGTCCTCCATTCGGATGGTAGTCTCCCCAATTATAATAACAAAGGGAAGATATGCGCCAGTGATTTGGCGAATTCACCTGCCAATTCTTTCAAGACCTTCTGCGGCATATTTTCCAGACCCGGTGAATTAGCTTCTTTGATATTCTTCAGCCCACTTTCTGCAATAGATGCTGGAAATAGTGGAAATTCAGGCACTGGGCCGATATTTGCAACAGGAATGTTCACAGCACGAAGATGTGACTCTTCTTCTCTAGGTAATACGGAAGTAAATAATTTTGCCCAAGTTTTTGGCTTCCTCGCCATGTCCAACGAGTTCTAAGCCAACGTCATTCCTTAATCCTGCAATCGGATCTTGCTTTTTTAATGACTGTTGGTATAATGCACTAAAATCGTGGGTTTCTGTTCAACCTGTTGAATAATTTGGAACACATCCTCCTTCCTTGCCTCGGGGACCTGCGTTATTCCACCTTCCACTTCTCTTCATCGACTGTCTGTTATTACTCCTGTTAACCAGGCAAAGTGAATAGTTATTTTCGGTACCCCAGGTCCAAGGAAACCATTTTAGCGATCTTCCATCTGCCTCTGGATCCCTATGAGCAAATAGCCTCAGATCGCGGTTACCAACTTAGTCCTCATCATTCTAAAATCTACCTTCCATATATATCTTTGGTTTTCTGTCCCCTGCTGGTGCTGAGAAAAGAGTAAGTTGTCCCATAACAGTTCAGTAAGGTTTTTGCACTTGCTACTTGACTGGGAGCTAGTGAACCATTACTGAAGCACCCCCCCCCCTTCCCCCAGATCACGCGATCGCCACCTCTAGCAGGAATCTCGGCCTCTTCGAATTCGAATGTCTGGCCGGATCTCGTCGAATGAGCCGCAACTTGAGAGCTAACGTCATTTCTCCTCCCCGCTGCAGCGTGTTCGGCCATTCGCGTACGGAGCTGTCTTCCGGTTTTACCGACGTAGTTGCTTTGTCCGCAACTGCGCCAGATCCGATAAGTGACTCCAGACGTTTCTTGCCGTGGCAGCGGTTCTTTCGGTTTCATGACCTGACGCCTGATGGTTGCCTCCGGTCGGTGTGCCACTCCAACCCCAAGTGGTGCGAGAAGGTAGCAGAAAGCTTCCGAAACTTTCTTGACATACGGAAACGCTCGCCAAAATTTGGTGTCCGTGCGGTTAGGCCTTTCGTCCCTTTTGCGTTTGCACCGGCTGATGAAGTTGTGCTGCAGCCCCTTGTGCATGAACCACCCGTATCTGCTCTTGTCTCTGATGATGGTTTCGAGCAGGAATCTGAAGCTTCAGGCTAATAAAGCTCTCGTCCCAACTATCGTGCCTCCTTCTTCACTTCGCCAATTTTACAGAAGTCTTGAATGAAAACTTGATCGGGGGCTATTGCCTCTCCGCTTCTCTCTATATATCTTTGGTGTCGTTAAATTCTGTACAGAGGAAGGTCAAGTGTGTAGTCCATTAGTTAAAGGAACTGCCAGATTAGCTCAGTCTACTGCAGTAAAAAAACTCTTAGTAGCTAGTCCCTTCCTTGGCCACATGGAAGAGCGAATCCTTCAATTACATTCGGTTGGTTTATTGACCTGTATACCGCCGCACCTGAGGTAAACAAACCTCAGCCATATGTATTACCGAACTGGTGATAATAGAGGTTTTTGCAGCTGGGTCCGGGGAATGAACAGACGACCAGTTCAGGTAATTTTATACAAAAGAAAAGCTATTGGGAATGAGCGGTTGCACTCTGAGTGGTTGAGAAATAGTTGCCTACCCCCTAACAGTATTTTGTGGATTAGTTACAGCTGCATAACCGCATCTTACCTACCTTTCTTTATCATTATCTAGTCAGACTCATATTCAAAGCGCAGACTGTACGTTCGTCCAACTACCGAAGTTTCTAACGTCAAACATACGACTATCCCCCCCACACCACCAACCTGTCAATTTTGATTATCTCGGCGAGAAAGCTGCTATCGCGAAGAAGACATGATCACCGGAACGAGAGCTTTATTGGCCCAACCCATCGGACTCGCACTCGAATCCATCATCAGAGACAGATCTAGACTTTGGATAGTGAGTCGCACATGTGTTGCAGTATCTATAGAATACAGTTTCTGCTTTACTCCATGCCTACTAAAATTATCAGCTGTCATATTCATCGCAGATGCACGTGGCGCAACAGTGGTCTGATCACACGCAGTCAAGTCGCTATTTGTCGGGCTTTCATCACCGGTGCTTGTGCAATTTTGCACACCGACACCGGCTTTAGCTATAGTGGAGATGCGTACGCTCTCTGTGTGTGACTAACCACTTTGTCTAGTCAAAGTGTTAACGCATAATATGGAGTGATGAGGTCATTGAGCACGTTAATCGATTGGAAGCCGGAAAACTAAGATACCGGCAGTTCTCGATTCACGCGGCTATTACTTCTCACGAAACTTCTGACTCCATCAAACTTGAATGTCCCGCCGGCGTTCGGCGAATGAGCCCCTACCTGAAAACTGGCCTCGTTTCTCTTCACTGTTTCTGCGTGCTCGGTTACCTGCGTCAAAAGTAACCTTTCAGTTTCTCCGGCATAGTCGCTTTGCTCACAACAGCACCAGAACTGGTAAACGACTGCAGACGTCTCCTATCATGGCGATGGTTTCTTCAGCCTCCTGACCTGGCATCTGACGGCTGCGTCCGGTCTGTTTACAACTCCAAATCCAAGGAGTGTGAGAAGGCGACTGGCGGCTCCCGATAGGCTCTTCACCTACGTGAGAGTTCTGTAAAATTTGGAAGCGGTTGAATTAGGTTTCTTGCTTCGTTCACGCTCACACTGATTGACAAAGTCGAGATGGTAGTCATTCGCTCTAAGCACTCGCCGAAGGTATTGCGATTCGGCGACCTTGTCATCCGGTTCACTTCAGTGCGTCCCCCACGGTGGTATAGTCCCCTTATGCAACTGAGTTTGTGACTGTTTTGAGTTTGTTGTTGTTGTTGTTGTTGTTGTTGTTGTTGTTGTTGTTGTTGTTGTTGTTGCAGAGTTCTTGCGTCGTATTTGTCGCTTTCCTGAATACTTTGATTTTTGGCTCACCACAATCACCGCGATAGAAGAGGACATCAAGAAAGATCCTCCACCTCCTCCTGTTTCGAACGCAGCTAGGAAGAGCATTGACAGCGGTTTAGATAGTTCACCGGCGAGCTCCTTCATCAATTTGGTCGGTGTGTCATCTAGCCCAGACGATATAGACTCATTCAGGATCAACAGTTCTTTGCGAACAATAGCTTCGACGAAAGAGACAATACTAGTCGTTGGCCCGCCCACTATGTCGCAGTCGGGTGGAATAAATGCGCTGTCCTTCGTAAAGATGGACTTAAAAATTGCGAAAGGTGCTCTGCCTTTTCTCCGCCCTCACTGAGCACTACGTCTTCACTAGGCAAGTTGTGTCTGTGTCCGCCGTTCAGGTGCTCAGACCCCAACGCGTATGTGCGCCCTTCGTTGTCTCAGTGTCCGCCAGCCAATCAGAGGAGAGGCAGCGCTGATTGGCTCCGAGCACTCGCGTGTCCCAGTATCGGATCGACAGGGAGTGTGGGGCGGACAGGGAGGCAGCGTGACAAAGCAACGGAGGAGCGGACTGCTGTAGTTGCACTACCACAATGGAGGATAGGTTTATGCGTTACCAGTCATTCTTTTCGGCTTATCGTCATCAGCGAACATGGCGGCATCACAATTCACTTCACTGACGCAGTCTTTGACGTATATAACGAACAGAGTAGGGTCAAGGACGGAGCCTTGAGGAACACCGCTTTCGACCGCTACCTCCGCTGACTGCCCGTCACCGATGCGGACAATTTGAGAGCGACCGATCGAGAAGCTTTGGATCCACCTCAGGAGATTACCCCTAATGCCTGTTTGGCTTAATTTGTACAGGAGGCGCTGATGTGGTACACTATCGAATGCTTTCTTAAAGTCGACATAGGCTGCGTGCACTGCATTGCCGCCATCAACTGCCTGTTCACAGCGTTCTAAAAAATAAAGTAATTTTGTCACTCATGATCTCTCCCCACGAAATCCGTGCTGAGTATCGCATAGCACTTTATTTCACGCTTTTTTCAGAATTTTGAAGCAAAATGAAGTAAGGCTGATTGGTCTGCAGTTGTTTGCTAAGACCTTGCCTCCGCCTTTATAAAGTGGCGTGATCCGTTCATATTTCCAATCGACGGGCAAATAGCCCGATTCGAACGAATGTTGGGTTTAGATAATTCTCCAGCGAGTTCGAGTCCCAAGGAGTTGTTGCGTGCCTCAAGACTGTGCCTAGCCGGATTTAAGACTACAGCTTCCGCTTACGACTGGACGAGTGCAATGTTTATGCCTTCCGTGGAATACCTTGGGTCCATAACTGACCGAGATGGTCTCCATCTGGACCCCGATAACACTGGAGTCATCAAGCAGATTTCTCCGGCGAAGAATGCACCTTCCTTGCGACATTTCATGGGCCTCATACGATATTACAGTCCGTTTTCAGAAAAGCCACCAACACAAGACAAATACTACACTTCAACAGCAATCACCCCCTCTCTCACAAACGCAGCTGTATCCGTACTCTATTCCAAAGAGTTGAAACACACTGCAGCACTCCAGCCGGCAAAAGAACTGGACGACAATACCTTCATGACCTCTTTCGAGCCAATGGATACCCAGCTACTTTATTAAGCAAACCAAGGGCCGAGTGGACAGAAGACGGCGTTAAGAAGAAAGACTCGAAGTCTGGAAGGCTTTTCCTTACATTAAAGGAGTCTCCGAGGCGGTTTCACAACTGTTACAGCCCGCCAGGGATGGCATTGCCCGTCGACCCCATGCAATACCTCCTCGCCGTTTGATGCAACCCAAAGACATATTGCTACTCACTGAAACCTCAGCACTTGTCTATCAAATACGTTGTAACGATGGAGACTGCAACTACGCTGGGGAAGTCGGACGTAAATTGCAAACCAACCCAGCTGAGCATCAACTAGCAACTCGGAGACTATATCCGAACTCACAGCTAACGACCCACATCGGAGAAACTGGCCACAGTTTTGACTTCGATGAGCAGCCGTCTTAGATCGGGGCACCTCAAGCACAGAGCGTCTCACGCTTGAGGCTTGGTACTCAGATGCCAACTCAATTAACAGGCATCGAGACCTTCTTGCGGATCATAAAGTCCTACGTCACTACATACGCCGTGACGAACACAGGACAGTCATATGGAGCTCAAGAATACCTAGCAAACACGGCCTGTCGACCAATTCACCCAAAAAGGGACACAAAAGGAACTAATCCCAATTGAGGTGATGACACACAATACAGGAGGCCACCAACACTCACAGGCGACGGCCAGTAGGCCAAGACAGCGAAAGAAGAAAAAATCGATCATCCCAAGGCCAACTACCTCGGCTACTTGTACAAAATTCTGACCGATTTTTGCACTAGACGCTTTGATAATGGAGAGCCGCCCAAGTTCTTTGAAACGTCAGCCATACAATTCCCACGATCCGTTGAGAACTCCCCTTTCCTCATGTTATCCATCCGGATCTCTTGCGTTTGCTAACCTGATCAGAAGCCTTCCTAATGGAACATATGATACGGGAGCCACAATAAACACTCTTCGGGGACTGTTCATCAAAATTACTAGTCACAAAAATGTTATTTACACTGATAAAGGGCAGTTTACACCAACCGCCTTCACCATATTCTAATAGTTGTCAGACATTGATAACTTGCATTCACCACCATATCATCTATAGTTTAACAGACATGTTGAGCGATTGGTCGACACTTTCAAACTGGCTCCCCAGCATATAAAAGAAATGAGTCCATGGAAGAATTTCTCGAAATATTTTTTACCGAAGCATTAGGCAATCTCGAACCCGAATTCTCTGGACGGTGCCTCTGCGGCAGCGGCTCTGATGCGGAGGCAGCGTCACACACCATTCAATATAATTCGTCTGTCGTCATCTTTCAGAGTACCTAGGGATGTCGATCGTAAAACATTCTGTCCGACGTTGGTAGAGAGGCAACTCGGGTCGAATCTAATTTTGTAGCCGTACCTGCAGCAGACAAGCTCCTGATTAACGACCAACCACTAACCCCCAACCTTAGCCCGTAACTCCTAACCCTGACCACTAACCCCTAACAGGTACGGCTACGAAACAAGATCTTGCCGGCAATTCAACCGGCGCCGTGCAGTAAAGCAGTGCTGGCTCAATCCGGGTAAGAATGTGCTGGCAAAAGAGCACAGAAGCAATCAGGACTTCTGGACACTTGGACGTGTTAACTGAAAATATGGTGGCGTCGTCTATGAGATTCGGCTCGGATAAGACATTTGGGTTCAACGTGCCGTTCAGCTGAGACACACCAAATGCACTGATATTCCGAATCGGCGTCAAAATCTATCGTTAGAAATACTACTGGACACATTAAATTTGCCAAAATCACGACAGGAAACTGCATTCCCAGTGTTAAGACGATGACCTCAGCCCCGAACACGAATGCAAACCGTACAATCGTAAGTGAGCCAGAGGCTCAAATCATACCATTCAGCTCAAAGGAGCGAATCGTTAGGAAGTGCCATCCAACCTGGCATACTAACGTGTCGCCTAGGCGATCCGCACACACCGTGCGTGTGCTGATATCGCGCCAACTCCTGACAGGATTGGAAGTTTACTCAACCAGTCAGATGGGTCAGGAGCCCATCCGGTATGCCAACCGTACAAGGCCATTACCTGATTGGTCCGATTTCTATTCGACCCTGGACATTCAAGTATGTTTCTTTTTCTGCCATATATAAGCTGCAGAGTAGGGCGACGCATATTTATCTTCGTCCTTGCAGGTGAGTCTTAGTTCGGGGATTTGACCGAAAAGGGTTGTATGGCGGACGGTCAGCGAGGCGAGCTTTAAGTTCACACGGCATTTTCCATTATCATAAATGAAGAAGAAGAGTCGAGCACTGGAATACTTTGCCAATAGAAGTGAAGAGCCGAGTCCCAGGAAGTAGTCTTGAAGAAGGAGCCACGATCGCCGGGACAAGAGCTTTATTAGCCTGAAATCCGAAACGTCAGGCTAATAAAGCTCTTGTCCCAGCGATCGTGGCTCCTTCTTCAAGACTGGAATACTTTGTTTATTGTCCTGAGCTTTCAGACTCGTATAGGAGCCCAACGTCGGATATTGTGGCAGCAATCATCGGCCGACGGCGCAAAACTGGAGGTAACTGCGCAGGGCTCCGTACGCCGGCACCAGATCGATAAATCGATTGACCGAGTTCTAATCCGAGGCCCAGGCTTCAACCATTTCTCTGCCTGTTTTGTTTTTGGCGTGAGCGACTATTTTTATGGCTGCGGAGTTAAAATCGTGACCCATTTCGTAGGTGTGGGCGGCCACTTATGATAATGCGTCGCCTCGCCGCACAGCCAGCTTATGTTCGTGTATGCGCGATCCGAGCATGCGCCCAGTCTGCCCTGTGTAGTTACAAGGACAACCTTGACACGGAATGCGATACACTACTCCAGATCGCTCTTCAGGTTTTAACCGGTCTTTGATTTTCATGACCCTATTGCGCATGGTGGCTTTGGGGCGGTGTGCAATTCTAGCACCTAGCTTCGCAGCAATGAACTCGGTCGCTTCTGAAACGCCCTTTATGCATGGCAGAAAATGCCATTAAGTCGGTTGCGTTGATGTTCGAGTTCTCTGGTGGCGACCGCGTAGGCATCGACTTATGAATGCCCTCGGGTAGCCATTTTGCACAAAATGGTCGCGTAGATAACGGGCCTGACGTGCTCTGTTCTTCGGTTTGCTGTAGTGAGTTTGGACCCGTTTGAAGAGCGTCTTCATACAGCTTCGTTTGTGAGCCATCGGATGGTTGCTGTGAAAACTGAGAAGCTGTGTGGTGTTCGTTGCCTTCCTATAAACCGTCGTTTCAAGTTCAACGTTAAAGCTTCGTCTGACAAGCAAATCCAGAAAGGACAACTGCTGTTCCTGTTCTTCTTCCCTCGTGAATTTTATATCAGGGAAGAATGTGTTGAGCAGGCTGTGGAAATGTTGCATCATGTCCTTCTTTACGATGACGAACGTGTCGTCTGCGTAACGGCGCCAAAACACCGGTTCATGTTGGATGAAGGCAATCTTTTCTAACTCCTGTAGGACAACTTCTGCCACTAAACCGGAGACCGGTGAGCTTATTGGAGTTCCCTTGATTTGTTCATAGGTCTCTCCCGCAAAATGAGGAAAGTTTGTTGGCAGAATTCAAACAGCCTCCTGAGGTGTTCAATTTTGAGGGCATTCTGAGTCTCATCGTACGCCTCTTCAAGTCTCTTGCGCAAGACTTCGCGGGCCAAGTTTGGTGGGATGGATGTGAATAACAACGTCACATCGAAGGAGACCATGATTTCGTCCGACTGAATCCTCCGACCTCGGAGGTCTTTGAGGAATTAAGAGGCTGATCTAGCTGAGGTAGTCTAATTGCCTTGGAGGAACTTCAGTTTTGAGTACATCCACTCTGCCAAATTGTAGGTGGGACTGCCTTTTAGGGCAACGATTGGTCGAAGTGGGACATTTGCTTTCCGCATTTTTGGCAGACCATAGAATCGAGCTAGAGCGGTGTCAGCTACCTTCATTTGATGCCATTCATTCGCCGTGATCACATTTTTATGTCGGTATTCTCTAAACACTTTACTCAGCCGATCTGCCACTGCTTTGGCTTGTAACTTCTGTGCTGGTCTGTAAAATTCACTGTCATCAAGAAGGGCTTTAGCTTTTTGATTATAGTCTTCCCGATTCATCACGACGGTTAATCGTCCCTTGTAATCAGGTAGAATGATAATGCTGTCCTCCCTTCTCAGTCCCCTCATAACCCTTGACTCACTCTGCGAAATACATTTGGTTGGTCTGCGTGTCATCAGCAAGGAGGTAACACGTTGTCTGACGGAGTGTTTCATGACATCGAGTGTTTCCCTTCTCACAAGCATAGCTTCCAGGGCTCGACTCTTCTTCTCCACTTATGCATACACCTAGAAATCGAAATTACGCCCTCATCCATTATCATTCCAAGTACTCCAACGAAAATGGATCGAGGCAAAGTAGGCAGAACCTTGGTTTCTTGGCTCCCCGCGGTCCAAATTTCGCTTTCTTGCTCTATGGGTGCGACAAGGTAGTTACCTATTTATGGCTTCTTCCTACGCAGGCATAAAAATGCCTTGGCCTCAGCGAGGATGCAATCAGCAAGTGACTCCCGTAAGATGATTTTTTGCACTCACGTGAACACGCATACCGTCTGATTGTCGTCTTATGCTTTTTATGTCCCCAGGAATTGATGTTCGATCTCGAAGTAAATCATTCGGAATAAAACTTTTCGGCGAGGTTTGCTTCTGCAGTCCCACTTGATTAACGCCATATGGTTTGCTTACTAAAATAATTTTTTAGTTAAGATGCCTAAATTGGCCACACGCTGGGCTAGGAAAAGAAATATAGCGCACGTAGAGCTCGAAGCACCCGCAGGGAAGCGA
>CACRXP010000020.1:1614641-1658275 GCA_902702965.1 Spirometra erinaceieuropaei | reverse complement strand
TAAGAGGATATGGGGGGTACAATCACAACTGGAAGGCCATACAGGGAACCACATGATAAATCGCCGTTCATGGTCACTATAGTGGAACAGACGGAGTTCCACGCCATCCGAACAATTTCATTAGGAAGTCTACTTAATCGTTCGTTGGATTAAAATAAAAAAGAAGGCGCAAGCAGGGCTCGAATCACGCGCAGGGATGCGCGTGTGAATCGATACCTGCAGTAACCGAGGCCGGCGTATATGTACTCCTCCCCCGTGGCACAGTCATTTGCAGGACTAAAGTGCAAACACGTGATATTTGGGTATTACCGACAAAGGCAAGAGAGATTGTAATTGTCATTTCTGGTTGGTATTAACATTCTGCCTTTATCATGCGCCGCCGTGCGGCTGTTGGTTGGGCTCGAGAGAGGGAACCCGTAAGGCACAACGGGACGGGTGAGCATTGTAAAAACGATCGATGAACGCCCCTCTACCAAAGTCAGCACACTCGTATCTACTAAATCTTTTAGCAAGTTTAACATATTGTATCACTCAGGTGGGACTGCCGGACCAAACCTCATCAATTTTTCCAACTTAGTCCAAAGTTGATACGAGTATCTGTGCCCGGTTGGTGTGAATGTTACAGCCAACACCTGCCAGTTTCAGCGGGATAACCACGTCATATTGATAGACTGCCAACAAGCGGCGCATAGTGGGCACATGTTGAATGTTGAAATTCATAGGTATTTTGGCAGATTTTTGAATAATTCATATTGACCCAATTGCGAAAAACTCGGCGTCTCGGTGGGATTCGAACCCACACAGTAAGGAGAAGGCTTTGGTATAGCCAACGCTCTAACAACTTGAGCTACAAGGCCCCGCCGAACGACGCGAGTTTAATCACATTTGGGTCAAGTTACCCGCCCAACCCACTGCAACGTCTGGAATCCATCAAATATGATACAGAAAGTTGACCGCCCAAGCAGGATTTCCTAAGTAATTCACCTACAATCCACCAGATGACTACTAGACTCATGCGTGCTTTCGAATCCCACCGAAGCGCCGAGTTTTTCGCAGTTGGGTCAATATGAACTATTCAAAAATCTACCAAAATGCCTATGATTTACGTGAGCCTGGTAGCCATCTGGTGGATTCTAGGTGAATCACTTAGGAAATCCTGCTTGAGCAGTCAACTTACTGTATCAGATTTGATACTGCGTGGGTTTGAATCCCAACGAGGCGCCGAGATTTTCACAGTTGGGTCAATATGAATGTTGAAATGTCCATCACTATCGTCTGTTTTTATTTTGCACTCTACTATTTGCCACTTTGAACTGTTTCATTAAGTCGCCGAATAGTTTAAGGGGTAGTCGTTTACTAATATATTTGTATAACGGCTTCATACACGTTTCAAAAATTCCTCCTGAATGAACCTGTTGGCAGTACGTTTTACAGATATCGTCTATAAACCTCCTAGGCATTCCAAAAACAAAGAACAAGTTAAATCACACGTGGTCACACGAGCTCAAACGAGGACTGATGGCTACTTAATTTGCAATTTTGTCTTTGTGAATGTAAGATCCAGACAGAAAAAAGCCCCTGTCCTCCTCGCGTCCTTGACGAAACAAGTAAAAGTCATTGGTAGCTTTTTCCGTGACTGGCATCCGCAGATGCTATCAGATATCGATCTCACGTGTTCGCACTAAAGTCATCCAGGAGAATTCGGTTTTTTCTTCATCGACCTGCTTTTTGAGCTTACAACATTCGTCCTCCTTCTCAGTCGGCTTTGCGGATCCGTAATATACCACCCGAGAAGCACAGAGAATTACGTTAGGTTCTATGATGCCGTGCTCCGTACTGGCCACAGCTCCTGAATTCCCACTCATCGCATCATTTATTTAAAAAGGGGACTATTCATCTCCATTTTCACTTCTCCTAGTTCGCTTTATTTGTTGTCTGGCATCAATGTATAACCACTGGTCGGCTACTTCCTCAGGAAACTAGATTGCCATTGGGCAGCAGTTTCTCGATACTGCTGCAGGACGAAGATTCTAATTCTTCGGGCCTACTCAGGAGTGCCTCAATGTATAATTAAATGTACCCTGTTATACGGCAGGTTTTAGCTGTTAGCGCACCCTGGTTTCATTTTCATCAGTGTCTCCCAACAGAAGTGTCTCTTCTTCCGGTGTACAACATGCCCATTCCGCAACCTCGCCCACTCTATCAACCTCTGACATCCGTTCACTTTTAAGTAAGTTGATGGCTATTCGATCAGAGAGGTAAACCGCTTTGATTGCACCCGCGCTGTGGCACTTAGTAATAAGAAGGACGGCTGAGCGAGGTCGGTGCAGCCTGCAGTACCAGTTCCATAATGCTGAAATCGTCTTCTTCACCGAAAACAACCTGGACAAAAGTTGACACTCCTCGTCGATTCAATCACTGTCTCACTTCAATAAGGCTTCTGTTCCGCAGAAAGAAATTAGTCGCCATTATCAGAATGTATGCAAGCAGCATTGGTATGAGGTAGAATTTCTGCAGATGTCTCCGTGCCCTGCGCCTGTCTGTGTCGAAGGCAGACAACTTGACTATCCTCGGTGAATTCAAGGCACGGATTGGTGTTGACTGCGTTTATCAGGAATCGCTCTCTTGTCATGGCTTAGGCCTCAGCATCGATAAATTGTAGATTTTTTTGAAGACTGACTCTCCAATCGCGAGATAACAACATCGATGTACCCTTGATATCCTCAATAAAAACTGTCGAACTACACGCCTGCGGACAAAAGGCTTTATTCCTATAACACATTCGTAACAAATGCAAAACTTGTCAACGAGTACTTGTCCGGTCATCACCTTGCAATCTCGAGGTTTAAGTTGCTAAATCAGTCATGTATACGGCCTCGAGGGGAAAGGCACCATCGCGACTGAGCACCGTCTCATTGGAACTGGTCAATTCAAACTTAAATCCCCTGCAAATCCTGAAAGATGAATTCAGTGTGCCCGATTGGTAGGAATCGTGGAATGTCACTTTCACCAATGCTAACAAAGTCATCTACTTTGTCGTACACAAGCACCCGAACGGTTTGTCGACAAAGGAGTCGGATCAGAACAACAGGTTACTGAGGAAAGCCAACTCAACGAGGAGTTGCTAAACAGCACAGCCCAAAAAACGTCGTCGCCAACTGCATCGGAGACTATGCAAAACAGTCAACTGACTACCAAGTGAGATGAAATCAAGGGATGCGTAGATTCTATTGGAACGAGGAACTATTTAGTGATCACTACGACAGTTTTCCTTCACCATGCTGCATGAGTAGCGCTGCTAATCAGATGATATGACGGAAAAATTGCAGATCTTTAAGCGCCAGGTCGAGTGGTTTGCGTACGTCCTCAAACGCCAGTCTGCAATCTGCGGGAAATTTACCAACACATTTTCTCAAAAGGAGCCTGTCTCTGCCATAGATCTTCCAAGGCCCTTGCTGAGAACAAGAGAATCAGTGTAAAAGATATTTCATTTTAAATCGAAATTTAGGAATTCTGTGGAGTTAATCTCATGGAGAAGCTTGCCAACCTTGAAGAACAGTAGTGCATCGCGTCGAATGCAACGGTCAAAGTTTCGATCCTTATAACTTCAGTCCTGTTCTCCCTTCTGTTAAGTCTCAGGCCATCATTACATGTATTTCTATCATGGACAATTCTTTGGAAGATTCTTTGCAACTGTTAATGATCAGTCATTTAAACCGTCTACTGCACTATCAATGAGTTCTACCTTTCTCGGCAGGCTGGCTTCACTCGTCAGACTTGTTTGTGCTTTTTTAGCGACGATTCAGCTGCGATAGCTGTGTCAGTACCTGAGTCGCGTCAAACTTCGTATTCTTTAATATTATCTGCCGTTTCATCTTGCTTCATCCACAGGGAAGGAAAGTGCGTCTGTGCAAACCAAATTTTACGTCCGACGCTTTTGCTTCTCGAAAGTCCGCGCAGTTCGCCTGTTCTGTTTACTCGCAGGGTCCCTAGAGGCAGGACTTTAAGCTCCTGCACTTTCCCCTAAGACGTTTCTGGTGTGCAAGATCTACTCACGTTGAATGATGGCGCTCAGCTTCCATAATCTAATATGGCTGAGTTTTGTAAGCCTTAAGAAGGTGCTTTTGCAAGATATTGGGTAAGTGAAGAAGAAGAAGAAGAAGAAGAAGAAGAAGAAGAAGAAGAAGAAGAAGAAGAAGAAGAAGAAGAAGAAGAAGAAGAAGAGTCGAGCAACGGAACATTTTGTTGATTGTCCTGATCTTTCAGAATCGTGCAGGAGTCCATCGTCACTGTTAGCAGCAGCAGCAGAACAAACGACAGTTATGAGGCACGTAGGCCAATCATCGACCGACGGCGCAAGACTGGAGGTGACTACGCAGGGCTCTGTATGCCAGCGCCAGATCGATAAATCGATTGACTGAGTTCTCATCGGAGGCCCAGACTTCAATCAATTCTCGGCCTGTTTTGGTTCCTGCGTGGGCGACTATTTTGGTGGCTGCGACGTTAACGTCATGACCCATTTCGTAGGTGTGAGCAGCCAATTGTGATAATGCGTTGCCTCGTCGCACAGACCGCTTATGTTCGTGTATGCTGGGAACATTGTGTGTTCCCAGCCCCCCATGATTCGGGTTCACCCTCCTTTCGCGTTTCACCTCAGTCTACAAATGCTATTCCGGCCAAAGGCGGAGTTTTGGAGAGCAGCCGTTAAAGTCAGGTTGGTATAACCTGGCTGACTAAAGATATACGTATCCGATTGCGACACCTGACATCCTCCCCGATCGCTGTCAAGCAGGATATTTGTCGCCGACCTAACTGTCAAAAAGAACCGTCATCTGACAGATAAACCTAGAAAGAATTCGTAGACCCTGCGTTTACGGTGTCAGTAGTAATTTTTAAAAAGTGCATGCAATCCAGCTTGCTTTCGGGTGGAGAGTAACCACCAGGAATTATGTAAGTGAGTTTATTTCTGGTCATTTTCCCGCCTGGGACGCCCGAAGTATCACGTGATGGTACCGTTGCGCAAGCACGAATAGGGATGACGCCTGAAAATTAGTAACCTTTTTGAGTGTAATTTGCACTCCGTTTTCCAGACTCGCACACACACACAAGTACTTACGCACACACGCGCGCTGGTCTCGGCGCTCTTAGGGCCGGCCTTCTGGCAGTACTTGCCGTGTGTGTGGGTGTGCGGTCCGTATGGAATTCTAAAAAAACTACACCCAGAACGCACGGATTCATATAAATGCATGCGGACTCTGGCATGCAGTAACGAACTACACGCCCCTCAGAACTCCTCCGGTAAGCACTCTGTCCTGCAGATGCTTCAATTCGTGCGCCAGACCTTAGTTTTCCTAGTTTACCTGATATTGCGATTCTATTCTCATTGTTTTATTGGTTAAACGACAAACACTGGTATAAATCAGCATTGGATTTAAAGTTTGCCTGGTCTTGTTATATACGACTGTTGATTCTACCTACCATTTAATTCCTTCTTTGAAAATTCGTGTCACGCCAGGCAGTGTTTAGTATTTAAGTCAAAATTTTGATGTAGCAAAAGGCACCTTAAGTACTTTTCGGAGCAGTGATTCGCCCCTTGTTTAACATTGGCGTTAGTGTACTCTGCTCTCGTAAAGACTTGTTTACCGCAGATTGTTAGTTAATTCCGTAATTCTCAACCATCCTCGTAGGTGTAGGGCGGGTATTTTGGTGTAGATCTGTTTCGGACTTATTCTGCCTTCATCCAGTTAAGCATAACACCGACCACCAAGATCTCGGATCACAAGCAGACTGCTCAGAAACGGGATTTTTCAGATGTGCCGTAAGCGGCTTATCGAGCCGCGATTCGTCAATGTCTCACCAGTTGACGCTATCTGTCACCACAGCAATGAGTGCATGCCGAGCCATTGGCTTCTCGAAGCAAGCAGGTCCACTGACCTCCCCCCTGTATATGCAGAGCTCAGACTTTGTCTGGGAAGAGTTATCAACCAATCGGGGGGAGCGCATAGTGGCATCGCTTTCGGTAACGGTGTCGCTGTAAAAAAACTGCCGAGCACCTGTCGCGCCAACAAAGAACACTGGTGGGGCAATTACAACAGTCGATAAATCAAATTCGGACAACAATCGGTCTGCTGTGACGTGACAGTTCGATTGCCGATTTCGACGATGCCCACCGTGTGCTACACTGCAAGGAACAGCAGACACGATGTCTTGCGCGTGAAGTAGTTTATAGGCGTAGTGGACTTGCACGGCATCTACCGCACTCTGTCATCCCCACCCCCCACCTGCACCCGGTGTCCAGACAGCGTCAAGAATACCGGAGGCGGGGGGACGCAGGTGGATGGTATGGTCGAGCACGCAATTTGGCGCTCCATTTCAAGCCTCCTGGTCCACACGGCAAATGAGCAGGTTTTTCGACCAACAACAACAGCATCGACAACAATAACAACACTCCAATTAAGGGGTCAGAAGGACGATGATGACTGGGCAGCCATGCCCACCACCTGCATACCCTGCAGGAGCGCAAGCGCATCTACCGACAGGGAACCAGGTGCAGAAGAAATACTAGGGAATTCCATGCTGCGAGGGACATGGTTTACTGATACTGGCATTGCACACGATTTCAGACCTTTTGACCTGGAAGGCGATCTTCTGACTTTAGCAACTCAAAAAAATACCGCAAACCATCGTGCGCCTATCAATCCTGTCTGATGCTGCCTCGGGTGATGCCCTCAAACATGGCCAGGCGTAAAAGCATCTTTTTCTATTTATCACATCCCCTACTCCAAAAATGCTATCGGAAACCCACATTATTGCTCCTACCGGCAGACCCTGCCTTTTCTCCCCCATTATGCCTAAACACAGACGCCGTCTCTAAGAGGTGCAGCGAGTGCCCTGTTTAAGGACAAAAAGGAAATTTTTGCATAGTTTGTAAAACGCGGTTTTCCCATTAGTTTTGTTTCTCAAGAATCTGTGCTTGCTTTAAATAGATGTGAGAGACCAGCCTGTAAAGTGGCATTTTACCCTTCCACATGGACGTCTTTAAAATCTCATCGCCGTTTATTGTAGAAACAAGCTCCGCCCTCTCCACTCTTACCTCGTATTCCTCAGAAAGACCATATTAATGGACAACACACCCAGCCCGACGAAATTGCGCCTGACTGAAGACCTCCTTTCGATGCCCCCCAAACCCTTCATGCATAAATACTTGAGAGTCGTCCTTATCCTACTACACATCTGTCTGATGGTAGGTTCACTGGGGATACAGTGGGCAGGCTGTGTCTTTTATTCAATCCCCATCCCCGTGAAAATAGCTGTATGCACTGCTCACCCCTAGCTTTCTGTTTTTTTTACCAGATGGAAGCTGCATTCCTTCTGGCTCTCGGACACAACGCCCTATATGGAGCCGACGCCCATTTCTTACGCCAGTTCATTTCGGTCTTCCTGCCTACTGCGCCAAACATTAGCAAGGAATTGGCCATGGGCATCCTCGTAGTCAGTGCCCGTAAGTAGAGGACTGCGTTCCCACTGTTTACCTCCCCTCTGCCCCCCCCCCCGAAAGCGGAGTAATAATAATCAAAATACCATTGCAGCCGCAATCCTCGCCGTGGGTGTTCTTCTCACTCTCTTCTTCCTGTGTGGAGTGATTGTCTCCTGCTTCGGTTACGAGAAACCTCTGAAACTGGTAAGTTGTGCCGTTGAGAGGCGTCTGAAGACTGTGAGCTATGGGTCTCCCATTTGCGTACTAACAGACCCTCCGTCTTTCTCTCTCTCTCTCCTTAAAGTACGCGGTGCTTCTGGGAGTCCTCGTCATTGGACTGGTCATAGTCACTGCCTGCGTATTCGGAAGTCCTACCTGTGTAAGTACGCCCGATCGGTCATGTCTTTAAAACTGACCTTACTACTGATAAAACGCGGCGGAGTCACCGGACTCTCCGAAGTTTTGATCTCTGTCGCTGTAACTTTGCCCTATTTTCTGCTTACATCAGTTGCCAGCTAAGGCTGTTTCGTACATGAGTGAAAACCTGGCAGTACACAAGGATGGTCAGCATGGCAAAAACCTTCTGGCTATCGAAATCTGGAACACCGTGATGAGGGTAAGCGCGGTGGTCTACTTAATTGTCCCCTTCTTTTCTGTGGTGCACTTGCTTTCTTAAAGGGCCTCTGTAGGGGAAAAAGTCATTGTATCACTTCTACTTGAAAGCAATCTGTAAAATAAAAGTTATTCTGTGATACAGAAAAATGACAGTTCGACTGTCGATTCCGACGATGTCCTCCGCGTATTACACAGTAGGGCACAGCAGACACGGTGCCTTACGCGTGAATTAGTTTATAGTGAATTGAGACTTGCGCAGCATCTATCGCACTCTCCTCTCTTCCCCACCTGTACTCGGTGTCAAGACAGAAGTAAAAAGACCGTCGGCATGAGAGGGCCCAGATGGCTAGCGCGGCTGCACCCGCGCCTAGGCGTGCCGCCTCACCCCCTGGTCCACAACACACACTCCACCAGGATTTTTCGTCAAAAACTACACCCCAACAGTGGGACAGAAGTACGAGGATGATGACTGAACAGCCATGCCACAACTTGTATACCCAGTGGGAGCGCAAGCGTAACTGGCGACAGTGAACCAAGTGTTAGGAAATTGCCAGCGCATACCAGGCTACAAGAGCCATGGATTGCTGATATTGGCATAGCAGACGCATACAGGCCTTTTGACCGGCACGTGAAAATATTCAATTACAGAAGGTCATGTAACCCACAAAATGTCATTAAACATGCTTCATAGATTAGTGGATATCGAGGCAGAAAAAATGTTTTCTCGCCAAAGAGGAGAAATTCGGAAAACGGGTTAACCAGAGTTCAGTGAGTTTGGTCTAAATGTGGGAGTGCATAGCAAGGGAATGTACGGTTGACCGAGCAATGAACGCAAAACAATAAGGAGTAAAACTATAAATATTTGTTTGACCGTCCTCAAATCTTATGTGCCCGTAATTCTGCCGTACATGGAAACAGCCACCCCGTTTATAGTGGATTAACCTTTACACTTCTTAAGCACAAAGTACTGCTGCACGTGCACTAGGCGGTTCATCTTGTTTTATGGCGAATATGTTAATAATTTTGGGAACATGTTTGAGGAGATCGATTTCGAGCTTATTGGTGGTCAGCAAACTGCATAAGGACCGCAGACGGATAAATTGGCTGTCTTTTAATTCAATTAGTTTATGCTCCTAAGCCTAACAGGCGCATTATTCGCAAAACCACGCTGTTCATTCTACGTCAGCAAATGTCAGTATAGTCAAAGGCATGCTCACGAGACCAATCTACACCAGCAATTGACAACTGTAAGTTGCCATCGACATCATATATTGTCGTAGGCGTTTCATCCCACGCATGACCATCTGGACCGTCCTCGCAGACCTGTTAAGGTGTGGGACCTTAATACAGAAGCAAATGAGGATCAGCGATGAACGTGTTCCTATGCAAATGACAGTTCGACCGTTGCAGCTGACGCTACTCACTGTGTGCTCCGCGGCAAGATGAAGCAAGTATACTAAAGTGTGGGTGAATTAGCTTATAGTGAGATTAGACTTGCACAACACCTACCGCACTCACCCCCTCACCCGGGTCCAGTTTCAAGACAGAGTCAGGAAGACCGGAGGCGGGGGAGGGCGCAGGTGGCTGGCACGGCCGGACCCGCACCTAGGCCTGCCACCACACTCCCTGGTTCCCAACAAACACTGGACCAGGATTTTTGCCAATAACAACACAACAAGAGGTTAGAAAAAGGAGTATGACTGGCGGCCACGCCCACCACCTGTATACCCAGCGGAAGCGCAAGCACATCTACCAGTACGTAATCAGGTGTCAGGGAACTGCCAGCGCACACCAAACTGCGCGGACCATGGTTTACTGTTTTTGGTATAGCAGACACTCACAATCCTTAATGCGCCCCCCCCCTATTCGAATAAAGCATGCTTCTTCGTCGGGCTCCTACTTAAAAGTGGTCCAGTCGCGGATTTTGACAGATGAAGTCAAAGTGCCTCCAGAATATTCGTACTTGTACTCAGAGCCAGCATTGAAGACCACTCTCTTTCGATAGTCCTCATAGGCTCTTCAGTTTGCGCACTCGAGAACCAACACAACTCCGTCAGTGCGAATTGCCCTACGTTGTACTTTCCCCTCTAGAGGACTCTCAGGATGCTGAATTTCATGAATTTTGACAATCTGCACCGCATCCTTTGCGTGGGAAATGTTATTCCTCCATCTGAGTCAAGAATCAGAATGAATTGTTAAAAGCGCAATCGATTAGAGGAAACTGTCTAATCAAAGCCCAAACTGCTGAGCCAATGAGAGGCAATAAATTGTTATGTGGCACGGCGCATAGACTGAATGATTATTTTAAGATTTTAAAATTGACTTTCGGCTGTTTATTTTACCTCGTTCTTGTTCCTTCACCAACAGGAAGGACATAACTACTGCTGCGGACTCAACGGCTATAAGGACTTTGCAGGTAGGACCTGTCCCCTTACCGTCTCCTAGTACTACTTAAGTCACGACCAAATCAATTTAAGTAGCGTAAATCTTCCCTAATCCAACGTACGTATTTTTTCCCGTTTTTTGCAGGCAGTCGTAGAATGCCGGAGCCGTGTTGCTCTGTGAACAATCAAGTTGTAACAGACTCATGCACCTACAACTTTGCCGCCGCAATGAAGCCTCCCGTATCGGGTTGTAGGGACAAAATCATCTCTGAGGTTGACCTGATCCGACCCCGTCTGACAATCGCGCCTGTCTCCGTTCTGATTCCTCCGGTAGGATTCCTGCTGTGTTTTGAGGCAAATCTGAAGGAAATTACCTGACTTAATAGACATTTATGATTCATTCATAGTACTTTACTTGACACGGGAGTTTAACGGACGATCTAGTTCCAAATTGTCTACGAAGTTGTGTGTGATCCATCTCAACAGTATAAGGGTCCTCATTGCTGTAATACATAAAAATCCCTCATTTATTGAAATGGAATAAAAAAGCTCAGGAGACGAAGATGCGATCGCTGGAACAAGAAATTTATTGGCCTGACGTTTCGGATTCTCACTCGAATCCATAATCAGAGATCCATCCTCCTCCTCCTCGTCATCTGCGATTGCCTCTGATGACGGAATCCGAAACGTCAGGCCAATAAATTTCTTGTTCCAGTGATCGCATCTTCGTCATCTGAACTGCTACCTGGAACTGGCCTGTTCGCTTATATCAGCAATAAATAAAAGCATTCGCCTCTTGTTTGCTGCTTTTCATCATGTGCAGGAAACCGTATCCTTCCTCATGACAGAGAGGCAGATTACATCGTCTGTCTCGACAAGACTGCATTCTGTGCCTATAAGAGATTCCGAATGGAAATGCAGACAATTCCAAGGTCTCGTAATTAATAATAGCACAATTCTTAAAATACCTAGATAGACAGCTGTTGTTGTATGCCAGAAATGACTGCACGTAGGTTTAAAGAGGCAGTTTTGAACTAAAATGACTCATCAGCTTCAGCGCAGTGATCACTTGCAACGTCCTCTTTTCCCTTCCAGGTAATCGTCCTAGTTGCCGTCATCTGCTCAGTTTTCGCCTAACCTGCGGCCTTGAGGCCAGTTGGTTACTGTATGTATATATGTATAAAGATTGCTTATTTTATTAAATTCCTCTCAATCGCATTTGACGCTGTGTTCTGATTTGCTTGTCGTTTTCGCATCACTTGACAGGCTATGGCCGATTTATACTTCAAGATCAAAGATCGTGCTTTATCTCCCAAAGAATCCCCTGAACATGAAAATATGGGGCGCCGACAACTATAAGTTAAAGCACCAGTATTCCGAATGTGCGCTTACAGAATAAAACATTTCCTCTTAAAACTGGATTTTCAATCAGTTTCACCATTGTTGTGTGGTTTTTTGCGGCTTAAACTATGATAAGTATTTATTTCCCTTAAAACAATTTCAAATTCAGAGTTTGCATGTCAGTTTGCCTGATTCAGTTAAACGTTCTGGTCCTCGGGCGATCCATATCTGAAAAGTCGATTTAACGTCGGCAAATAGCACGTGGCTGGTTTCATATGTAGGTTACGACATCCTGGCTTGTCGAACAAGACAACTACTTTTCAGCCAGCTGAGGCTAATATTTCTTAAAAAATGTTACGAACGTATAACGCATATAAAGGGGGTATTTTGTGCCTCTATACCATCCGATTTAGCAAGGCAGGGCACAAAAACTCCTACATTCCTACGACATCGATGTTCCTGCATCTGCTTCGCTTGAACTGTTGGTCTTATGTCTGGAAACAGACTTTTCGTTCGCACATAAATACTACCGACAGCTAAAAGGATCTCTTATGGGGTCATCTAGTTCTGGCTTTCTGGCTTAGGTCACAATGCAAAAATTAGAGGCTATTACCTTACCATTATTCAAGCCCAAATTGTGGGTATGCTACGTAGATGACACCTTTGTCATCGTCAAGAGCGATCAACTAGAAACGCTGCATAACGCCATCAACTCAACACTACCGGGAATTACCTCCACGCTCGAAAGAGAGGTTAACAGCAAACTCCCATTTCTTGATGTCCTCGTACAGCGGAAAACTGACGGGACATTCCAGACATCAGTATACCGCAAAGAAACTTAAGCGGAAGTTATCATACAATACGAGAGCAACCACCCTATGGCTCACAAACGGAGTGCTGTTAACACCCTACTTAATCGAGCAGACACATTGCTCTGAGAACGAAGGGTACAAAAAAGAACTCAATTATCTGTTCAACCTTTTTTCCCAAAACGACTACCCTAGAGATTTTGTACGTCGATGCATGAAAGAACAGGAATCCAAAGAAAGAGAGAAGGAACTAGATTGTTCCAATCAGACACCACAGCCAAAACATTGGCGAACGCTTCCCTACATTAAAAATGTGTCTGAACTCGTTAAAAGACACCTGAGGAAGCACTAAATACAAGTGGCTCACAAACCGACTACCACGCTACGCATTTAGCTTGTACACCCTAAGGATAGGGTTGGATATTTGGATAGAAAAGAAGTAGTCTATAAGATTCCATGTGGCACTTGTAATGCAGTGTATTGTGGTCAAACCGGAAACTCCGCCTCTACACGCCTACATGAACACCAATTGGTAGTGAAGACGTGGGACCACTTATCCCAAGTCGCCATTCATACTCTTGAAACTGAGCACTAATTCGCTTGGGATAAAACGCGCATTGTCGGTTCCTGCCCGCATAAGAAAGGCGGGGAATTCCTAGAGGCCATTCACTTTGATGATTCAGGCATCAGTCGACGCATCGATCTTGACGCCATGTACATAAATCTCAAGGAAAAATGGAAAAGGTGATAGCCAATCAAGACGTTACATCAGCCCACAGCATTAACCCATCCTCAGCCATGACAGGGCAATATTGATTTTTTGGGAATGTTTAAATTTTGACTGTTTCTTCACACTTACTACACGTCTGAAGACGAGCTGGGGAACCAGACTCGAAAATTTACGAAATAAAGTTTGTTCATTTTCCCAAAGGACACCTTTGTTACTGTCAAGAGAGCTCAACTGGGAACGCCGCACAACGTTATCAACTCAAAACTCAAAACAGTCACCTTCACGCCTGAGAAAGAATTTAACAGCAAACTCGAACTTCTTGGTGCCATCGTACAGCGAAACACTGACGGGACATTACACAGATCAGTGTATAGCAAAGAAGCTTATGCGGAAGTTATTTTACATAACGAGAACGAAGAACACAAAATAGAACTTAATTATTTATTCGACCTATCTCCCTACAAAAATTGCCTTAGAGATTTCGTACGCCGATGCTTGAGACAACAGGAATTAAAGGGAAAAGATAAGCAACTAGACTGTTCCGATCAGGTGTCAAAGCCAAAAAAAATTGCGAACACTTTCTCACATCAAAAATCTGTCTGAGCTCATTGAAAGACACCGCGGGAAGCACCAAACACAAGCGGCGCACAAACTGACGACTACGCTATGCAATCAGCTGGTACATCCTAAGGATAGAGTTGGCTATTTTGGTAAAAGGAAGTGGTTTATAAGATTAAATGCGGCACCTGTAACGGAGTATATCATGTTCAAACCGGGAAATCCGTCTCCGCACGCCTACATGAATAGCAACTAGCAGTAAAGAGACGGAACTACTTATCCCAAGTCGCCATGCATGATCTATAAAAGGGGCGCAAATTTGTTTGAGATGAAACGCACATTGTCAGTTTCTGTACATAAAAGAAAGGCCGAGAATTTCTAGGGCACTTCCTTCTCATGATTCGCGCATCAATCAAAACGCAACGTCCACAAATCCCAAAATAATTTGAAAAAGGTCATAGCCAATCAAAACGTATGTCACCCCACAGTATCGACCCATTAGCAGCACTGACGAAGAAATATCGATTTTTAGGAACGCTATAATGTTAACTGTTTTTCACACTCTGCACACATATGACGACTACGACGACGACCTGGGGAACCAACGCAGAAAATTTACCAAATACAGATTGTTCAAACTGAAAAAGGACTCGTTTAATTTCGAAACGCAGAAACATAGTGGAAGAAAAATGTCCCGACCTAGCCACGGGTCTTTGTTGTTAGAGATGGCGGCTCGGGATCCTGTACCGAATAGGCCCCTAAAACTGTTTTCCACAGTATTCTCCGACTTACCGGGAACTAGCTTGATGTTGATAGTGCTTAGGCTTCATTCTATCGCCTGCAAATTCAGTTGCCCGACGCGATACGAATTCGCATTGGCAGTTTGATCTTCACAACCTTCCCACACTTGTCTTCAAACTCTTGTCTTTCGTCTGCCTAACTGAAGTTGCCACGGATACCAAAGCCTGAATCAAGACACATATAATCAACGCAGTTAGAGCACGGAGGTTCAGGTCAAAACTCAAAACGAAATATGCGGAGATGTCACACAAATTCGCTATCATCGGAAGTGATATCCTTTATCCCTGATGGTCCTCGGCGTGGTACCATAGTAACCATCATTCCTAGTTAGTTTGCAGGTACTTGGAGTGTTTTTCGATCTGCCTTCCTGGAATTTAAAATTTTCATACCTTCTTATTCTGTTCTAACATTCGTCTTTCGTTGATATTGAGTCTATTATGACTCTCTTGTCATTCCTTTCATTTCCGCACACAAGGTCGTCAGAATTTTGCCTTCTCGCACATTTAACCATTATGGCCTTATGTAGTTTTATGCAGATCGATATTTATTACTCTAAGCGGCACACCCGATTACTTTGTGTGTAACAAGTTGACAGCACAATCCGCCTCGCCCTTTGCCTCTTCTTTCTACTAGGCTACGGTACAATCGACGAACCATTTGACGCGACAATTAGGCGCGGTCTAAGACGACTCGTATGCCTGAGGGTTGGATCGGGCTATCGACTAAGTCTCACTCGTAAGAACTCTACTTATCGGCAGCGTCGACTGGAGCATCTTTTACTAGAATGCACTACTATGGACAACCTTGCCTCTCACACCGTCTTGCCAACTCATCAGCACACAGTGGTGAGATAATGGCAGTATACCGCCTGACTGCCCTCATAGGCGCACCTATTAGAGGTTAGGGTTAGGGGACAGGAGTTAGAGGTTAACGTTAATGGTTGACGTCAGGTGTTAGGGGTTGGACTTAGGGTTAGGAGCTAGGGGGCAGTGAGTAGGGGCTACGGTTAGGGGATAACTGTTAGGTGTTAGGGGCTAAGGTTAGGGTTGGGGTATAGGGGGCAGGGATTAGGGGTTAAAAATAGGGGTTGGGGTTAGGGGTATGGCGTTAGGGGTTAGGCTGGGGCTTGTCTTCTGCAGGTACGGCTACGAAATAAGATCCCGCCGAAATGTTAGTCATTAGAATTTTATGTTCCATCAAGGCCACTGCTTTTGCACCCGCCGATCCCATGGTGAACGACCCCTCCCTCCCAAGCAGAGGTGCGGTTATGACGGCAGTCAGGCGGTATGTCGCCATTATCTCAGCACTGTGTGCTGATGAGTTGGCAAGACGGTGTGAGAGGCAAGGTTGTCCATAGTAGTGCATTCTAATGAATGATGCGCCAGTCGACGCTGTAGATAAGTAGAGTTCTTACGAGTGAGACTTAGTCGATAGCTCGATCCAACCCTCAGGCCTACGAGTCGTCTTAGACCGCGCTTAATTGTCGCGCCAAATGGTTCGTCGACTGTACCGTAGCCTAGTAGAAAGAAGAGGCAAAAGGCGAGGCGGATTGTGCTGTCAACTTGTTACACACAAAGTAATCGGGTGCGCCGCTAAGAGTAATAAATATCGATCTGCACAAAACTACATAAGGTCATAATGGTTAAACGTTTGACAAAGCAAATTTCTGACGAACTTGTGTGTGGAAATGAAAGGAATGACAAGAGAGTCATAATAGACTCAATATCAACGAAAGACGAAAGTTAGGACAAAATAAAGAGGTTCGAGAATTTTAAATTCCAGGAAGGCAGGTGGAAAAAAGCACGTCAAGTACCTGAAAACTTACCAGGAATGATGGTTATCATGATACCAAGCGAAGGACTATAGGGGATAAAGGATATCACTTCCGATGATGGCGAATTTGTGCGACATCTCCGCATATTTCATTTGGAGCTTTGACCTGAACCTCTATGCTCTAGCTGTGATGATTATATGTGTCTTGATTCAGGCTTTGGTATCCGTGACGACTTTAGTTAGGCAGAAGAAAGACAAGAGTTTGAAGACACGTGTAGGGAAGTTGTGAAGATGAAAGGAGTTTGAGTGCTCCATTCTTTACAGGATCTCGAGCCGCCCTCTCTAGCAGCAAAGACCCGTAGCTAGGTCAGGGCGTGTGTTTTCAGCGTTGAGTCTTAAAAAAAATTGAGCTTGGACGCCGAATGAATTTTTTGCGACAGGCTAGGCCGAGAATGAAACCCTGGCTACCGCGAACTCCAGGCCGGGTCCCGAATGGAAAGATAAAGCGCACGCCAGTGGGAGGGTAACATATTCTGTACGGATTAAATGGAGAAGTACTTGGAGGCGGTTGGCAGCCGGACTTGTGCATCTCCGACGCCCCAAATGTCCGAGGGAATGTGTCACAGCGTCTTAGGCCAGCACACGTCTGACTCGACCTTGAATTTGATTGGCCAGTTGGAGTACCGAGTGGGCGAATGTCAGACAGCCCTGGCGCGCACTTGAGAGACAGCGTCGCAACAGACGCTCAGATTAGGACCACTACAAATTCATGGATTTCATGAAGTAACCGCAGGGGTCCTGTTATTAAGTAGCTTGTTGCATTAGGCGAGGTTAAGTCGACTGTATTAGCCTGGATACGTGTGTCGACCTTGCAGGCCGTCAATCAAATTGGAGGGACGTCAGTATGCAGAAAACTGCCACACAAATTCAGGGCCAAACCCACGAAGTTGTGTGAAACCTCTATTCACTCGAAGCGTACTGCCTCAATCCACAAGCCAAACCAGAGTCCCCCGCTGCGTTTATATTCCTTTCAGAAAGAGGAAATATCCCACCTGCGACACTAACTGGCAAAAGAGGCCAGTAGCGGCCAATATCGTCTTCACTGACAAAACCTCGGACGTTCAGGGAGCAAGTCCTCTTTCCTCTAAATCTACCGTTTTCTGCCTAAAGACGATGTAGGCGGGTTCATTTGATGTCGGCTTTGAAGTACCCATGAGGAGGTGCACAGTCGGTCATCGAAACGATGTCTCGTATTCAAGTCCCATCGAAAGAATTAGAGTACAACTATTAGAAGAAGCAGCGCCTGTGTGCTTTACTGATAGATGCACTTTTGCCAAGACGGCGTTCCTAGCCTTAGGTGACTGGGAACTAAACGCTACCTCGTAACGAGAATCTGCAAAAAAACTTTGTAGCAGTACATCACGGATGAGCTTCGTTGTTAAACCTCGGTTTTCCAAGTATAGGCTCGTGAAACGTTGGGAATGGTTCCATTACGGGTGTTTCCTTCGCCTAAAGTCTCGTCTTTTCAGCGTTTTATGAATACGGTCCTCCCTTTGTTCACGTCCGGACCCTTTTCGTTCGTTTCACTTACTTTGAGGTCCTGTTCTGCTGCTGATGATGATGCACCTCCAATAGACCTCTTTGTTAATAAAATATAGCGTGATTCTGAAGTATTCTGAATTGCATTAACTGACAAAAAAGACTACTGCTGATTACGCAGATCGAGTCTCAGTTCCTGTATTTCGGTCTCTTAAAGTGTGAGTTATAGTTGCAGAAATGGTAATACAACATGTTTGTATGTCGATGCACGGTAAGAGATTTGTCCGAAAACTCAGTGCATGGGCTGGGAAGACTTCGAAGCCATTAATTCAGGGTGAAGGGGATGGACGAAATTACGCAGAATTCGATCAGTAACCTGTTTGGCTGTTATAAAATGTCATCGTATAATGAGACCGGCTAAAAATACATAAGAAACGTCGGCAACAGAAGTGAGTAATCGGAGGATGCGTCTTAAAACGAGCAAATCTCTTTAAGCAAAATAAATCAAATATCATGAGAATAATAATGCATAAGGGGGAGCATTTAGGCGTATATATAAGCGCATTATAGAAACAAAACGTCGAATAAAACAAACAAGTAAAGAAGACGAACGCGCGATTACTGGGACAGTGCATTTATTAGTCTGAGATTCCGGTCTCGTACCGTGCGTACCAAAATCATGCAAATGAAGGACGACTAGACGCAGGAGAACAATCTGGTGTCGTTTATCAGATATCATGCCCTGTCTGACCCCGTCATTATGCAGGACAGAACGGACGACGGTCTAGCTCGCGAATAACGGTGCGCAAATGGGCAGTACGGAGAGATTACCCACTGTCTCAGGTAGCTACTCACACCACGAATTCAAATTCGCGAGCACGCGGATAGTAGTGCGGGTGAGCTATAAGGCAGGGCGAGGACTGCTGGAGGCCTGGGTGTCTGACACCAACTCCATCAACAGACACGTCGATATACCCCCCTGCTATCACGCGCTCCGTTCCTGCGGCCAAGAGGCGCGACCCAATTCCCAGCCAAGGGTACAACGCCGTCACGACACATTGAGACGGCGTGGACTCCGTCTTACCACGAACACCATCCCCTCCACTCCTTTCGCCCCTTTCTTTGTTTGACTACAAAACTACTCATTGGACGCCGCACTCACACAGAATCTGATGATGGCCTCCTATGCGAGACCGAAATCTCAGACTAATACATGTGCCGTCCCAGAGATCGCGCGTTCATCTTCTTTGCAACAAGAACCTGGGACTCGCATAGTCGCTTCCGTTCGTCAAACTAAACAAGTTTACGAATCTTAGGGAAAATTATTTCGGTATAAATAGAGACTAGGAGATTTGAGGACGAAGTAACACCAAGGTGCCGAAAAGATGATACGTCATAGGGCAGAATGTCAAAGGATTCAGGGATAGGAGAGTCTCGCAATCGAAAAACAATCTGAACAGTCATGCGGAGGACCATTTTCCAACGAACCTGCAGCGATATTATTCAAACAACCCTTCAGAAACTGGAGATGACTATGACCTTTAATAGGGTGGCCAGCAATCATAATCTTCGCATACATCTAGCTGGTACTCTGGCACATTCTGCTCGCGTTGCTACAAGCCGACAGAACCGGCACCGTAGTATCGTTATCGCAACCATTGACACTGAGTGCACATACGCGGAGGTGTATGCGATGCTCGTATATCAAGCTTGCCGAACGGTGTGTGGTCGACAAGATAAAGATTCCCAATCAAAAGTCAGGGAGGACGGTTTGAGTTGGACAACCTTTACTGCCTGAGGAAGTGCGTACACAAGGGCTCTGTAGGCAGTCGCTGCGAGCGAGCTCCAAGCAAGCTGTTGTCTGTGTCCGCCTTCGAGGTGTTGTCCGCGCGTGTGTGCGCCCCTCGTTGTGTCCGCGTCGCCAACCAATCATAGTGGGGACAGCGTTGATTGGCTTCGAGCACTCGCGCGTCCCAGCGGCTTATCGACACGGAGTGTGAGGCGGACGGGACGGCAGCGGAGGGCGAGGAGACGCAAACTGCCACAAGCTCATCGAAGCCCTAACAACAAACTCACTCGGACAACGTTTTCGACCTGAGGAACACTATACATCGCGTGCGCATGGGAAATACCTTGCGTCTCCTGAAAATAGTGAGTAATTGCCTAGAGTACCGCATCTAAAGCTAGGAGCCATTTTTAGTCCGTTCGAAGTGCAGGAGATTTGATATTTTTTAGCTTTACGGACTAAAGCGAAACTGTTTGCCTAATATACAAGCACCCAGCTGGGCCGTCATGTCGCGCCTTCAAATTAGATGCCAATTTTCCTCGAACTCGTAGGCACGGCAAGGGAAAGATAAACTGCCTCCTTAATCGATGCCGCATCTCATTGGGCGGGCCAGTTTTTCAACTCTGCCTGTCTACCGCCTTCACACCAATTAAATTGCCAAGTTCAGACTGAATGAGGACGGAGCGACGAGAGTTTTAAAAAAAACAATACATTTGTTGACGCAAGTGTACAAAAACCGAGTAATTTATGTAACCAATGCGGTGGCGGCAATGTATGGAACAGGTATGAAGTTTAAAATGTTTAAAAGTTGTGCTTTGGGCATCTGTTTGGCAGGTGTGTTTCAGTCACGATCGAGTGGCGCCTTCTTGATTCTTGTATTTGTCCGCTAACTCAGCGATGTTCTATGCTACACGAAAGAGGGGGAAGGGTGAGGAGGCTGGGAGTTAAGGGTGGGTGTAGGCGATGAGTTGGATGGTGAGGAGTAAAAACAAACTAAAAGGATTCAGGTCGCGTTGGGAAAAACGTATAGCTCAGCTTACACTGCCAGATGAGTCAGTGAGATACTGGGTGACATTATAAGACTCAAATGACGTTGAGGAGATAAGCGAGGGAGGAAGAGAAGAAGAAGAAGAAGAAGAAGAAGAAGAAGAAGAAGAAGAAGAAGAAGCAAAAGAGGAAGAAGAAGAAGAGTAAACTCTGAATGGATGTGGTTATGAATGTAAACAGGCAGGCGCTGATCGGAATTCAGGGTCTTCATTACAGAAGATGCACAGTTTTGCCATATAAAGCGAGAACGATATCCCAGATCCGTTTAAACTGGTCACGCATTAAAAGTCGAAGTTAGCATGGAATTAGTGGTGTAAACCGATCAATGATATAAACAAAGTCCTGTTTCATCACTATAAGTCTCTTCGTAGAATATAGCAAAAAGCCTCATCGCACAGAAATAAATGATCAGACAATACATCGAAACTGACGGTCACTTCACACCTTCCCGCAAAGAACGTTGTCTACACATCTGAAGTGGATGCGGGGGTGTCGACTAAGCGTGCTAGAGATAGCACCATAAAAAACAAAGGGACGACTTTTGTGATGAACCAAGTGAACCAAATTGCAGGAACGGACTCTCTCTCTCTTCTTTTGCTTGTCAAATCTATCATTTTTGGTGGTTCAATAAGTGCTTCAACGAGCACAAAGGCCTGTGCGGGCCACAACGAAATGACTGCAAAAAATATAGGACGAGTTATTTCGGCTCCAGCTCTGTTCTGCAACCTAGTGGACGTCTTGCCTGCGAAAATCCTGCTTTGGGGCAATTATCGCCTTGTCGCATAACGCCACGTTTATCCTGGACAATCTAGTTTTCTCAATAAATGCCAGTCGCATCGTCAGTACAATTTCTCTCCTACTTATGACGGTAAACTAGCCTGCCATTTGAGGTTCTAACGGGTTGCATGTCATAAGGTTACCTTTGAGGTCGACATCACTTTCACTGATACGATCTTCAGTGAATATTTGAATGACTGACACAATGAACAGCCAATCAGCTTTTAACTGGCACCCTACATCAACTGTTGACTCTGTCAATCAACAATCCATGACCTCGGCAGCCTCCCCCCTCACACGTCAGTGGTCTGTCTGTCCTATCACACCAACTGGTCTACTGTGACAACCTAACTTTCTCCCATGTTTTCATTTCGTCTGACGACGGGTTGGTGACACCAGCTCGACTTTTCCGAAGAACGTCTTCTATTTTTCATGATATTCACTCGGAATGCATACTACCTCTGATCTACAACGTATATTTGGGCGTCAAACGCTTATTTTTACCAGACGTTGGGAAAAATTCACACACAGACATGCAATGACTTGCGAACAACTGACTTTCCTCCACCGATGTCGCGATCACCCTGTGGTACCGAAGTCTCTTCGTTTCAAACCGACGTTGCCGAATGAGATCGGGAGATTTCTTGCGCGCAAATCCGGATAACGTGTTTTGAGTGCTATAATATCTGACGTCCACAATCGCCTCCGCAAAGTCGAAGCAAAATTTACTGACCTATGAAATCAGTGTGCTTCAGAGCTACCTAATTACATATTCGAGGATGTGCAGCAAAGAATTAGTGCCACCACCAAAGGTGCAAGACTGAAGAAGAGACTTGATCTCCAGGAGAAACTTTAATCACTTCTCCGTCCTACGAACGAAGGGAATTTGGCCACGAGAGTTGTCAACCTATCGAAGAGGAGTCTCTCACCTGCGGAAATCACCCTCCTATCAAAGGGAATAGGATTTAATCATACGGATGCCTCACCTACCGACTTCCTTGCTGGGCTTGAATCCATTCTACTGGCCTCCAACCTTCCGGAAGAAATGCGCGCGAACAAAAGAGGCTGCGCCACCGGCAAAAAAGATATCAACAAAATCTACCGGCCGAAGAAGCGCAAGGATTGCGTTCATTGAAGTCGGATCACCGTATCGTCGTTGTTCCCACTGACAAGGGTGGCGCTACTGTCATCATGGACAAATTTGAATACGTTAACAAGGCGAATGAAACCTTCAGTGACATGGAGGCCTATACTCTTCTGGCCGGAGACCCAACTAAAAAGCAAACCGCAGCCATCAAGAAGAAGGTTAATGAGCTCGCTCGTCTGAAAGTTATCGGTCCAGATGACTCCAAGTTGATGACCCCCAGTGATCCCCATATCGCACACGCGTATGGCCTCCCAAAAGTGCACAAAGTGGATGTCCCGCTGAGGATTATAGCGCTACTCATCAGATCACCCGCTTACAATATAGCTAAGTGGTTATACAATCATCTGAAGCGGCTCACTCATGGATCGGACTACAGCATTAGCAACTCTCAAGCAGTCCTCCGCAGGGTACAAGGCCTCAAAGTAAGTACTGTCCTTTGACGTCGTTGCCTTGTTTGCTTCCATACAACACGATTTGACAAGTGAATAGGCAACCCAACGCCTACAGAACAATCCTACTGAGATCCCAACGCAGCAAGTTGCAGAACTGCTAAATCTTTGCCTTAGGAACTATTGTAAATTCGATAATAGGTACAATCAACAAGTAAAGGGAACGCCGATGGGTCCACCAATATCAGGACTGCTCGCCGAAATAGTGTTGCAGCGACCAGAAGAGGTAGTTTTCCAAACTATCAAGCCAAAACTATGGCTTCGCTACGTTGATGACACCTTGGTCATAATAAAGACCTGCGAGGTCGAACGGCTTCACCAGAGACTTAATGACGTCTTCCCTGCCATACAGTTTACCCGCGAAGAGGCAATTGGAGACAGCTTGCCGTTTCTGGAAGTGAGGATACAAAAGTTGAGCGATGGTAGCCTAGCAACAAGCGTCCATAGGAAAGACTCTAATTCTGAGATTATCCTCAACTATGGAAGCAACCACCCTGCAGCTCACAAAAGAAGCTGCGTCCGAACCCTGTTCCACCGGGCTTACCGTTATTGCAACAGCAACGATCTCCTGAACAACGGGCTTGCCCACCTGTATTGGTTATTCCGCTCTAACGGATATCCGATCAGTTTCCTAAAGAACTGCCTCAGGCACCAGACACAGTCGCAAGGTCCCACCCCCCAACGGAGCGATTGTGACACGAAAGTTCTACTCCTTGCCATTTGTACGTGGAACTTCTGAAATAATCGCCCGGCAGTTCAGCCGCTTGGGTATTCACGCTGCCCACAAACCGGCATCTTCACCACGCGCAGCATTATCTCGAGTGAAGGATCCCATCCCCAAAGAGCAACAAATGAATGTAATTTATCGCATCCCGTGCGCCAATGGCTCTTGCGTGTATGTTGGGCATACGGGTCAACTCCTGGGCACCCGTATCAACGAACACAAATTAGCCATCCGTCGGCGAGACTCCCTGTCCCTCGTCTTTGCCCATTCAGTCGAGTACGACCACCGATTCAATTGGGATGGCACTGAGGTCGTCGCCATGGCTAACACAAAGCGAGCGAGGGAATTTCTCGAGGCCTGGTACTCCAATGCGGGTAGTATCAACCGCCAGGCTGACTTTTATGCCCATTACGAGGGTCTACTTTCACGACTGACTGCCCCCTGCCCTAATCACGCATCAACGCCCGTGAATACAGCCGCCCGCATTCCAACTGATTCCCCACCCACCCTCCCCCTCCAGCACAGTGTGCTGTAGTTGTTCCCGCCTTCTCTCCCTCCTCCCCTCATTCAGGGACCTACCATGACCTCGGCAGCACCCCCCTCACACGTCAGTTGTCTTTCTGTCCTATCACCAACTGGTCTACTGTAACAACCTACCTTTCTCCCGTGTTTTCATTTCGTCTGACGACGGGTTGGTGTCACCAGCTCAACTTTTCCGAAGAACGTCTTCTATTTTTCATGATATCCACTCGGAATGCATACCACCTCTGATCTACAATCCTCTTGTTATATGAACAACTTATAGCCAATTGCCGAGGTCCCTTTTGTATGTCGTTTAACAGAATCCGTGCTAAAGGAGCTACAACGTCGATTTTTTGTGTATTTTTCAGCTGCCCACGAGCAGTAGATCAGGTCCCGAATAGTCGCAAAAGATGGAAGACACCAGAATGGGGTATGCATACTGTGCAGAACCGTTATCTGATGCCCCTGCCGCCGAGAACCGCTGGTTTAGTCAGAGCAATTAATGAAACATCAAGTCATTCCTAAGGCGGAGGTAGTCCACGATGTCGGTTTGTGACTCTTGTTGTAGTAGACGACGCAAGAGCGGCTGTGATTGCCTTGACACGGGTTCGAATGACTACGCACCGGAAACGTCCGCAGGGTGTTTTCAGGACTTTGGGCTGACAGGGCACTTAACAGTTTCGGCGAGCACTGCAATGATACTGGATATCTACCTGCGCACATCCTATTGGTGGGCTTCCACGTCGACCTTATGTTCTAGATTATTGCGAACGGCTAGCTGGAAATACTTCACTAAGCTTTGGAACGTCAATGGCAATCATTTGGCGCCACAGTTAGTATGCGCTGTGGCAAGGAAAAATACGAACAAGAGTGGATATTCTGCGTTCTTGCTTATCTCAGGAAGAATTGATGTTCTATAAGTCTCATTTAAACGTGTCCACGGACTAACCCATGAACCGTTAGTACAGGGTGGAAGTAACGGGTCGCTCAGTGTTAGGAGTGAACATCGTTCGTCACCCGCGCGGTGATTCATGTTGATTGTGGAGCTGGCAGATGTCCTTAACAGTCAGACACCGTATTCAACTCTGAATGTCGTAAACGGACATTAAATTACGTGAGTCAGGTATTCCGTGAATGGGCAAGGTGATATCAACATCATGAGTCGGAAGTGGGACTTTGTGACTAACCTGCCTCTCTCTCTGTCGTCTGATGTAGGTTGGACAGTAGCTACGCATGTGACTTCGCTGGATCACGGGGAGATGTCGAGGTGTGCAACAAAATGACCCGAACTTACAGGAACAATGACATGTAGGCATTAGCTTGATTAGGCGTCGTATGGAACTTCCAGCAGTCAACATGAAGGTATGTAGTAACATAAACTTAGTCTGATCCAGGCTGTACGGAATCGAGCGTCACCTCACTTCGGGCCTCACACACAAAGCACACAGGGCACGAATCCTCAGCCGTACACCAGTAGCGTGCGCCCTCCATTCCGACAGTTCGACCATCGATTTCGACTACGTCCACCGTGTGCTCGACAGCAAGGTGAGAGCAGGGACAGCGACTTGTGCGTGAATAAGATTACAGTGATAGTAGACTTTCGCAGCATCTACCACACTCTCTCCTCCTCCTCGCCCACCTGGACCCGGTATCAAGACAGAGTCGAGAAGACCGGGGGCGCGCGAGGGCGCAGGTGGATGGAACGGTCGAGCCCGCACCTTGGCGCTCCACTCCCCACCCCCTGGTCCACATACCAAAGAACCAGATTTTTGACCAACAATATTAACGGGGGGAGGACATCAGGGGTCCCAGTGTGCGCGACGTCCGCCGGCAACCGGGTCCGCCGTCGTACCTGCGAAACGTGGACACCTATTATGGTGTGCAAATCCGTAAGCGCCTGCCAGAATCCGATATGACACCCGTGTTGGTCCAGCGCATCTACCACATGGTCCGTTTGGGGGGACACGCTCCATTTCACGTGTCACATCACCAACAGTTATCGCAAATGCGGACTGGTCACTGACGGAATTCGGTCACGTTTCTGCATATATATACAGTGCCTGACCGATCTCATTAAATGTTGGCCAAAATTCTAGAATGCGTCTCCGATTAGGAAGGATTACTTAAGAGAGGTTCTTATACTGACTATCTGGCGGCATAACCCTACAACATTTCGGAATCGGCAGGATGTCTGCTATTGAATGTACTTCTTTTTGACCTCCAGCAGACACCACGCTATGTAAAAATGACTACTTAAATAGCATGCATTTTTCCTATTGATTTTCGATGGTCTCTTTAAATTCAAATATATGTTATACAGAGCATGCCCTAAATATGCGTACTTTTCCTCATTTGATAGGAAATCACATTTTCCCTATATTTTATGCCCGAAAAAGATGTATATTTTGTTTTTAAAAAAGTTTCGAATTATGAAATTTTTAAAACCGTGCGATGACCATGCATGCGAGACCGCACACGTCCGTTTACTAATGCTCCTCATTAAATTTACAGCACAGTCCGAATGCATTGCAAAATTTCATGAAATTTATGTGGTATCTTCTTAAAGGCATATAGGAATATATGAGTTTATTTAGGCGGAAAGCATGTACCTTGTAGACTGAAATTGCTAAATGCTGATGCAATGGAAGATTAACCTGAAAATTATTCGGGAAATGAAAAACTTTTTAAAACCGAAATGCACACTTTCTTCAAGCATAAAATATGAAAATAATGGGTGAATTCCCGGACACGCATGTATTTCGCCGATCTTGTGACGCTGCCTGACGCAGCTGCGAGGGGTTCGGCTCACCATTGGATCCCCCATATTTCCCCCTGTGTTTTCTTGTATACGAACTCCAGTTTTATATTGGCTGCCTGTTGGTGGTTTGTGAATATAACGCGGTTATTCCGTGGTAGCTAATGGATTTTAGCTCAAATATTCATATCACCTTTCGGACCATGCATGAAACGGTCTGCTCCGAAGAATTTATTCTAAATTCGCGCATTAATTTCCTCAGCAATTAAACAAGGTAAAATAGCCCATGTCATCCGGTAAAATATTTTCTGGAAGTTAAGAAAAAAACACTGGTTGTATGGGGATCGTTAGCAATCCCTGGCCCTGATCGCAAAATAAATAATCAACGACTGGGCTTACAAGGGACTAGCGAAAATGTACAGTCGGTGTATTATTAATGTGCGCTGAATTAATAATTTATTCGGGAAACCGGGGCAATTCGAAGCGCCGTGTATTGCAAATAAGACATTGTTGAAGGCACGCGGATGCAGTCAATAACGAGCGTTGGTTTTATTCCAATTTTATGACGAAGGTGGAATATTGAAGATGGCGTGCTGAAAATTGCACAGCAACGTTACTAGCTACATTCTCCTAATGGCCATTCGTCCCACGGTCCCTTCTTGTGCTCTGAAATACGGTTTCCATAACATAAATTTAAACAAGAAAAAAGTAACGACACTGGCATGATTGTATGACAAGCAGCGCGACACATACTTCAAATGCTGACCCTCCTTGTTCATAAACGGAAAGCACAAGCACACTCATGGCGAATATTTTCCGACCTCAGGGGACGAGTGACGCAGGTGAGCGAGTTGGGATTACAAGGTCAAATCGTCAGGCCTGATCGAGGTCACACAGCATGAAGCAGCAGTCGGTGTCGCGTGGAATGGAGGAGGGGAACTTGGGTAGTTGGGAAGAGGTATTTTTGACGTCAGGCATTCGTATCTTGGCAGTGAGCTACGTGATGCATAGTCTCGCGCACCTCCGGCTATATCCCCAGTGTCACCGCGGCTTCCGGGTGACATTGGCGACGGTTTTTGTTTCTCCTAGCAGGGCCTATAACGTCGTTGTTAGACTTGATAAGTAGCTTTGTTGTGGAGTTTCTCAATACCGAATTGTTTGTTTTCTAAAAGATCACTTTGGGGTTGGCTCAGTTGACTGACTGTTTTTGCTTGCCTCTGGCAGTTTTGTATGTGCGACTACGCTGGAGCTCAAAAGCATGATGCGTCTTTAAGTAGTCTAACGTGGATGGCCGTTCCAAATCATAGGAACCTTAAGTGTAGACTGGTGAATATCCACCGAATCGTGCCTCGAAGCCGTTGTTTGATCTCACTTGACGCAGTACCCATCCCGAAAGAGGGGTAGGTGCTCCAAGGTATTTCCGGAGCTGTAATTTCTCTTGGATTGTCCTTGTCGGTAAATTTCTCAGACTGTTTGTTTATGAGCAGGCTGTCCTTCAGTGAAATTACCCAGCTATTCACAATTTCCAGGGAACAAGTATTTGCAGTCCGTCATCTAGGAACTTAAACGAAACTCGGAAAATGTAAGTCCTCTGAGTTTCAAGTGTTCTTTTGATGGGTTGATCTGTGGGTACAGCCGTCCTCTCGCCAGCGTACAATAACATTCAGGGAATGCAGCTTGTTTATACCGCAGCACTGTCAAAAATTTGCCTTCCGTGGGTGCCTTGCTAATAAAACCGAATGTTACGTCACGGTGTCACGTGCTGTCGATTACGGCGAGCTGCCCGTCTGGTAAAACCGCTAGATGCTGCATTTATTCAGACACCTTTGGCAAGAAATAAAGGTTTTTTGTTAGACGTTCAGTATGAGATGGTTATAGGAATTAAAAACTGTCGTGCGATCATGTGCTAGAAAGATTACACCAGCTAAAAAGGTGCTACTCAAAATGCCCGCAACTATAAAGATGAATCTGCCCGAGAGCAGGGTGTCACGACGCCCTACGGGGGTTAACGATGATCATGGCTACATTCACCGACTACTGGCCAAAGCCTATTTGTCCGTGACCGAAAGAGGGTGGGTATGGTGGCACATGTCGCTCGAAACGTCGCCCTTTTTGATCGATGTCACGCGCGAACGTATGTTACTCCCCTTGCTAATTCACCAACTGGCGCCTGCTCGACATCCTTCTCCCCTTTTCTTGTTTTCCAACACCACCACCGCCACCACCACCACCACCCATGTGATATCACCGGCCTACAACCAGTCACGAGCAGACTTACTCCCATCCTACTCTCCACCAACCGCGCAGTCCACATCCATCCGTCGCACCTTGTTCGGACCAAACAGAGCCCGCTTCCCTACGGCTCCTGCCCTCCGTCCTCGTCTTTGGAATGAATAATTGAGCGATATTGTGTCGGTGGTATTGTGTCGGAGTGTTTGACCAAGGAGTTCCGGGTATAGGGCTTATCAGTGGCAGGGGAGCCCTCACGAATCGCGCTACGAGACTCTCGTTTCGCTGTGACTTGGGGCTCGATCTCGAGCCCAGCAAGCAGCCGCACAGCGTGCTCGACAAGGTGACGTTATTAACGGAGAAAAGGGAGAATGCAATTGCCATTTGTGGCTTATTAGTCATCCTCAAACCCAGGCTTTGTAATCTCTGCGACACGATCCCGCGACCTGTTAGTTAGAAGTCAAAAGTTCCATATCTTAGTCGACATTGTTATTCCGCCTATATTGCTTGCCGCTGAGCGACTGTTGGCGGGACTCCAGATTCAGCTCCAAGACGCAATGAGGTGTGCACTGTAACGCGATCAGCGAGTGCCTCCCCCCACCCGATTGCAAACGACAGCACGACGAGCCCGTGACTCAGTGGTTAGGGAGTTGAACATCTAGCAGACAGGCCGTGGGATCGAGCCTCAGGGGTTGCGAAACCTAAGGTCGGGCATGGCTGACTGATGACGGCTAATAAGCTGGAGACGGCCAGTTCGGTTTCCCTTGCCTTAGCCGGTAGTGCTATATGATTTTTCCCTGGCCATCTGTCAGTGCAGTCATGAACGTTGCCAAATGCTGGAGCTAGCTCCAACCCACGTCGTCCGGCAATAAAAGATGTTTTATTCCTAAATGTCAAGAATATTAATTTCTGGATCCCAGATCTCGTTTTTCTTTTATTTGTTACCGGGATCATGCATTCTCTTCATTTTGCCGCAGTAACACTAATGTTCCATGAGCAGGACGGTAAGTTTGCAAAGCTACTTGTCTGTTCTGATGACGATGTAGCCTGTGCCGTTTAGTGTCTGTCCTTAACTATGAACCCAGAGTTGTAGTGACGTTTCAGTTATCCGACGACCATTAAAAACATCAAAGACAGTTAATGCGTAAACCTACAGATGCACTGATTTGTCAGTGAATAGTGTTTTCTTGACGACAGTGTCGGCCCTATTTTTCTAGTTATCCAAAATGCCTACATACGGGAGAATCAGGTGGTCTTTCGGGGCGGGAGGGGGGGGGAGGGATATACAAAATGTCATATTTTGAAGTCTGATGAATAACGTCCACTCCCTGTAGCGATCCCTTCGTTCGCTCTGCTTTCTTTGCGATTCCGTTCTGTTGCTGAGAATGCTCTAGCGATTGGTCTTAGTACTAATTAAAAACCATTGTATTCTGAATTATTATGGGCCGAATGTATCGACAAGATATCCAAAACTGTCGGTTAGGCATGCACACGGACGCCGCTCTTCCACTGAAGTTGACTGTTATCAACCGTTGCCTTCACAGGAATTTTAGGGTCTGATCTGACACCTCCACTAAAAAGTCACCTGTGACATGATTATAATGTTTACGACAAAATAAGTATCACTTTATTCATATCTGGCGGACCATTACCTATGCGCCGAAAACGGGTGGAAGAAAACTGACCTCTGTACCTATGCAGCCGTCAGTTTGGCACATATTGCTCGCGTTGACGGCAGCCGTCTAATTTGGTTTTCTGGCAACGTCACCACAACCTCTGGCCTTGAGTGCTCATACGCGGAGGTGTGTGTGCTATCCGTATGCCAGACTCTACGAGACCCTTAAGTTAGACTCAGTCAGGCGGGCCGGATAAAAATATCGCGCGGAAGGGTGTAACTCGGCCTTTCCTGTCGATCCTAATCCAACGCGTGGACCACAGCCTTCAACACCGTTGGCCCGTGCAAACGTCGACAACTACTCATTTCTGACGCATACGGTGGGCCTACCGAGGTGTGAGCCTCACTCAGGCAGCCTCTCGATCGGCATTTCGATTCCGTCGCAGGAGAAGCACTTTTTGGGTTTGCAGATTCGCAGTCTGGAAATCAGACACGCGTTGTTAGCCAAACCGTAAATCAAGGCTGCAATACTGGCTCATTGGAAGAGCGATAAGCACAATGGAGGAGGTCAGATGGAAATTCTGGAACTTGTTAAAAATTAATCAAAGGGCCTTCTTCTTCCTAATGGCATCGGGTGGGGCTTAGGAATAGCAAGCAAAATGTATCGTTGGTTTGAAGCCAATAGTACAATGAGGAGGCCCAGTCAGATGTGCCTAGAGCGTTAATTTACCGTCCAGTAAAAAGCCTAAAATTGCCCGCTAAAAAACCAATTTTTAGAATAACATATCGGAAAGAATTATAAAAGAAACTAAGGAGTCTTTTATACAAAAGCTTAAGAGCAGAATTAGTGTGGAAAAATTAGTCAAGGGCAGCGTCCATTCGTGGCAGAAAGACATCGGTTTCGGGGTACGTACGTACATGTAGTGAAAAACATTGTTTACGGAATACCAGAATTATAGAAATAAGCGAGCAATATAAGTTGAATTTGGATTGACTTATTTTTCAGAGCGTTCGACAGATTGCAGAAGTTAGACCTGGGGAAAACGACCTCGAACTTTTAAAATCCCCAAAGTCTCAGATAAATTTCTGAAAACCGAAATAATAATAATAATAATGCATCTCCCGCATATAGCACGGAGTATGCAATACTAAACGCTTCAGGATTCCCAGCAGTTGGCATGCTTTGTCGAGAAGTATCTACAAGGTAGGGCCAGAACCTGCGAACTCTGGTGAACACAGCAACACTCTCCATTGGGACAATTATATATCTGCTGTGCAACATAATTTAAGTTCAAACAGGTTAGAGTGGGCGGCTGACCGATTTCTGTTGACTGCCATCAAACCCGTGAACTAGCACACACAAGATTTATAGGGGCGTTGGTCAGGTAAACGGACCCGTATTGGTGAGAATGCCAGACTGTACGTACATTAACGCACAGATATGGTGGGTTTTGGTGAGTCAGCTACTGCTGCTACTGATGATGAGGATTAGGATGAGGAGGAGAAGGATGAGGAGGAGGAGGATGAGGAGGAGGAGGAGGGGGAGGAGGAGGGGGAGGAGGATGAGAAGAAGAAGGAGGTGCTTCCACCAAGTACCGACATTGGTTTACGTAACTTCTTTAGGCAGCCTCGAGTGAGAGAAAGAGAGAGCAAGAGATATGGATGGAGAGGAATACGCTTTATTTTGAAAGTATTACTCAAAATGTACAGCAAAAACGGCTCAATGCTCTTTTGCTCGCATATAAATTTACAAATGACGCAGAAGTAAAAAGGTTTGCAGCATCTGACCTTCTCTTAGTCAATTCTCTGACGGTATTTGTGAAATCTCATACAGAACTTGAATTTTGGTGAGCGATTCCGTACGCCAAGAACGTCTCCGAGGCCGTCAGTCGCCTTCTCCCATCACTTGGAGTTTGAGTCGCACACAGACCAGAGGCAACCATTGAACTTCTGATGATGAGACCAAAAGACCCACTGCTACGGCAGGAAACGTCTGGAGTCGTTTTTAAGCTCTGCCGTAGTTGTGTGCAAAGTAACTACGTCGGAGAAACTGGAAAATTACTGGGACGCGAATTGCCGAACGCGCGACAGCAGTGCGAAAAAATGAAGCCAACTGTCAAGTCACGACCAACTAGACGAGACCCGACGACACCTTCAAGTTCGATGAGGCCGAAATTTTCGCGAAAGGTGATAATCGCGTGAGCCGCGAGTTGCTCGAGTCATGGCTTATGGGACCGCAGCCTTTCAACAAGTACAATGATATCCCCACCACATATTCGGTGATGAGACGTAGTCTGGCCAAGACAATTAGCCGCTTAGGAAGCGCTCGGACCAGTGGGCCAGGTGGCTGAGAAAGCATGACACTAACATTTAACACGGATGGTGAGATTTCAGCCATTAGGCAATTAGCACACCAGCGGACAACACTCCTCGATGATAGGGGACAGCCGCTAATTATCATAAGTATGCAGTAGCATAGTGACTGCATCACATGAATACTGCAATTTCCTGTGCATAAACTACCCCTATCTGTTACTGTCTCCGATGCTGTGTTCGAGCGAGAATTCGAAACGTCGGGCGAATAAAGCTGCTGTTCCTGCGATCGCTTCTACTTCTTAATCCCGATAACGACTGCTAGAATCCGGCGTGGCCTCCGCATCTACCGCTTGGCCCATTTTAGGAGTAAATTAATAGTTCCCTGACAGACCACAGAAGAACCAGTCTTGTCCTAAGCCATTTTCCTTGTGGTATATCGACGTACAGTACGTGACCCAACTCATTAAAGGTGTCGAGATTTACGAATGATTGCCAATCACTCGCAAACCAACACCATTTAATGAATCCAATGTTTATGTTAAGTAAGTAAAAGTTTGAAAATATTTAAAAAAACAACAGAAATATCAAAGGCAATGTTGCGTTGTTTACAAATGCCCATTTTTTTGGAAAAGCGCAATATCCCGAAAACGTCAGAAATGGCTATGATAAAGTAAACTTCATTTTTAGATGTAAATGATGAAATATCATACCAAAGACAGCCAATATGACAGTAAAAATAAAATAACGTTTAATAATAGTGTTTCAGTGGAGTTTGCAATTAAATATCGTTTAATAATTAGTGTGATTTCATATATTGCGGTTAGTCAACAGCCTGCATTCTGTGTATAGATTTCAAAACAGTGTTCCAGGGTTTTGTGTTATTTTTGACTCGTTTGAGTTAAATAAGATGAGGTTAAACAGGAGAAACTGGATTTTTCTTGATTAAACCAATGGAGACGTTGAAGCAACAAAAGTTGTCACAACGTGACATGCTGCTAGGCCAATCGGTGTCTGACAAATTTAAAATGAACTGACAGGCGTGATCGTAAACATAAATTTTTTTGTTTGTAGAGAGAACTTTTCTTCCATTTAATTAAGTTATAATTTTCCTTCGTTCTGGATTATTTTGAGTTTCAGATCGGCCTTGAAATATTGCTGAATACTTCATGATTTTCAACGTTTTCACCCGATCGTCCATAAAGAGAGATTCGAAATTACCTATCTCTTAAAAACTTTAAAATAAGATAGTTTTTGAAGGGATTTACCGAATTGGCGAGTATTTTAGCGCTCCTTTTCACGAAGATGGTCGTTTGGGTTACATGTGAAGACTCATTCAAGCATCAAATTTCATTTTCTAAAAAATGGCTGTCTACAACGAAAGTCAGCTACGAATATGCCTTCGATCAATACGGAAACCTTCCCTAATAAGTTACCTCTTTAAGAAGTGCTTTAATACTGCACTCCGTTGGCGAATCTTTGTATACCTTACATTTTTCACAATGAAGCCAAGAAAAACTCGCACACTTTTGGCCGTTTCTTTCGCGTTTCTAAACCATACCAATATTTTTCTACCGTAAACGTAAGAACATGCCTTTTCTATATGTATTGCGGTCATTTGCACTGTTTTTTTTGCTGGCTTTTAAACTGCGTCTTTCGAGTATGAATGCACGGCGGAGTGCCCATCTAAATACTTATATTTCGCGGAAAATATTAATGTTTCGCTCGTTCCATTTCTGAATTAGGTATTTGAAGAAGCTAGACCACGCAACAAGTAATCCTTCATATGTCTAAAACTGGAAATGACCATTCGGTGGTGGTCATGTATGTGATATCACGTAAAATTTTCAAAACGACAAAACAATGTCAGTCCATTTAAACGAGGGAATCCCTATCTGCGTTAAAACTGCACTTCAGGGCACCACATCACACAGATCTGTTGATATGACTTTGAAGAATAGACAAAACATCTGGTTTTCTTAAAATAACCTTTTTGTTTGCTAGTTCATGACCACGGTTAGCATCAGGCATAAAATAAATTTTCAAGTACAGCTGTCTCTGTTTACTAAAAATCTCGCGGGTAATTTATTTTTCTTTCAGTGAAAAAACTCGCTCAGATACGCAACTGGAGTCTAGGACGTGTATTAGCATACGAAATGGCACGAATATATTGCAACGTCCATTTTCGCTAAAATTTATTAATAGTTTGTTTGACATAATTACGTAAACACAATTTCTGCACAAGAAAAGGAAGTGGATGGACAAGCAAAATACGCAACGCTAAAGACATCCAGAAATTCTCGCATCAGTTTCCGTAATCAGATTTCAGCCTGCCGCGACGCAAAAAAACCCAGTTTGGAAAGTTGCCAGCTGACGGGATAACTCGGATCAAAGATCAGACCGCGATAGTTCTTGACGGTGACTCAATGGCGCCTCTAGTCCATTAATTTTTCTATAATTTGCGAGACCTCGTGAACGCTTGAACCTTATTTCCTTGAAAGCAAGTTCGAAATCTCCATTCCCAGGCCGACTAACCGACAGTTCAAACCACTGTTACCGACTATGTGTATCGTGTGCCCCACAGTAGGGTGGACGCGGGAAAAGTGACTTGCGTGGGAATTACTTTATAGTGGTATTGGACTTGCACAGCACCCGGCTAACCAGCATAAACAAGGTAGAGATTGCTGCTAATACGTCTAAACGTGACTACATGTAGGTTGCAGGTAGCGTCGGTGTCAGGCGCGCGTTGGTGCGAGATATCACGCCTGTTGTCTATTGCCAGAAGTGTGAAATGCAACGTGTCTGTGAGGGTGGTTCTCGTCTGATGTGAACTTTTAATAGGTGATGATGATGATGATGAGGAGGAGGAGGAGGATGAGGATGAGGATGAGAATGATGATGATGATGATGATGATGATGATGATGATGATGATGATGATGATGATGATGATGATGATGATGATGATGATGATGATGATGATGATGATGATGATGATGATGATGATGATGATGATGATGATGATGATGATGATGATGATGATGATGATGATGGATTCGAAGCGTCAATCAAATAAAACTCGCGTTGCAGCGATAGCATCTTCTACTTTTCGAATGCTGGAAGATTCCTCATATCGAAGACACGGATACTACCTGAGAGCCCGGACGCGCGTTTCACCAATCTTGTTCTATTGCATGACGCAGCTACGGGGGTTTCGGCTCAGTAGCGTGTCCCCTAGAGTTCCCGAGTGTGCCTTCTGATATATGAACTCTAGTTTCAATGTCGACCTCTTTGATTTTCTCAAAAATAAATGTGAGAACTTGAATTGAATCCTACGAGGTAGTTATATTTTAGGCTCGGTCTGAAAGCCTATTAATCTTTGTGCCGAAATAATCATCTCGGTGATACAAACGCATAAGCTGCACTACGCGAATGTCGCATGATTCTCCATAGTTACAGTGCAGATACTAGTTAAAAGCCCGGTTTCAAATTTGGCACGAATATTCAAGTCAACCTGCCTGCCCCAATCTCCTGATTTTCGAAACTGCTTTCCTTCCGCACTCGAGAAACCTATAAGAACTGAGGAAAACTCTCTAAAACACCCTGAATGGTCTCCATGTTGCGGACCAACTCACGGACAATTTTGTTTATGCAGCCTACGGAAGTATAACCTTAGGTCGTAAAATCCTGCACCGACATCGAATACCAAGTCGCGGCTCATTCGACAGAATCCAACCACATATACAAGTTTGACGAAGCAGAAATTCATGCTAGAGGCCACAACCGCGAATTGCTCGAGTCATGGTTTCCCGATCCTCAATCAAAAAACAAACGCAATGATCTCCCCACTCCATATTCGGTGCTAAGACTTTGCCTAGGCAAAGTAGGTTAGCCACGCGGAGGGCGTGATCACTGTTCCTAGTGTCAATGTCGGCACAAGAGTCTACACGGATGAGGATATCCGACAGTCAGCAACTCGACTGTGTGCAATGAGCGTGGTAGCCGATAATCGTGAAAGTCGCACAAGGGCATAGAAACTGCATACCTCAACGCCTGGCTAGTCAAACCGTGATGCACTCGTGAGCTGCCGACTGTGATAAGCATGCAGCGGTCTATCAACTACGTCCTACAAATACTGCAATACCTGGGCAATCCACCACGCTTATCTGACTCTGTCTCTGCTAATGGATCCAAATGACAGTTGGAAACGTCAGGCTAAAAGGGCTCTTGTTCCGGCAATCATGTCTCCTTCTTCTATACCGATAACCCGCAAGGTCAGCAGAAGTGCCGCCTGTGGCTGAGAGAGGTCGCAACGAATTCGGGATTACGTAATGCGGTTCTATCTATCCGTGGGCATCCAGTTGGGCAAATTTAACGAGCCCACGGCCTGTAATAACTGAACTGCTTCTCTTCATAGCGAAAAAGTCGGATGAGCACACACATAAAGGCTCAAAAAGTCCACATCAGACGCCCACGCCAAGCACACTGTCGGTGGATGAAAAGAGCCCAATCAAGGCCGTGCCATCGTGGTGCAAAAGGCATTCCGTCGATCTTCAGAGCGTCTCGCCACTGCACGACGCCCACGGGAGAAACAAATGATTTACCGCACTGACAGCGATGACTGTCATCTTTATGTCAAGAGCCACCACCTTGAATTAAACTCCACCCGCCAAGGGGGCAGGGGTTTAATGGAATCACAAAAGATGTCAGAAGCCAACAAGCCTTGCCGCAAAAGACTGGGTTTCCATCAGAAAGCTTGACGACTGACTGATATTCTGTTCTAAGGCCGTTCAATTTTGCGGTAAGGTGGACGCTAGACATTCGTTTTTCAAGAGTACTGCAGATCGGTGGCATGATGTCCAGCGCAGGACGAAGGTCGTGCAGCTGTGAGAGAGTGAGGACACTTCCGTGTTTATAAAATAAACCAACCAGGAAATTCGCCTGCCCCGGTAATCTGGCAAAGAAAGAGCCTAGAAACAAGGCCTTTGGTCAAGAAGTGGACCCTTCCGTCAGCAAGACAGTTTAAAACATGCCCTGGGGTTTAGAAAAAGTGGAAATTGTGCCCAACTTCCTATTGTAGAGATCTTAGTACCGAAACGGCAACAAAACCACCAAGTTTATATCAAGTTTATCACCTGACCCCATATACATTGTCCAGGAACTTCCGGAGACTCACTTGGCTTAATTTTTCATCGCTTCTGTCTATGCCACGAGGCGTAAATGATAAAGATTCATCTCGGCTCTCGCCTAAATTGTCTAACGCAAGATCGAATCTGGTGAAACATACAACCGTCTTTCACTAAACCTTTTCTGCTTGTTAGAGAACTTTAAGTCTTTGAAACAGTACCAAATAAAACACCTTTTAGAATTTCTGTCCACATAGTAGGGGGCCTTAAATAATCTCTCATGAGGATTTTCTAGCATCTATGGCGTCAGCTTAAGGAGTAAAGAAAACCCCGTAGAGACCTAAACAAAACATGGGACTGTTCAACAAAAGATCACATCATATAAAGGTAATGAGCATACAAAAAATAAGATGAAGAATTATTAGATTATCCGAGAAGGAACAGCTTCCAGTAGTTTGCAAATCATTTTGGAGAAGGGTGGGGAGGTGGGTAAAGAAAGGGGAAAGATTCAGCTGACCACAGCACCAATGGAACCGGTTAAAAAGTGGCTGCGGAAGAAATCTGACACCCAACATGATGCATGTTGCAACAGTTATTCCACAGAGGCGTGTGCGTTTCGCAAGGTCACGCGACAGTCAACATACTCCCGAAGGACACGTCGGCCGAGAATCAAAAGTAAGAAATAAAGCGTACTGAAGAGCCCGTAAGTAGGATTAGTTTTAGAAATATAAAATAAGATCGGTGAACCTACGATGACTGCAAGCGACAGGAAAACAAAAAGCATCACGAAGAATGAGGACCAGCCAATATAACCCACAAAGGAGTAGAAAGCAACCCTAGAAAGGAATCGAAGGAGACATTGATGGCCTGTATGCGCAGCGACAGAGGTACACAGGTAATTATACACACTGTTCAGTGTCATATGCGGGGAGGCAGGTTTGTGCGTCTTCGCCGTCGAAGGTCATTAACGAAAACGAGAAAATTTCATATTTAAACCATCCTGTAACTGAAAAATCAGCTTTCGCGCCTGTAAATATTACATTGGGCAAGAAATGGAGATTCACTGAGCGTGAATCGTTTAGAACAGCGCACCCCGGCAGTCCTCATGATTGCTTCACCGGCAATTGACATCGACCTCGTAAATGAACCTACCCATAGAAAAACCTAAACGCTAACAAGGCACGAGGCGCAAATGATAAAGATTCAGCGTGGCCCTCACCTGAGATTTGCATCAAGCAACACGAATTTTCAGGTTATGCGATAGTAGAATAAGACCTACTCTATTCAGGAGATGAGAAGTTACCTCAGCTTCGGAAATACTGATTTGAAAATGAATGCGTGGTAGTATGGTTAATTGGCAATAGCCCATGTTACAGCACTGGACATTACCAGAAGCAGATGCATATACAAGAGGTATCCACGATATGATTTCATGTGATACATTAAAGGTGTTACGACAATTGTTGTCTGCAGTGGACTTTGAACGGATACGAAAATCTGCAGCAGACGGGCTGTTGCGAGTCGTTAGAAAGTATCCTTGAAGCAATATTTCCCCAGAATGGATATGAAACAAGCATACATAGCAGAATTTATTTGAACTATCTAATTTCACGACGGCTGCATAACAGAGATAACGGATGAGAAAATACAGAGATTTGAGCTTCCACAGAGAAAATCAATATAAAACAGCAAGGTCATCGTATACTGCACGCAGACTAATCAATAAAATGGTAACTTGAAAATTCAGGATAGGAAAGAAAAAGGGGAAGTTAACGCGCTGAGGGATTGCGCAAATCAAACGGCTGAGCTTTACTAAGGCAAGCTGAGGTTGACCCCGTGGTCTAACTGTTTGCATAAGTCGGGTTTCCCTCGCCGTATGTAGGCAGTCTCCATGTAACGCAGTATCCGAGTTGTTCGTGCCCGAACTAATACTCAAAAAGGTGTTTTGGGGTAAACCGAATGACCGTTAGCTAGGAGGCGCTTTGTGATAGAAAACCGTGAAATTTTATTCTCCTACTTTAGATGTATAAATCGCTGTATCTTTCTCATTTATTGCCTGTGTGATAAAACGACAGGCTGCAGTTTTTGGGTCGACGAAGCGACCCGTATCAAGGAGGTGCTTTATAAGAGGAGACCGTAGAATTTTATTCTCCTGCTTTCGAAGCCATTTTGGCGGGTGCTCAACTGACCTGACCGCCAAGTGCCTTTACGCTCGCTCAACGTACCTGCATCCACAATTGTATTTGAATTCGTAAACGCAACTTGAGGTGGCGTGCAATGGCAAAGCACCCCTTGCCCGTGAAATTGGGACAGCTTTAATGGGACTGCTGAAACTGAGTTCCACTGAGTTGTATGTTTTTTCAGTGGCGCATCTCAATCATCGCTTAACGGTATTTGAAATGTATGGTAAGAGTTATCAACCAGTCGGGGAGAGCGAATAGTGCATTGCAGTAGGGGGGTACTGTGGTGACGTGCCGGACAATTTAGTCCCGTTTTTCTTTGCTCGGACTGCTTGTTTGAATGTGACGGAAAAGAACACACCTGTACAACCCGCCTTGCTAGCGTGCTCCGCTGTCGTCCACTGCTGCCAGTTTTCTCAACGTTCAAAATCTCTATATTATTAACTGCTCAGTTTTACTTGCTGCTTTTAAGGCTAGGGGCTCGTGAGAGATAACTCGTTAGTTCGTGAGAACAATACCTTTTACGTCAGGGGAGCAGGTGGATTGTATGGTTGAGCCTTCACCTTAGCGTCCCATTCCACGCTGTCTGGTCCACACGGCAAATGGCCAGGTTTTTGAGCAACAAAACAGCATCAACAACAATACCAACACGCCAACAGGAGTCAGAAGGACGATGAAGACTGGGCGGCCGTGCCCACATCTTGTATACCCAGCAGGAGCGCAAGCGCATCTAAGCGGGTTCCCCAGATCGTCGTCGTCGTCGTCAGACGTGTGGAAAGTGTGAAAAACAGTTAAAATTATAACATGCCTGAAAAATCGATATTGATTTGTCAGTGCTGCGAATGGTCTGATACTGTGGGCTGACATACGTTTTGATTGGCTATGACCTTTTTCACATTACTTTGAGATTATTAGACGTTGTGTTTTGATTGAAGCTTGAATCATGTGAATGAAGGGCCCTAGCGATTGTCGACCTTTCTTTTATGCACAGAATCTGACAATTCGGCTTTCATATCAAGCAAATCTGTGCCCCATTTCTAGTTAATGCATGGCGACTTGGGGTAAGTAATCCCGCCTCTGTACTGCCACCTTCCGTTCAGGTAAGCGTGTGGAGGCGGATTTCTCGGTTTAACCATGATATACTCCTTTACAGGTGCCGCATGGAATCTTATAAACTACTTCTTTTTATCAAAATAGCCAACCCTATCATTAGGGTGTAAAAACTGATTGCGTCGCCTAGTCATCATCGCGTCAGAGACATTTCTCAGATCAACACAGTTGGTGCTGCGGTCAGTCCTCATTTTCTTGCACTTTTCCTGCAGTTGGCGGACCACGAAGATCATGCCCGTGGTTCCATGGTGTTTCCAGAATCCGCACTGCGATTCTCAGAGAGGCTGTTCTCCAGATGCATGGGCAGGTTAGGGAGTAGGACAGGGGAAGTGCTAAGATAAGAGGCGCATCTTTGGTTATCGCTGAGCCACCACTTAGCATTGCGTTCCAAGACGTACGCGATGGGGACATCCTTGAAGTCTTCGGAATGTGTCCTCTTCACCACCATTCCATGGATACCGAAGTAAGCTTTTCCATGAGCTGTGAGCCGGCTGCTATTGCATTTGATACCAGTGCTTTTCCCTGGACAGCTGTTGTAGACCTTGACTGCCTCAAAGAAAGAGGGCGGACGATCGTCGTTGGTGCCCACTGCAGGAAGACGGTTACGAGCTTCTTCACATATTGTCAAAGAGTGCTTTAAGTCGCCCTGGAAGTGTCTAGCCCAGCGCTTCGGGGATTGTGACTTCTCCGTCAGGTGAATTACTTTATCCTTACTCATCTGTGGCTAAGGTCATCTTGACCTGTGGGCCGTAGACTGTTTGACGGTCGCCAAGACAGCCTTCGTCCCATCACGGTCGACCTGCGCATTGATCTTCTCGGCTCTGCCAGTCAACCAGTCGTTCTGCATCCCGCTCAGCCTACGCTGTACTGGCTCTCAGCATGGAATGTAGTCGGTTTCGTACTGCTGCTGCTGCTGCTGCTGTTGGAGGTGTAGGTCCTGTGTATTCCGTGTTTCCTGGAAAGCAGACTGCGAATTCTTCCGTCACTGGCATCAAACCAACCATTGGGCTGGCGGCGCGTACGATTGAGGGTTTCAGTCGCGGTGGCCTGGGTGGTATCCCGCAGTTCTTTTCACTGGTGTTTGACATGACTATGCGCCTCCAAATTTGTATTTTTTCCAGTTTGGAGTAAATGCAGGTGTTAAAATAAGATCCGTCCGCAGTGTTAGTCAACAGAATATTGTGTTCCACTAAGGCCATTTCTTTTGCACCCGCCGATCCCATGGTGACTTACCCCTCCCTTCCAGGCGGCGTGGTTTCTGCCGACGCGAGCACTGACGTCACCAAGGACAGTCATTCTGTTCGCCTTCGAGGCAGTCATAAGGAGAGCGTGCGGGTCTTCATACGACTTATTCTGCACGCCCTCGGTGCTGGTCAAGTGGAGATGTAAGCGTTGACAGCAAAACCGAATTTCACGGATGTATGCGAATATGCGAATCCCAGGTTTTTGTTGTAAAGAAGATGATGACCCGATCTCTGGGACAGTAGGTTTATTAGTCTGAGCTTTCGGTCTCCTACAGGAGGCCATCGACAGAGACTGTGAGAATGCGACAATGAGCGGTTTTTGCCGTCAAGCCACCAAGGGCGAGGGAGGGGGGATGCAAGAGGTGGTCAGGCAGTCACGCCACCGTGAGACGGCGTAGGACTCAACTTATCGCGAGTACCACCCTCTGCACTCATATCTCCCTACCCCTTCGTGGCTGGACTACAAAAACCGCTCATTTGATGTCGCATTTTCACAATCTCTGACTATGGCCTCCTGTACGAGACCGAAAGCTCAGACTAATAAACCTACTGTCTCAGAGATCGGGTCTTCATCTTCTTTACAGT
>CACRXP010000020.1:1573447-1613877 GCA_902702965.1 Spirometra erinaceieuropaei | reverse complement strand
CAGCCATTAGCCGGGCCGGTCATTTATGCGCCACGACAAGCAAGGCAGCAGTCCTACGGCGTCGTATCTGATTGCACAGGGGACTGCGGTATCTCGTCACTCTCTGCCCTTAAAGAGAATGTGTATGCTTTGAGAAAAGTTACTCTAACCGACAGCAAGGTTGATGGTGAGAGGTGCGGTTATGACGGCAGTCAGGCGGTATGTTGCCATTATCTCACCACTGTGTGTTGATGAGTTGGCAAGACAGTGTGAGAGGCAAGGGTGTCCATAGTAGTGCATTCTAGTAAATGATGCGCCAGTCGACGCTGTAGATAAGTAGAGTTTTTACAAGTGAGACTTAGTCGATAGCTCGATCCAACCCTCAGGCCTACGAATCGTCTTAGACCGCGCCTAATTGCTGCGTCAAATGGTTCGTCGACTGTACCGTAGCCTAGTAGAAAGAAGAGGCAAAAGGCGAGGCGGATTGTGCTGTCAACTTCTTACACACAAATTAATCGGGTGTGCCGCTAAGAGTAATAAATATCGATCTCTGCAAAACTACCTAAGGCCATAATGGTTAAATGATTGGCAAAGCAATTTTCTAATGAACTTGCGTGTTGAAATGAAAGGAATGACAAAAGACTCATAAAACATACGAAAGTTAGCGCAGAATAAAGAGGTGCGAAAATATTACATTCGAGGAAGGCAGGCAGAAAAAACATGTAAAGTACCTACAAATTAACTAGGAATGATGGCTACTATGGTACCAAGCGGAGGACCATCAAGGATAACGGATATCACTTCCGATGATGGCGAATTTGTGCGACTTCTCCGCATATTTCATTTTAAGTTTTGACCTGAACCTCCATGCTCTAACTGTGTTGATAATATGTGTCTTGATTCAGGCTTTTGTATCCGTGACAACTTTAGTTAGGCAGAAGAAAGACAAGAGTTTGAAAACAAGTGTGGAATAGTTGTGACGATCAAACTTCAAATGCGAATTCGGATCGCGTCGGCCAAGTGAATTTTCAGGCGATAGAATGAAACATAAGCACTATCAACTATCAACATAAGCACTATCCCGGTGAGTCGGAGAAGACTGTAGAAAACAGTTTGTGGGATCCATTCTGTACAGGATCCCGAGCCGCCATCTCTAGCTACAAACAGCCGTGGCTAGGCCAGGGCATGTGTTTTCAGGGTTAAGTCATAAAAAATTGATCTTGGACGCAATATTTTATTAGCAAAGATATCTATTGGAGGTGCATCAGCTGCAGCAGAACAGGACCTCAAAGTAAGTGAAACGAACGAATAGGTTGCGGAAGTGAACAAAGAGAGGACCCTATTCATAAAACGCTGAAAAGACGAGACTATAGGCCAATGACGCACCCGTAAAGGAACTATTTCCAACGTTTCACGAGCCTCTACTTGGAAAACAGAGATTTAACAACGAACCTCATCCGTGATGTACTGCTACAAAGCTTTTTGCAGATTCGCGTTATGGGGGAGCGTTTGGTACTCAGTCACCTAAGGCCAGGACCGCCGTCTGGACAAAAGTACTTCTATCAGTGATGCACACAGGCGCTGTTTCTCCTACTTGTTTTACTCTAGTGCTTTCGATGGGAATCGAATACGAGGCATCGTTTCGGTGGCTGACTGTGCATCTCCTCATTGATACTTCGCTAATTCGGCAAATTCCTTCAATAACTATCTTCTTTTAAAGCTTCTGACGGACAGGTAATTCAGAAACTGTCTTTATGGACGATCGGGTCGAACCACTGAAAAGCATGAAGTATTCAGCAATGTTTTAAGGCCGATCTGAAACTCAGCATAACCCCAAATGAAAGAAATGTGCAAATTAATTTAACGGAAGAAAAGTTCTCTCTGGAAGCAAAAAAATGTATGTTTACGATCACGCCTGTCAGTTCTATGTAAATTTATCAGTCACAGATCGGCCTTACAGCATGTCACCTTATGAAAACGTTCCTTCCTGCGAAGTCCCTATCGGTGAAATCAAGCAAAATCCAGCTTCTCTTGTTGAACCCCATGTCATTTACTTCAAACGAGTCAAAAATACCGCAACTCCCTGGAAAACTGCTTTGGAATCTACACTCAGAATGTAGGCAGTTGACAAATCGCCATGTATGAAATTACACTAATTCTTAAACGATATTTAGATGTAAACTTCACTGAAACACTATTATTAAACGTTATTTCATTTGTACTTTCATATTTGCTATTTTTATGGCATTAAAATGCATTCTTTACACCTAAAAACGAAGTTTATTATGTTACAGTCATTTTTGGCGTTTTCGGGATATTGCGTTTTTCAAAAATGTCGGCATTTCTAAACAACGCAACGCTGCTTTTAATATCTCTTCTGTGTTTTTATTACTTTCAAAATTGTACTTAGTTAACATAGACAATGGATTCATGAAATGGTGTCGGGTTGCGAGTGATTTGCAATCATTCGTAGATTTCGCCACATTTCATGAGTTAGGTCACGCACTGTACGTCGGTCTACCAGAAGGAAGGATGATTTAGGATAAGTCTCTTCTATTTATCCTTAAAATAGGCCAAGCAGTAGATGCGCTGGCCCAATACGGAGGCTACATCTGATTCCAGCAGTCGTTAGCGGGATTAAGAAGTAGAAACGATCGCTGGAACAAGAGATTTATTCGTCTGACGTTTCGAATTCTCGCCCGAACTCATCATCAGAGACAGTAGCAGATAGGGGTAGTTCATGCACAGTTAATTTCAGTATTCACGGGGTGCAGTCGTTATGCTACTGGATACCTATTATAGTAAGCGACTCTCCCCTATCATCGAGGATTGTTGTTCGCTGCTGTGCTAATTTCTTGATGGCTGGCATGCAAGTCGTTAATCGCTGAAATCTCACCATCCGTGTTAAGTGCTAACGTGATGATTTCTCAGCCACCTGGCTCACTGGTCCGAGCGCTTCCTAAGCGGCTAATTGCCTTGGCCAGACTACGTCTCATCACCGAATATGTAGTGGGGATATCAGTGTACTTGTTGAAAGTCTGAGATCCCATGAGCCATGACTCGAGCAACTCGCGACTCACGCGATAACCACCTCTCGCGAGAATTTCGGCCTCATCGAACTTGAGGGTGTCGTCGGTTCTCGTCTAGTGGGTCGTGACTTGAGAGTTGGCGTCCATTCTCCGAACTGCTGTCGCACGTTCGGCGATTCGTGTCCCAGCAACTTTCCGGTTTCTCCGCCGTAGTTACTTTGCTCACAATTACAGCAGGGTTAATAAACGAATCCAGACGTTTCCTGCCGTAGCAGTGGGTCTTTTGGTCTCATCATCTGACGTCTAATGGTTGCCTCCGGTCTTTGTGCGTTTCAAACCCCAAGTCGTGTGGGAAGACGATTGACGGCCTCGGAGACGTTCTTGGTGTACGGAATCGTTTACCAAAATTCAAGTTCGGTATGGGATTTCGCAAATACCGTCAGAGAATTGACTAAGAGAAGGTCATTTTAAAAATTTATATATGCGAGCAAAAGAGCATTGAGTCGTTGTTGCTGTACATTTTGAGTAATACTGTCAAAATAAAGCGTATTCCGCTCCATCCATATCTCTTGCTCTCTCTTTCTCTCACTTGAGGCTGCCTAAAGAAGTTACGTCAACCAATGTCGGTACTTGGTGGTGCCATCCCCTCATCATCCTCCTCCTCCTCCTCATCCTCATCATCGTCATCAGTAGCAGCAGCAGCTGACTCACCAAACCCACCAGATCTGTGCGTTAATGTACGTACAGTCTGGCATTCTCACCAATACGGGTCCGTTTACCTGACCAACGCCCCAATAAATCTTGTGTGTGCTTGTTCACAGGTTTGATGGCAGTCAACAGAAAACGGTCAGTCGCCCACTCTAACCTGTTTAAACTTATTTTTATGTTGCAGAGCAGATATATAATTGGCCTAATGGGAAATGTTTCCATTTTCGCCAGAGTTCTTAGGTTCCGGCCATACCTTGTAAATACTTCTGGACAAAGCATGCCAATTACTGGAACTCCTGAAGCGTTTAGTACTGCATACTCCGTGCTACATGCGGGAGATGCATCATTATTATTATTTCGGTTTTCAGAAATTTATCTGAGACTTTGGGATTTTAAATGTTGGAGGTCGTTTTCCCCCGGTCAAACTTCTATAATTTGTCGAACGCTCCGAAAAAAAAGCCAATCCAAAATCAACATATATTGCTCGCTAAGTTCTATAATTCTGGTATTCCGTAAACAATTCTTTTCATTACATGTACGTACGTACCCCGAAACCGATGTCTTTCTGCCACGAATGGACGCCGCCCTTGATTAGTTGTTCCCACACTAATTCTGCTCCCAAGCTTGTGTATAAAAGACTCCTTAGTTTTTTTTATAATTCTTTGCGATATGTTATTCTAAAAATTGATTTTTAGCGGGCAATTTTAGGCTTTTTACTGGACGGTAAATTAACGCTCCAGGCACTTCTACCTGGGCATTCTGATTACACTACTGGCTTCAAACCAACGATACGTTTTACCTGCTACTCCTAAGCCCCACCCGATGTCATTAGGAAGGACAAGGTCCTTTGATTAACTAGTCACAATTTCCAGAAACCCCATCTCACCTGCTTCATCGTGTTTGCCGCCCTTTTAAAGAGCCAGTATAACAGCCACCTCTCCCCTTCTTGACCTTGATTTACGGTTTGGTTGACAACGCATGTCTGATTTCCAGACTGCGAATCCGCAAACCCAAAAAGTGCTGCTCCTGCGACGGAATCGAAATGCCGACCGAGAGGCTGCCTGAGTGAGGCTCACTCCTCGGTAGGCCCACTTTATGCGTCAGAAATGAGTAGTTGTCGACGTTTGCACGGGCCAGCAGTGTTGAAATCTGCGGTCCAAGCGTTGGCCCAGTATCGACAGGAGAAGCCGAGTTACACCCATGCGCACAATATTTATAGCTTGCCTCCTCTCCTAAGCTCTGAGTGAGACTAACTGTAGGGTCTCAGAGAATTTGACGTACGGATAGCACACACACCTCCGCGAATGAGCACTCAAGGCCAGAGGTTGTGGTGACGTTACCAGAGAACCAAATTAGACGGCTTCCGTCAATGCGAGCAAAATGCGCCAAACTGACGGCTGAATATGTGTAGAGGTCAGTTTTCTACCACCCGTTTTCGGCGCATAGGTGATGGTCCGCCACATATGAATAATGTGAGACTTATTTTGTCGTGAACCTTATAATCACATCACTGGTTACTTTTGAGTGTGATACTATGTTAGCGGAACCGGAGGTGTCAGATCAGATCGCAAAATTCCTGTGAAAGCAACGGTTGATCGCAGTCAACATCTGTGGAAAAGCGGCGTCCGCATGCATGTCGTGACAGCCTGCTCTCGGGCAGATTCATCTTTATATTTGCGAGTATTTTAAGTAGCACCTTTTCGGATGGTGGTGGCTAATCCCTCTAACGCGTGGCTGCACGGCAATTTTTAATTCCTGTAACCATCTCACACTGAACATCTAACAAAATACCTTTATTTCTTGCCAAAGGTATCTGAATAAATGCAGCATCGAGGGGTTTTACCAGACGGGCAGCTCGCCGTATTCGACAGCACGTGACACCGTGACGTAACATTCGGTTTTATTAGCAAGGCACCCACGGAAGGCAAATTTATGACAGTGCTGCTGCATTAACAAACTGCATTCCCTGAATGTTATTCTACGCCGGCGAGAGGACGATTCCACCCGCAGATCAACCCCTCAAGGGAATACTTGGAACTCAGAGGACGTACATTTTCTGAGTTTCGTTTAAGTTACTAGATGACGGGCTGCAAATATTTGTTCCCTGGAAATGGTGGATAGCTGGGTAACGTCACTGAAGGACACACTGATCGTGAACAAACAGTCAGAGAAATTTATCGACAAGGAGAATCCAAGCGAAAGTACAGCTCCGGAAATACCTTGAAGTACGTACCCCTCTTTCGGGGTGGGTACTGCGTCAAGCGAGATCAAACAGCGGCTTCGAGGCAGGATACGGTGGATATACACCAGTCTATACTAAAGGTTTCTGTGATTTGGAACGGCCATCTACGTTAGCCTACTTAAAGACGCATTGTGTTTTTGAGGTCCAGCGTAGTCGCAGTTACAAAACTGCCAGAGGCAAGCAAAAACCGTCAGTTAGCTTAGCCAACCCCAAAGAACAAATAATTCGGTATTGAGAAACTCCACAACAAAGCTACTTACCAAGTCTAGCAACGACGTTATAGGCCCTGCTTGGAGAAACAAAGAACGTCGCCAATGTCACCCGGAAGCCGCGGTGACACTGGGGATATAGCCGGAGGTGCGCGTGCCTATGGATCACGTAATTCACTGCCACGATACGAACACCTGACGTCAAAAATCCCTCTTCCCCACTACCCGAGTTCCCCTCCCCCCACCCACGCGGCACCGACTGCTGCTTCATGCTGTGTGACCTCGATCGGGCCTGACGATTTGACCTTGTGTTCCCAACCCGCTCACCTGCGTCACTCGTTCCCTGAGGTCGGAAAATATTCGCCATGAGTAGGCTTATGCTTGCAGTCTAGGAACAAGGAGGGTCTGCAGTTGAAGTAGGTGTCGCGCTGCTTCTGATACAATCATGCCAGTGTCGTTACTTTTTTTCATCTTTAAATTTATGTTGGGAAAACCGTATTTCAGAGCACAAAAAGGAATCGTGAGACGAATGGCCATTAGGAGAATGTAGCCAGTAACGTTGCTGAGCAATTCTCAGCACGCCATCCTCAATAGTTCACCTTCGTCATAAAATTGGAATAAAATCGACGCTCGTTATTGACTGCATCCCCGTGCCCTCAGCAATGCAATACACGGCGCTTCGAATTGTCCCGGTGTCCCGAATAAATTATTAATTCAGCGCACATTACTAATACACTGGCGGCACATTTCGCCAATCCCTTGTAAGCCCAGCCGTTGATTATTTATTTTGTGATCAGGGCCAGGGATTCCTAACTATCCCCATATAACCGGTATTTTTTTCTTAACTTCCAGAAAATAGTTTACCGGATGACATGGGCTATTTTACCTTGTTTAATTCCCGAGGAAATTAATGCACGAACTTGGAATAAATTCTTTGGAGCAGACCTTTTCAGGCATGGTCCGAAATGTGGCATGAATATTTGAGTTAAAATCCGTCAGTTACTACGGAATAACCGCGTAGTATTCACAAACCACCAACAGGCAGCCAGTATGAAACTTCAGTTCCTATACCAGAAAACTCATGGGGCCATCTGGGGGATCCGATGGTGAGCCGAACCCCTCGCAGCTGCGTCAGGCAGCGCCACAAGATCGGCGAAAAACACGCGTGTCCGGCATTCAGCCAACACCTGTTTTGTCACTATGGCAAATAATTACGCACTGTGCTATTTATCAGATTCTGCAGATCAGTATCCCGTCCAGGGCAGCTACATTATCTAGCTTTCTTTCAGTCGGGGACTGCATTGGTCAAGTCAAAGCCCGAATGCAAGGAATTTAGTCAAAAAGGGGGTTGGACTTGTTGAAAGGTAACTGAAGCACAGTCAATGGCAATATGTAGGCGGTTAAACTGATGATATAGTCAGTAGCATTTAGTTAAAATGTTTGACGGGAACGTCGTCGACGCCCAGCATCAAATTTGGACTACAGACGTATTGCGGCAATAACGAAGGCAAACAGAAACACCTGAAAGAGAGAAAAGGTGTCATCATTCAGCTGTGTGAAGTCTTCTCGGATTCATTTCAGTTTAAACAATTCTGGAAGCGGCAAAAGTCAAATTGATTGGCTATATTTGACGTAATGCTCCGTCATAATCAGTAATATGAGGGGAGGGGCGTAGAACAGCAAAAGTCAAACATGCCATAAAAGTCAAAATGGGAGTGGGGTGTTCAGAGATCACTGATCAGATTCTACTTCTTTCTGGGGCTCAAGGATGGCAAAGGGGGGAGGGAAGAAGGTGTCTGGCGATTAGCTGCCCCCACTTCATCGCGACGTGGCGGATGTGAACATATATGCTGGTTTTGTCTTTGACCAGGGGAGTCTTAGAGTCTGTACAAACGTTTTATGCGAGCACTAGGCTGGGTTGGCTAGACGTATGGCCACTGCCTCTACCGTTGCAAGCATTCGCTGATGCATGAACTTGGATCGTCTCGCCGACACTCTGGAATACTTAGTTGACGTCTACTCGGTGGCTGCTGTCAGTCAAGTGAGCCACAATTGCGCTAGATATGGACCTCTCTCCATCTTGATTTAACCACGCAGGATGGTGCTCTCACATCCGCATAGATAGACGCCTAGTTGTCCGACCAATATAACCCGACCCAGAGGAGCAAGTGAAGGTGTAGGTGCATATTGAAGAGGTCTAAAAAGCCAGTCTATCCTTACGTTCAAGGCAAAGAGGGGGAGTGCCGGTGAAAACCAATCTTATCTTAGCGGCTGTATACGTGAGCGCGATAGCAGCGTTTAAGGGACCGTGTAGGAATTCGCTCGCCATAGTCGAAATACCTATTTTAATTTACGGGGAGCAATGGCCGCTATTGAGAAAAAGATGAGCCAATAATGAACTCCAATTACTTCTGGGAATTCGGTGCATATCATACACTCCCAGCAATGCCTTAACAGTTTTCCTCCTTCTCAACAAAGCAGCACTGGAATCGTACCTGTGGAATAATCAACATGATTGGAAAAGTCGCGAAACTGGGCTTGCTCATGTTGATGAAATTGACGATTTTTTCCTCACAACCAACGACCGGAGGTGACATGGCCTGCGCTATTGCGGCATTACACAACTTGGCGGGTTTTTTGTCCTTCACTGAACAGCAAGCCACTGGAAGGTTGGCCGGGTCTGTACAAGAAAAGAGAGAAAACGGTAAGCACGTCTGACAACCGAGTCTCAGACATTACTGCACCGAGTTCACTTCCTACCTGGAAAGTCAGCGTAGCCCTTCAGTCCACAGCAGTAATCTTGCGAAACCTAGGATTTAAAAAATGAAAAATTAGTGAGTCACAAACCTGGCAGGCAAGGAGACTTTGTTTACATGGCGCGCGAACAATTCCGTACAGAGTTGAATGCCCCGTCCAGAACTTTCAAATGCGGTCGCGTAGCCATAAGCAATCAGTGCGTGGGAGTGTTCCCATGGACGACACGAAAGACTAGAATGGCTCTTTCTGCCTGCTTCGTCGCTATCGCCTCCCCTCTGCGAAACGTGGAATCGTGAATAAAACGGTGCTTCATCATCAACTGACCCAAGGTAGAATCTCAAGTCAGACGACGACAAATGAACCAGGCGTGAGCATTCCGGTCTCCGTACTTCCTTCTTCGTTAACATTCTAACACTGTTCCTACGCGTAATTACAATTAAACGTCAGGTACTGATTTGTCTACTAACGGTAACTTATGATCATGCCTTCTCTTATCTGCTTGGATTCACCTCCAGGGAAACAAGACTATTTTATTTAACTGAAGATGACGACAATTTGAAGTGGATGATTTTGTCTCTACTATCAGTTATCGCTACTAATTAAATAGTCATTTTTAAAGAGTGAGGTTTTCCAGGTGGTTGAAAATACGCACATTCAAAAGCCGCCATTCTGGCGTGACTTAAATATCTCGGGACTGAACCAGACCCAAATGCTCATTTTAAAAATCCAGTCGGTGTTTCGTGAGTTACGCCGCTTAGTGTATACCCAGTATTCTGCGAAGTTAGCTAGAACTGGTGAACAACTGTCAAAGGGATTGCCAACAAGTGCCAAAAGTGGGGAGTTACGTACTGAAATCTGAAAGATAAGTTACGGTGTGACAAGTGACAGTTCAGTCGACACGAGCGACGACTTTCACCGTGTGCTCCTCCGCAGAGCGTGAATTGATTTTTTTAGTGTAGTGGACTTGCGCAGCGCATGTCTCAGACCATCACGCATCGGATTTCTATGGCAAAACAGGGTCTAGACGACCGGAGGTGGGCTCGGATGCAGTGGCTGATTGAGCTAGGCCTATAGCACACGGCGCGCAATCCGCAGAATGTGCCAGGCTTCCATGAGGACTGGTGGCAACTCACCTGCCTAAGTGTCATAAGGGTCAATTCAAGAAAGATACATTAACCCTCGTTCTCAGTAACGTAGAAAGGATTGTTTAAGTGGAGGGTTGACGTTCGTGAGGAGCGCCGATTAAATAACTAACCCGGCTACTGTCGGTATCGCAAACCACAAAGCTCTAGTGGTGAGTTATTCAGTGAATATTAATCATGCAGCCTACTCACATGGTGATCCTGTTAACAAGTGATAAGGATAGATTTAGCTAAACATTCAAATCTTCCGGAAATTTATTCAAAGTGCAAATCAAGTCCTTTCAATACCTCCTTTGGAAAGTCATTAGTATAACGAATATTCATAGTGATAACGGACGAGGCAGATAGCCTTCCTGGTCTTCCAAATTGATCACAGGACCACATGCCCTACAGTGTCCATAAATCCCTTTTCCTGTCAGAGGCACTTTTAAAAGTTCTCTTTTAGTACTTTAAAATTTCACAGTGAGATGTATGCATATGGTCAGCTCGGCAAATACCCAGCTTACATATCAAAACGAGATAAAAGTACATATGGCAGAGCATGAGGAGAAATTCGATGCACAGAAACAGGCAAAGATGAAACACACACTGAATGTCACTTACCGTCATCACCTCGTCCCAGATTCGGACAGCCGCCTGGCTCTCTTTATCACCGTCCTTATTATACAGCGGTAGACGTTCCTCCATATAGGAGACAGCAGATTTCGAAATCTGTTCAAAGGGCAAAAAGGGCAGGTTTCTCTGCATAATTCTGCACGAAAAAAATAGCTCAATGTAGTCAGTCGTCTCCTGTCGGGGAACAGAGTCGGTTTATACACTCACCAAGGTAGGGTGTCCCAGTACATAAGCGATGGCCACAATCTGTGCAGCGACCAGAACTCCAAGCAGAATGGCGTACTTGGAAGAGGAAAAAGTGAAAGAAACACAAGTTTTACTACTCTGCATGAGGGGCCACGATTCCCTACATCTCGACTGCTTTTAAGAAAACTACTTACTATTCGCAACTTTTTCCTCGATCCCTTGCAAGCAAGGATGAGTCCAGCAAGACAGACGATCGAAAGGACAACACCAATGGCGATTAGGGCGGCTGCAATGAATTAGGAGAGTTATTTTTGCTCACAAATGGGATATTGCTTGCAAACTGCGAGCGAATTCATCCACTTACGGGCAGCCTTCACGATGAGGCTCGTAGTAAGTTCCATGCTGAGTTCATGTCTACTTGGAATAAAGGCTGCCAGAATGCGTGCCAGGAATGGGGCTGTGACGTCGGTTCTTAGGTAACCACCGATGAATACAAGAAAAGCGGACAGACTCTAAAGTTGCAAGAAAAGGCAATGACATGGGTGCTGAGTGCTGGCGGAGACACTGGCATGCCCGACACAAGTGACTTATTTACATTCCTTTCAAAATACGCACACACACGCACCAACTTACCATCAGGTACACATGCGTGATTATGATGAGAACTTGTAGACATTTGTTTATCTCGGCGGCCATTGCAGATAAGGCGACGGACACAAGTACTTTTTCTAAAACGGAACGTTGGAGACCTTTTAAAGGAATTGAAATTTCAGTCAGAGACTGAAGACAGGTTTGCTTCCATACAAGGTACTCTGCGGCTGGTCTATAGAAAGAGGCTGGAGAGTAGAAGGCAGTCTGTGCACGACATGATTGAGCCGCACAATTTTTACCCTTCTCGTGATCTAAATGTGCACGTCGGCGTCGTCCTTCCTCTCAGTTATCCCCAGGAATCAGGTTTGTTGTAAAGAGCGCTCACTGATCCTTCTTACGGAACTCACTCGTCCCATTGTGCCTTACGGGCTCTCTCTCTCTCGAGCCCAGCCAGCAGCTGTACAGCGGCGCATGATATAGACAGAATGTTATTACCGACAGAGACAGGGGAGACTGAAGTGGGCATTTCTGGCTTATTAGTCGTAGTCAACCAAACATACCCAGGTGTTCTACACTTCGGGGTTGGGTATGACTGGCTGAAGACGGCCAATAAGCCTGAAATGCCCATTCCAGTCTCCATTGTCTTTGTCCGTAATAGCAATCAGGTTTGTAGTGTCCCTACTTCGAGCGCATGTCGCAACGCCGGGTCTCTCGCGAGTATCTGCTCGTGCACATCGGGGCTGTCTGACATACGTCCACTTGACTCTCCAACTGGCCAATCAGATTCAAGGCCGACTCAAACGTGTCCTGGCTCAAGACGCTCTGACGCATTCCCACACACACAGACGTGGAACGCCGCTCACCGGGGGCCGGACGTGCCTTTGTCCGGTTGCCAACTCTCTCCAACCCATTCTCCCGTTGTTTTGTACAGAATGCAGCCTCCTCCCAACTGACGTCCACCTTCTCTTTCCATTAGGGACCAGGAGTGAAGGTCGTGGTAACCAGGGTTTCACTCTCAGCCTGGTCTTCTGTTGTGATGAGTTCCTGTGGTTTCGAGTTGTGCGTAAAAGGCGTCAAAGGGACCTGCTTACCACTTATCCCAGCTTTCTGCAGTGCAGTTGCAGAATTCAGTGAGACCGTAGAATATGACGCTTCAAGTGCACTAGGCAGTACTGCAAGTACTTAGAGCAAATCATGCTGGTCCCTCTCGTAATCAATCTGAATAATATTTTCGGTCGGAGACTGCAACCCCCGGCCCAGCCTTTATTGGGGCCTGTTAAGAGATTGTGCCGACGCTGCAAATACACGTACTAGCTGAACCCCGAGACCTGTGTCATGTCAATCATCCTGCCTACGTCCAGGGATGGTGGAAGGCTTCATACTCTCGCGGCTCCAGCTAACATCACTTCCGCTCACATGCAAGTTATCCCGTCTCCTAGGCTATTTAAAGAGCTAAAGACGCGCACCCCGAGATGGGAGTGTGTGAAACTACAAGAAGCATCGCGGTGATGCCCAGATGTAGTCCAAACTCTTCAGTCGATTGATCAAGTAAAGTACGTTAGATGAGCCCCAATGCTGCGGTCCCTGAAATCACTCCACCAGGTTATATTATAAACTCCTGAAGACAAATTCAGTTAGCATCAAACGAGGTTTTGCATAGTCTGTATAAAAGAGCAACAGCCATAATATGAAACCGTTCTAATGTCTCACTCCAACAAGCATCAAAAGACTTAATGCTAACATGCGGCAGAAGAGCATTCTTTGCTAGAGATTATGCTTCCTCATCAGGCAAACCGCTTTGTTTGGCTGAGGCCTCAGGAGAGCTGTTGCATTCCGCAAAGACAAACTAAGCGTAAAACCTTCAGAGTCAGATACTACTTGCATGCAACTCTTGACCAATAAGGCAGCACTGTCAGAAACCAAATGTAACAAGACTGAGCAATAAAATATACATATTTTGGACTAAAATGCTTACCAGAACAGAAAAGTGTATGAGGCTGATGTAACGAAACGCCTACAGGCGGAACCCCGTATAAAAGCAGATCTTAGGCTGGGTGTGGCCTCTCAAATTCGATCCGGGCTGTGAACATTCGAGGTTAGAGATAATTGCACCAACTCCCACGTCTGAGTGGGTGGTAGCGTAAAAATAGCCACAAACTGCAATAGAACACTACCAACTCCATCATTCCAGCAAATGCATCCTTGCAGCAACAATTAAGGCCGCTATCATTTAAGCCACTGCTGAGTTGGAAATCATTCACTAAGAAGCCCAACGCCTTGAACTGCTTGCCTAAGTAAGGTCAGAATTGTGATGAAGTTCATAGTTCGAAACGACCCTCTATAAGGTCTAGATGGGTTATATTTCTTCCGAAATAGATGCTACTTGATGCATCGCGCGCGAGGAATAAATATCCTTATTTGGAATCCCAGTGTGCAAACCGTGGATTTGATGAGTAATGGATGTTAAGATAGTCACTGAGAAATAAAAAGTAGACACGTTTTGCTAGAAGGGATATATTTTTTTCAATTTAAAATCGTGGGTCAATTTCTTCAGAATACTCAAAACAAACTTCTTTCTCGGAGCCACAGAGACCATCGGAAGAGAACGGGAGAGCGATCCAGTAAAAGTGCAACAAATGGTATTGTGTCAAGAAGCAATTAATTACACCTTTCGGCGGGATTGGCATATGTGGCCCCCTAAACAGAACATTGGAGTAGGGATCAACCAGCCAAGTACTAAAAGGGGACGTTCGTACAATTCCGGAAGGAGCGAAATATTCCCGTGCCGCAACCCCAACAATAACCCTAAGATAAAAACTAAACCATTGCCCCTATCTCGACCCTAACCCTAAAACTTAAATCAGCAGTTAGCACCAACCCCTACTCTAACCCAAAACTTGCTACTGACTTACCTTACCGTTGACTTTAAATCTGGCCTTAAACATAACCCTCAGCCTAACTCTAATCTTGACTTTAAACCTAGCACTTAATTCGCTGGAAATTGGCTTAAAGCCACCCGTCTTGCAGGCGGTTCCTGTTCTCATGTCCCGTTTAGGGCGCCACAAAGTCCGTCCTACTCATTTTTTTTCAATCCCAACCGCTATTGATTTAGCGGAAAAGCGTAACTTCCTCTCAGAGGAGGAGGAGGAGGAGGAGGGAACTAAATTAGTCATCATTTACGCCGGGAAAAGAAAGCGCTCCCCACTGAACCGAACGAAGGACAATCAGACTGGCAGTTTGGAGTGAAACAGCTTCATTCTCCGGTGGTGGAGGTCGCGATATCGCGCAGAAGGTTTATGTGACACTGTGGCCATGTCGGTTTTCAATCTTCGAGACTCTGACATGCCAGTAAAAGCGGCCAGTGTCGAGTGTGAGTGTATTCTTCTTTGCCGCACAAACCTACTCCGCTCACGCTTACGTTAACGCTGCGCACATTGGGGACTGTGGGAGACCTCGTTGATTGCCACGGTCAAACAGTTGAATTACGCACGCACGCACGGCGTAAGTGCATGGGCTTGCATTCTGTCGAGGAGGCTATTTAGGGGCATGCCGGACTGACGAAAACGCTTAACAGATCTTCCGTCACCTTCATCTAAAATCCGCTCCGACAAGTGAAACGACTGAATGGGGTGATATGCCGTGGCTGAACTGTGTTAAGTCGCGAATATCAGGAGCTTCGTCCAATGCAATTGTCAAGCTCACACACCGTCTCTTAAACAGATAGAAGAAGAGGAAGAGTAATCAGGAAAATTTCAGTTTGCAGGAGAGTATGTGCATTTATCCAACATGCAACACTAATGCAAGGAAATTAACCTGGTCTATTATATATATATATATGGGCAGAATAACATTACCGACAAAGACAAGGGAGACTGGAATGGCCATTTCTGGCTTATTAGCCGTCGTCAGCCAGCCATACCCAAGCCCGAAGTGTGGAACACCCGAGCCTCGAACTCGCGACCTGTTGGTTTAGAAGTCAACGCCTCTACTCACCGGGCCACGAGCCCGTTGCCTTGTCGGTTTTTCGATCGGGAATATACAGTGGTAGGGGGCGCTCACCGTATGGCTGGCTGACGACGGCTAATAAGCCAGAAATGGCCATTCCAGTCTCCCTTGTCTTTGTCGGTAATGTTATTCTGCCTATGTATCATGCGCCGCTGTGCGGCTGCTGGTTGGGCTCGAGAGAGAGCTCTTAAGGCACAACGGAACGAGTGAGTTCCGTATGAACGATCGGTGAGCGCCCCCTAACATTGTATATTCCCGATCGAAAACCGACAAGGCAACGGGCTCGTGGCCCGGTGAGTAGAGGCGTTGACTTCTAAACCAACAGGTCGCGAGTTCGAGGCTCGGGTGTTCCACACTTCGGGCTTGGGTATGGCTGGCTGACGACGGCTAATAAGCCAGAAATGGCCATTCCAGTCTCCCTTGTCTTTGTCGGTAATACTATTCTGCCTATATATCATGCGCCGCTGTGCGGCTGCTGGTTGGGCTCGAGAGAGAGTCCATAAGGCACAACGGAACGAGTGAGTTCCGTATGAACGATCGGTGAGCGCCCCCTAACATTGTATATTCCCGATCGAAAACCGACAAGGCAACGGGCTCGTGGCCCGGTGAGTAGAGGCGTTGACTTCTAAACCAACAGGTCGCGAGTTCGAGGCTCGGGTGTTCCACACTTCGGGCTTGGGTATGGCTGGCTGACGACGGCTAATAAGCCAGAAATGGCCATTCCAGTCTCCCTTGTCTTTGTCGGNGTCCCCCTGACTCCCCAGTAGGATTATCTCCCTCACACTTTTCATTTTCGTCTGACGACGGGTTGGTGTAACCGACTTGAAAATTCACGAGTATACCTCGATTTTCCGACGAGCCTTCTCCTTTTATATATATATATATATACAATGTTAGGGGGCGCTCACCGATCGTTCATACGGAACTCACTCGTTCCGTTGTGCCTTATGGACTCTCTCTCGAGCCCAAACAGCAGCCGCACAGCGGCGCATGATATATAGGCAGAATGGTATTGCCGACAAAGACAAGGGAGACTGGAATGGCCATTTCTGGCTTATTAGCCGTCGTCAGCCAGCCATACCCAAGCCCGAAGTGTGGAACACCCGAGCCTCGAACTCGCGACCTGTTGGTTTAGAAGTCAACGCCTCTACTCACCGGGCCACGAGCCCGTTGCCTTGTCGGTTTTTCGATCGGGAATATACAATGTTAGGGGGCGGTCACCGATAGCATTCTGCCTATATATCATGCGCCGCTGTGCGGCTGCTGGTTGGGCTCGAGAGAGAGTCCATAAGGCATAACGGAACGAGTGAGTTCCGTATGAACGATCGGTGAGCGCCCCCTAACATTGTATATTCCCGATCGAAAAACCGACAAGGCAATAGCATTCTGCCTATATATATATATATATATGTTGGAAAGGTAATACCGACAAAGACAAGGGAGACCGGAATGGCCATTTCTGGCTTATTAGCCGTCATCAGCCAGTCATACCCAACCCCAAGTGTGGATCACTTGAGATTCGAACCCGGGATCTTTGGTCATGGAGTTGAACGCTCTACCATTGTCGGTATTACCTTTCCAACATATATCACTAGTCGCTGTCCGACTGCCTGCGAGGGTTTAAGCATGAGCCCCAAGGCACAACGGAACGAGCATGTTCCGTAACCTGATCGGTGAGCGCCCACTATCATAATTAATATTCCCGATCACAACCGACAAGACAACGGGCCCGTGGCTCAATGGTAGAGCGTTCAACTCCATGACCAAAGATCCCGGGTTCGAATCTCAAGTGATCCACACTTGGGGTTGGGTATGACTGGCTGATGACGGCTAATAAGCCAGAAATGGCCATTCCGGTCTCCCTTGTCTTTGTCGGTATTACCTTTCCAACATATATCACTAGTCGCTGTGCGACTGCCTGCGAGGGTTTAAGCATGAGCCCCAAGGCACAACGGAACGAGCATGTTCCGTAACCTGATCGGTGAGCGCCCACTATCATAATATATATATATATATAGGCAGAATAGTATTACCGACGAAGACAAGGGAGACTGAAATAGCCATTTCTGGCTTATTAGCCATCGTCAGCCAGCCATACCCAAGCCAGAAGTGTGGAACACCCGAGCCTCGAACTCGGGACCTGTTGGTTTAGAAGTCCATGCCTCTACTCACCGGGCCACGAGTCCGTTGCCCTGTCGGTTTTTTGATCGGGAATATACAGTGGTAGGGGGCGCTCACCGATCGTTCATACAGAACTCACTCGTTCCGTTTTGCCTTCTGGACTCTCTCTCTCGAGCCTAACCAGCAGCCGCAGAGCAGCGCATGATATATGGGAAGAATAGTATTACCGACAAAGACAAGGGAGACTGGAATAGCCATTTCTGGCTTATTAGCCGTCGTCAGCCAGCCATACCCTTCGGGCTTGGGGATGGCTGGCTGACGTCGGTTCCCCGTGTCGTCGTCAGACTAGAGTAAATGTGCAGAAAACAATTAAAATTTCAAAAGTGCTACAAAATCAATACTCATTTGGTGCCTTAACTAGTAAGCTGCCGTCGTGTGTGTTAGTCCGTATTGATCGGCTTTCGTCTCTTCCACTTTTCTCTGAGATTCTTGTACGTGGCATCTAACTCGATATGCCTGTTGATGCATGACTCATCGGAGTGCATGGCTTCAAGAAACTCTCGGCATTTTTTAGATGGGCAAACTCCGACGATGCGAGTTTTGTCCCGTGCGAAATTGTGCCCAGTATCAAGAGTGTGCATGGCCATTTGAGACAAGTGGTCTCGCCTCTTAACTGCAAGTTGATTTTCGTAGATGCGTGTAGAGGCAAATTTTCCCGTTTGGCCACAATATACGGCATCACAGGCATCGCATGGGATCTTATAGACGACTTCTTTTTTATCGAGATTGCCAACCCTATCCTTAGGGTGTACAAGCTGGGTGCGTAAAGTAGTCGTCGGCTTGTGCGCCACTTTTATCTGGTGTTTCCTCAAGTGTCTTTCAACAAGTTCAGACACATTTCTGGTGTAAGGAAGGATTCGCCAAGTGTTTGCTTTGGGCGCTTGATTGGAACTATCTAGTTCCTTTGTTTTTATCTCTTGTTGTTTCATGCATCGACGTACGAAATCTCTCGGGTATCCGCTCTGGGAAAATAATTCAAATAGGTAGTTTAGTTCAACTTTGTAGCTTTCTTCATCAGAGCAATGTGTTTTTGCTCTATGTATCAGACTTTTGACAGTACTCCGCTTGTGAGAGATCGGACTGTTGCTCTCATAGTGTAGAATTATTTCCGAGTAAAGCCTGCCGTAAAATCTCCCCTAGGATATCGAATAGCGTCTCGGTACGGAAAAAGCATGCTTGGTGCATTCATAAGTGAAGCCCATTACCGACTTCGGAAATTTCGAATTTCTAAAGAGTAGCATATGGAATTTTGCCGCAGTAATCTGCCCTTGGACTTAGTTGAATCCCTAGACGAAACGATTACCTACATAACAGAACTTGAACGACAGAAGAAGAGAAAGATATTAGATAAAAAATGGATGACCATTTCTCAACCACATTATACAAATCAGAAGTCTTCGGCAAAGATCGTAAATCTGTCCTCGAGGGTCCTTACAGAAACGGAAAAGAATGTTCTTTCCAAGGGGATGAAATACAATCATTCTGATTCAAATTACTTGGACTTCCTTGCAAGCTTGAAGTCTATCATATCTACAGTAGATCTTACGGAAGATGAACGATTTACGATCCGAAACAGTGCCGTACAGGCCTTAAAAGATCGAAATCACTTCTCAACCCTATCATATGAAGAAAGGAAGGCATTGAAAAACCTCAAAACTGACGAAACCATTGTCATTCTTCCCGCAGACAAAGGAGGCTTAACTGCGATCTTGAATAAATCAGACTACAATGAGAAGATGTTGTCACTCTTAGAAGATAGTTCAACGTATAAGCCTCTATTCACGGACCCTACGAAAGGACAGAATTCATCGATTGATAAAGTGCTGAAGCGCCTCACGGGAACGAAAAAACTGCCAGGAGACATTGCAAAATCTCTGAGACAATCCGAACCAACCATCGCCAAGATCTACGGATTGCCCAAAGTTCACAAACCTAAGGTACCACTGCGACCGATAGTATCATTAATCGGTGCACCCAATTACAAAATTTCTAAGTGGCTATTCCACCAACTTCATCCATTCCATTCAGAACTCCAAGGAGTTTCTAGAGAAATTGAGAGACATCACAATTTTCGCTGATGAGATAATGGTCTCCTTTGATGTGGTTTCTTTGTTCACTTCCATACCATTAGATTTCGCAAGGCAATGCACAGATGAACTCCTAAAGTCCTATGACACGGATGTTCCCCCATCTGCCTTACTTGAACTTATGGACCTTTGTTTAGAAACCAATTTTTCGTTCGATCACCAATATTATCAACAACTAAAAGGTGCTCCAATGGGATCACTCATATCTGGCTTTCTTGCCGAGGTGACAATGCAGAAATTGGAATGGTGGCTCTTCCATAAGTTAACCCTAAGTTATGGGTACGATATGTAGACGGCACGTTTGTCGTCGTTAAAACGGACCAACTAGAAATACTCCACAACACAATCAATTCAACCGTTCCGGGAATTAAATTCACGTTGGAAAAAGAACTTGACAATAAACTACCATTTCTAGATGTTCTCGTACAGCGTAAGACTGACGGAACATTACACACCTCCGTTTATCGCATCGCAAAGAAACATATGCAGAAATAATTCTTTACTATGAGAGCAACAGTCCGATCTCTCACAAGCGGAGTACTGTCAAAAGTCTGATACATAGAGCAAAAACACATTGCTCTGATGAAGAAAGCTACAAAGTTGAACTAAACTACCTATTTGAATTATTTTCCCAGAGCGGATACCCGAGAGATTTCGTACGTCGATGCATGAAACAACAAGAGATAAAAACAAAGGAACTAGATAGTTCCAATCAAGCGCCCAAAGCAAACACTTGGCGAATCCTTCCTTACACCAGAAATGTGTCTGAACTTGTTGAAAGACACTTGAGGAAACACCAGATAAAAGTGGCGCACAAGCCGACGACTACTTTACGCACCCAGCTTGTACACCCTACGGATAGGGTTGGCAATCTCGATAAAAAAGAAGTCGTCTATAAGATCCCATGCGATGCCTGTGATGCCGTATATTGTGGCCAAACGGGAAAATTTGCCTCTACACGCATCTACGAGCATCAACCTGATGCCCTCCCCTCCCATTGATATTGTTGGTCAAAAATCCGGTCATTTGGTATGTGGACCAGGGTGTGTGGAGTGGAGCGCCAAGGCACGGGTCCAGACGTGCCTACCACCTGCGCCCTCACGCGCCTCCGGTTCTCTTAACTCTGGCTTGACACCGGGTCCAGGTGGGCGAGGAGGAGAGAGTGTGGTAGATGCTGCACAAGTCTACTATCACTATAAATTAATTCTCGCACAAGTCACTGTCCCTGCTCTCACCTTGCTGTCTAGCACACGGCGGCCATAGTCGAAATCGATGGTCGAACTGTCGGAATGGAGGGCTCACGCTACTGGTGTACAGCTGAGGATTCGTGCCCTGTCTGCTTTAAGTGTGAAACCCGAAGTGAGGTGACGCTTGAGTCAGTACAGCCTGGATCCGATTTACTTTACGTTACTACATACCTTCATGTTTACTGCTGGAAGTTCCATACGACGCCTAATCAAGCTAATGCCTACTTGTCATTGCTTCTGTAAGTTCGGGTCATTTTTTTCCAAACCTCGACATATTCCTGTGGTCCAGCAAATTTACAGGTGTAGCTAGTGTCCAGCATAAATCAGACGACAGAGAGAGAGAGGCAGGTTAGTCACAATGTCCCACTATCGGCTCATGATGTTGACACCACTTCGCCCATTCAGGGAATACCTGGCCCAAGTAATTCAATGTACGTTTACCATATTCAGAGGTGAACACGGTGTCTGACTGTTTAAGACATCCGTCAGCTCCGCAATCAACATGAATCAGCGCGCGGGTGACCACCGATGTTCATGACTTACACTGGGTGATTCGTTACTTCCAACCTGTACTAATGGTTCATGGGTTGGTCCGTGGACACGTTTAAAGGAGACTTATAGAAAATCAATTCTTCCTGACATACACATGGACCCAGAATATTCACTCTGGTCCGTATTTTTCCTTACCAGAGCTCGCATTGACTGTGGCACCAAATGATTGGCATTGAAGTTCCAAACATTAGTGAAGTATTTCCAGCTCGCCGCTTGCAACAATGTAGAACATAAGGTCAGCGTAGAAGCTCACAAATAGGATGTGCACAAGTACATATCCGGTATCCCAGCCGTTATTTCATCGTCTAATGCAACCAGAGTCACAAGCCGACATCGTGGACTAACTCCGCCTCAGGAATGACTTGATCTTTCAGTAATTGCTCTGACTAAACCAGCGGTTCTCGGCGGCAGGGGCATCAGATAACGGTTCTGCACGGAATGCATCCCCATTCTGGTGTTTTCCATCTTCTTCGACTATTCGGGACCTGATCTACTGCTTGTGGGCAGCTGAAAAATACACAAAGTTCGACGTTGTAGCTCGTTTTGCACAGATTCTGTGAAGCGGCATACAAAAAAGAGCTTGGCAATGAGCTATAAATTGTTCATATAACGCAAAGATTGCTGATTAACAGAGTCCACAGTTGATGTAAGATGCCAGTTAAAAGCTGATTGGCTGTTCATTGTGTCAGTCATTAAACTATTCATCGAAAATCGTATCAGTGAAAGTGATGTCGTCATCAAAGGTGGCCTTATGACATGCGATCCGTTAGAACCTCAAATGGCGCGCTAGTATACCGTTATAAGTAGGAGAGAAATTGTGCTGCCTGTGCGACTGCAGTGTTCGGGCATCTGTGACCAGTATAAGCTGTGGTGAGGTACCGGTTAACTTACCTTTTGACAATTATGTCCCGTTTTATTTACCCGAAATGCTTGTTTAAATGTGACGGAAAAGAACACACCTGTACAACCCGCCTTGCCAGTGTGCTTCGCTGTCGTCCACTGTTGTCACTTTACTTAACGTTCAAAATCTCTATATTATTCACTGCTCAGTTTTAATTGCTGCCTTTAAGGCTAGGGGTTCGTGAGATATAACTCGTCAGTTCGTGAGAACACTATCATTTACTTCATTGGTGACTCCCGACGTTAACGCAGACTTTATACCTTTCTGTGTGTTACCGAATAACATATAACGAACTATATGTATTTGAATGTTTATTCCATTTACATTTACTTTCCTCACGAATTCTGATATTTTCCATCTCTGTCTTATCATGTCTTACTCCAACCAACAACTTGATGCCCCCGCCCAGTCCCTTCACGCCATCAATTTTACCTTGCATGAATTCTGGCAACATGCTCCAGAACTTTACTTCATCCGCATAGAATCAGCCTTTTATTCTGCCAACGTTACCAAGGAGCTGGCGAAATACCACAAACTTGTTGAGGTCCTCCCCCCTAGTGCCATCTCTCAAGTTCATTCCTTGCTAGCTAATCCTCCTGCAGATGCTCCTTACTCCACGTTAAAGGCGGAAATCCTCCGACTTAATTCCGTGTCCGACCGACAGCCGTATCACCAGCTAATTAAGGAGGAGTCACTGGGTGACCGGAAGCCCTCAGAGCTTCTACGTCGGATGCGTTCTCTCCTTGGAGACATGCAAGTTGATGACAAATTTGTCAAAGAGACGTTTCTAGAGTCTCAGCCTGCAGATGTTTAAACGATCCTAACGTCCGGCTCTCAAGATCCCACGGTTTCACAACTGGCTGAAATGGCGGATTGAATGATAGAGGTGCAGCGGCTCCAGTCGCCTTCCGTTGCCAGATCTCCACATCCTCATCGACAGTGAATGAGACGGCCTCCCTTAAAAAACATCTTGCTCGCCTTACTTCTAGTCGTTCACGCGGCTGTCGTCGTTCACGTTCGCTACCTCGAACTGCCGATACTTGTTGGTATCACTAATTTCGGCGTAAAGGCCCGTCGCTGTTCCACACCCTGCTCTTTTAAGCCGAAACAGGGAAACCAGTCAGCCAGAGAATAGATGCGACCGTTTTCTCTGGCTCTTCCGGCTCTGGTCGTACCTTCTATGTTTGTGACGCTGATCGTCGTTTCCCTAGCCCTGGTCTTCACCTCCAAGCTGCCAACTGTTCCCCCATTCCCACTTTTGGCAGTCTGTCCCTCACCCTGAACATTGGCCTTCGTCCGTAATTCACCTGGATCTTTGTGATTGCTGATGTCCCTCATGCGATCCTCGGCTCGGACTTTCTTGCCGAGTTCAATCTCCTTGTTGACTGCCGACGTGCCCGTCACCTCGACTGCACAACCGGTCTGTCTGTTCGTGGACTAACTCCCTTTACTGCCCCCACCAACTTATCTGTCCTGCATACAGATAATGCTAGCCCCTTTCGGCAAATGCTTCTTAGACACCCCAACATAATTAACCTCCAGTTTCGCGGTGGTGAAGTTCAACATGATGTTGTGCATCATATGCGCACCTCCGGTCCTCGCTTGCTTTCTCGGCCGAGACTACTAGCACCGGAGCGTTTTCAGGCCGCAAAGGCGGAGTTTGAACACATGCTGCAACTGGGAATAATTCGACCGTCTGAGAGCCCTTGGGCGTCCCCCTGTACATGGTGCCTAAGGCGATATCAGGTGACTGACGACCTTGTGGCGACTATCGTGCCCTCAACAGCGCTACCATTCCTGATCGGTACCCCCTGCCTCAGGGCTTTGCTGGAGCCCTTTTCGGCAAAGCGATTTTCTCGAAGATTGATCTGGTGCGTGCTTTTCATCAGATTCCAGTCGCCCCTGTGGACATACCTAAAACCGCCCTCGGTCTCTTTGAGTTCATCCACACGCCGTTAGGTCTTCGTAATGCCGCCCAAACGTTCCAGAGGTTCATCGACCATGTCTTACTTGGCGTACCCTTTGTGCTCGCCTACATTAATGACATCTTGGTGGCCAGCCGGAATGAGGAAGAACACAAAGAGCATCTGCCATGGTGTTTGACCGCCTTGACAAGTTTGGCGTTGTCGTCAACCCCTACAAGTGCGTGTTGGATGTGCCTTCGCTCGAGTTCCTCGGCCATCAGGTCGACTCTGAAGGTTTGCGTCCCCTCCCCTCCAGTGTTGAAGCAGTTCGTAATTTCCCTTCACCAACCCCCAAGCGTCAGTTGCAGTGATTCCTCGGCATGGTCAATTTTTACCGTCTGGTCCTACCGAACTGTGCTGACCTCATGCTTCCGCTCACCAACATGCTTTCTGGTCCCAAAGGCCCCCTCGAGTTGACTGGTGAAGCACTGACTGCTTTTGAGAGAATCAAGAATTCCTTTGTCAACGCCACCTTACTCACGCATCCCGCTCCCGAATCTCAGCTGTCCCCGATGGTAGATAATTCGACCGTAGCCTTAGGTGCAGTCCTTCAACAACACCTTGCTGGTTCGACTCGACCACTTACCTTTTTCTCCAAAAAGCTCTTACCAGCTGAGACACGCTACAGTACCTTTGGCCGTGAACTACTTGTCATTTGCCTGGCTGTCAAGCATTTCCGGCATTTCCTTGAAGGCTGGGACTTCACTGTTTTCACGGGCCACAAACCGTTGACTTTTACACTTCGGTCCCACTTCGCAAAGTACAATCCGAGGGAAATCGCCCACCTGGACTACATCTCCCAATTCACCACCGACATCCGCCACATTGATGGCACGAAGACCGAGGCGACTGATATGCTGTCCAGACCCTCACTGTCTTCCCTCCAAATCTCAAACGGAATCGATCTTTGTGCCATGGCGGCTGAGCAACAGCGAGTCGGTTGTCCTGGCGACGAGTCTGTTAGTGGTCTCCAACTCAAAGACGTTCCTCTGACTACCGGCTCTGGTACAATACTTCGTGACGTCCCCACTACTTTTCATCGGCCTTTCGTGCCCGCCTCGATGTGTCGAGCTGTATTTCAAACTTTGTATGGACTCTCCCACCCTGGGATCCGAACCTCTCAAAAGCTCCTCGCGGAAAGGTTTGTCTGGCCTGGCATGAACAAGGACGTCAAAGCTTGGGACCGGTTGTGTCTGAACTGCCAGCGCCACAACAAGTCCTCACCAGGCACTTTCCCCAGCCCCGACGCACGGTTCAGCCATGTGCACCTGGATGTCGTAGGCCCTTTGCCTCCATCCAATGGTTTCACTCACCTCCCTACCTGCGTCGATCAATATACCCGCTGGACTGAAGCCATTCCTTTACCGAATGCGCAAGCTGAAACCATCGTGAAGGCCTTCGTCAGTCGTTGGGTCGCAAATTTCGGTGGCCCATCCACGGTTACGACTGATCGTGACTAAGTCGGCACTGTTCCAAGCGCTACTTAATTTCCTTGACTGCACACGCATTCGGACGACAGTCTACCACCCAGCTGCCAATGGTATGGTTGAGCGTTTCCATCGCCAGCTAAAGACCGCCCTACGTGCGTACAAGACCGAGGAAACTGGTCGGACAACCTTCCTCTTGCATTCCTCGGCATCCGCGCAGCTCTAAAGTCGGATCTGGGCTGTAGTGCAGCTGAATTGGTTTTTGGCACTACCCTCCGACTGCCAGGCGAGATGGTCATCCCAACCTATCATGGAACCGACGAGACTCCTGACAACCGTATGCACCGTTTGTGGCAATTTATACGCTCGCTTTCCCCGGTTCCACCTTGAATTCCAATGACTGAGTCTTATGTTAAACAGAATTTTGTATTCCATTAAGACCATTGCTTATGCACCCGCCGATCCCATGGTGACTTATCCCTCCCTCCCAGGCAGCGTGGTTTCTGCCGACGCGAGCACTGACGTCACCAAGGACGGTCATTTTGTTCGCCTTCAATTCAGTCACCAGGAGGGCGAACTGGTCTTCATACGACTTATTCTGCATGTCCTCGGATCTGGTCAAGAGGAGATGTAAGCGCCGACAGTGGTTCCGAATTTGTTCCCCCCTCTCCCCCGGGGTGCAGCCTCACTGCCATTAGCCGGGCAGCAGTCCTAGGGCGTCATATCTGATTGCACAGGGAACTGCGCTATCTCATCACTCTCTGCTCTTAAAGAGAATGTGCATGCTTTGAGAAAAGTTCCTCTCATCGACAGCAAGGCTGATGCTGAAAGGTGCGGTTATGAGAGCAGTCAGGCGGTATGTTGCCATTATCTCAGCACTGTGTGCTGATGAGCTGGCAAGACGGTGTGAGAGGCAAGGGTGTCCATAGTAGTGCATTCTAATGAATGATGCGCCAGTCGACGCTGTAGATTAGTAAAGTTCTTACGAGTGAGACTTAGTCGATAGCCCGATCCAACCCTCAGGCTTACGAATCGTCTTAGACCGCGCCTAATTGTCGCGCCTAATGGTTCGTCGACTGTACCGTGGCCTAGTAGAAAGAAGAGGCAAAAGGCGAGGCGGATTGTGCTGTCAACTTCTTACATACAAAGTATTCGGGTGTGTCGCTGAGAGTAATAAATATCGATCTGCCCAAAAATACATAAGGCCATAATGGTTAAATGTTTGATAAAGCAACTTTCTAACGAACTTGCGTGTGGAAATGAAAGGAATGACAAAAGAATCATAATAGATTCATTACCAACGAAAGACGAAAGTTAGGACAGAATAAAGAGGTTCGAAAATTTTATATTCGAGGAAGGCAGGCAGAAAAACACGCCAAGTACCTGCAAATAAACTAGGAATGATGGTTACAATGGTACCAAGCGGAGGGCCATCAAGGGTAACGGATATCACTTCCGGCCTCGGTATCCGTGACAACTTTAGTTAGGCAGAAGAAAGACAAGAGTTTGATGACAAGTGTGGGGAAGTTGTGAAGATGAAACTACAAATGCGAATTAGAACCGCATCGGACATGTGAATTTGCAGACGATAGATAAAACTTTAGCACTATCAACATCAAGCTAGTTCCCGGTAAGTCGGAGAAGACTGTAGCAAACAGTTTGAGGGATCCATTCTGAGCAGGGTCCCGAGCCGCTTTCTCTAGCAACAAACACCCGTGGCTAGGCCAGGGCGTGTTGTGAGCGTTAAGTCTTAAAAAACTGATCTTGGACGCCGAATGAATTTATCTCGGCAGGCTAGGTCGACAAAGAGACCCTGGCAACCACTACCTTCAGGCCCGGTTTCGAAGGGACAGGGAAGGCTCTATTCTGCACAGATTAATTGGAGGCAGCTGGCAGCCGCAAGCGGGCACATGCGACGCCTGGTGGACGGCGTCCCGAATGTCCGAGGTAATGCGTCACAGCGTCTTAGGCCAGGACACGTCTGACTCGACCTTGAATCTGATTGGCCAGTTGGAGAGCCGAGTGGGCGAATGTCAGACTACCCTAGTGCTCACGTGCAGACAATCGTGAGAGATTGCGGCGTTGCGGCAGGTGCTCGGAGTAGAGCCACTACAATTGCATGGATTTCAGGAAGCAACATCAGGGGTCCTGTTATTAAGTAGTCTGTTGCATTAGGCGAGGTAAGGTCGACTGTATTGGCCTGGATACGTGTATCAGCTCTGCAATCCGTCAGTAAAATTGGAGAGACGTCAGTATGCAGGAAACTGCCACACAAATTCAGGACCAAAGCCAAGAAGTAGTGTTAAACCTCTATTCACTCAAACCGTACTGCCTCAATCCACAAGCCAAACCAGAGTCCACCCACTGCGTTCATATTCCTTTCAGAAAGAGAGGGTATCCTACCTGCGATACTCACTGGCAAAAGAGGCCAGTAGGGGGCAATATCCTCTTCACCGACAAAACCTCGGATGTTCAGGGAGCAAGCCCTCTTTCCTCTAAAACTACCGTTTTCTGCCTGAAGACGACGCAGGCGGGTTCATTTGATGTCGGCTTTGAAATGCCCATGAGGGGATGCATAGTCGGTCATCGAAACTACGCCTCCTATTCGATTCCCATCGAAAGCTCTAGAGTGCGACAATTAGGAAAAACAGTGCCTGTGTGCTTCATTGATAGAAGCACTTTTGCCCAGACGGCGGTCATAACCTTAGGTGACTTAGAACTAAAGGCTTCCCCGAAGCGAAAATCTGCAAAAAACTTTGTAGCAGTACATCACGGATGAGCTTCGTTGTTAAACCTAGGTTTTCCCAGTATAGGCTCGTGAAACGTGCTCACGCAGGAAAAGTAGAATTTAGCAAGGGAATAGTGGTGTGAATCGATCTGTGATATAGACCAAGTTCCTAGTGGCTAATTCTATGTGTTATCATACGTTTCATTGTCCATACTTACAGTGAGTGACCGATCTCGTGAAATGTTGGCTGAACTTCTGAAATGCGTTTTCGACTAGGAAGGATTACTTGGTCGATTAACTTGCGGCATAATCCTATAACATTTCGGACTTGGCGGGATGTCAGCTTGTGAATACAGTGCTTTTCAATCTCTTGTAGAAACCGTAATCGGTACAAAATGACCACTTAAGTAGCATGCATTTTTCCCATTGATTTTCAATGGTCTTGCATATTCAAATATATTTAATAGAAACCATAAACAAAAATATGATTTCTTTTAGTCAATAAATAGAGAATCACGTCTTCTTTATATTTTATACTTAAGGAAGGAGTATAATAAGGATTTAAAAAAGTTTTATAATTGCCGAAGAATTTGGAGCCTGATCTTTCGTTGCATTAGCGCTTAGTGATTTCACTCTACAAGGTGCACGCGTTCCGCGTAAAGAAAATCACATATTTTTCTATACCATGAAAGAGGTAGCATACAGAGTCCATAAAATTTTACAATGGATGCGGACTATGCTGTACATTTCATGAGGAGCAGTGGTAAACGGCCATGTACGATGCTATGTGAATGGACATTGCGCGGTCTTAAAAAGTCTCATAATTAGAAACTTTTTTAAAACCTAATTATACTCCTTCCTTGAGTATGAAATATAAAGAAGAGGTGATTCTCTATTGATTGACTAAAAGAAAGCGTATTTTGTTTATGGTTTCTATTAGATATATTTGAATATGCAAGACCATTGAAAATCAATGGGAAAAATGCATGCTACTTAAGTGGTCATTTTGTACCGATTACGGTTTCTAAAGGAGATTGAAAAGCAGTGTATTCAAAAACTGACATCCTGCCGAGTCCGCAATGTTATAAGAGTATGCCTTAAGATAATGAGTATCACAACCGCGACCAAGTAATCCTTCCTAATGGAAAACGCATTTCAGAATTTCAGCCAACATTTCACGAGATCGGTCACTCACTGTAGACAGCGTTCTGTGCTATCACTATATGTCTGCTGGTAGAATAAACCAAAAAGTCTCATCGCACAGGAAACAATGATCGGACGAAACATTGAAACTGACGGTCACTTCATACCTTCCCGCAAAGAACTTCGTCTTCACATCGGAAGTAAATGCGGAGGTGTCGACTAAGCATGGTAGAGATAGCGCCATCGAAAAAGAGGGGGACGACTCTTGTGATGACCCAAGTGAACAAAATTTCAAGAACCGGTTCTCTCTTTCCACTTGCTTGTGAAATCTGCCAGCATTTCAAAAGAAAACTGTCATTTTGTCGGTTCAATGACTGCTAAAACATTCACAAAGATCTGTGCGTACTACAACGAAATGACTGCAAAAAATATAGGACCAGTTATTTCGGCTCCAGCTCTGTTCTGCAACTCAGTAAAGGTCTTGCCTGTCGTTTGCTTGTCGTTTATCCTGGTAAATCTAGTCTTCTCAACAGATGCCCTAACACTGCAGTCGCATCGACAACACAATTTCTCTCCTACTTATAACGGTAAACTAGCCCGCCATTTGAGGTTCTAACGGATGGCATGTCATAAGGCCACCTTTGAAGTCGACATCACTTTCACTGATACGATTTTCGATGTATATTTTAACGACTGACACAATGAACAACCAATCGGCTTTTAACTGGCATCTTACATCAACTGATGACTCTATCAATCAACAATCCTCTCGTTATATGAACGATTTGCAGCCAATTGCCAAGGTCTTTTTGTATGCCGCTTCACAGAATCTGTGCAAAATGAGCTACAACGTCCAGTTTTGTGTATTTTGCAGCTGCCCACAAGCAGTAGATCAGGTCTCGGTAAGTCGAAAAAGACGGGAGACACCAGAATTAGGGATGTATTCTGTGCAGAAGCGTTAGCTGTTGCCTCTGGCGCAAAGGGACCGCTGGTGTAGTCAGAGCAATTACTGAAACACTAAGTCATCCCTGAGGCGGAGTTAGTCTACGATGTCGGTTTATGACACTTGTTGCGATCGCCTAGACACGCGCGTTTGTTCATGTCGGATTCTAATGACTACGCACCGGAAACGTCCGCAGGGTGCTTTCAGGACTTTGGACCGACAGGGCACTTAACAGTTTCAGCGAACACTGCAATGATACCGGATATCTACATACGCACATGCAATTTGTGGGCTTCAACGCTGACCTTAGGTCCTACATTGTTGCAAGCGGCAAGCTGGAAATACTTCACTAATGTTTGGAACTTCAATGCCAATCATTTGGTGCCACAGTCATTGCGAGCTCTGGTAAGGAAAAATACGGACTAGAGTGAATATTCTGGGTCCATGTGTATGTCAGGAAGAATTGATGTTCTATAAGTCTCCTTTAAACGTGTCCACGGACCAACCCATGAACCGTTAGTACAGGGTGGAAGTAACGGCTCGCCCAGTGTTAGTCATGAACATCGTTCGTCACCCGCGCGCAGATTCATGTTGATTGCGGAGCTGGAAGATGCCCTTACCAGTCAGACGTCGCGTTCAACTTTGAATGTGGTAAGCGGACATCGAATTACGTGAGTCAGGTAGTCCGTGAATCGGCAAGGTGATATCAACATCATGAGTCGGTAGTGGGACTTTGTGACTAATCTCTCTCTCGTTGTCGTCTGATTTATGCTGGACACTAGCTACATCCCTGACTTCGCTGGAACACGGGGAGGTGTCGAAGGTTTGCAAAAAAATGACCCGAACTTACAGGAACAATGACATGTAGGCATCAGCTTGATTAAGCGTCGTATGGAACTTCCAGCAGTAAACATGAATTTATGTAGTAACGTAGACTAAGTCGGATTCCGGCTGTATCGACTCGAGTGTCACCTCACTTCGGGTCTCACACTCAAAGCAGACAGGGCACGAATCTTCAGCTGTACACCAGTAGCGGGAGCCCTACATTCCGACAGTTCGACCATCGATTTCGACTATGGCCGCCGTGTGTTCGACAGCAATGTGGGTTCAGGGACAGTGACATCTGCGCGAATTAATTTATAGTGATAGTAGACTTGTGCAGCATCTACCGTGCTCTCTCCTCCTCGCCCTTCTGGACCCGGTGTCAAGCCAGAGTTAAGAGGACCGGAGGCGCGGGAGGGCGCAGGTGGTACGCACGTCTGGACCCGTGCCTTGGCGCTCCACTCCACACACCCTGGTCCACATACCAAATGACCGGATTTTTGACCAACAATATCAATGGGAGGAGAGGGCATCAGGGGTCCCAGTGTGCGCGACGTCCGCCGGTGAGCGAGTCCGCCGTTTCACCTCCGAAACGTTGACATTAATTATGGTGCGCTAATTCGTTAACGCCTGCCAGAATCCGATATGGCCCCCGAGTTGGCCCAGTGCATCTACCACGTGGCCCGTTCCACGTGTCACATCCCAAGCAGTTATCGCAAATGCTGAAATCAATCTCCTGTCTAAGGTAATAGGATTTAATCCTACAGCTGTTACACCTACCAACTTTCTAGCTGGTCTCGAATCCATTCTACCTACCTCTGTCCTACCTGAAGACAAGCGCGCTGACATACGCAGTTGCGCCACTGGTATCCTCCTGCACAGAAGACACCAGCAAACTTTACCGGCTGACGAAGCGCAAGGATTGGGATCACTGAAATCGGACCACAGTATTGTTGTTGTTCCCGCCGACAAATGTGGCGCTACCGTCATCACGGACAAAACTGAATACGTCAACAAGGCGAATATAATCTTCAGTGACACGGATTCTTGTACCATTCTCGCCGAAGACCCAACGAAAAAGCAAGCCGCAGCCATCAAGAAAACGGTTAATGAGCTTGCTCGTCTGAAAGTCATAGGTTCAGATGACTCAAAGTTTATGACCCTCAGTGATCCCCATATCGCACACGCGTACGGTCTTCCAAAGGTTCACAAAATTGGTGCCCCACTGGGGATTATAGTACCGCTCATCAGATCCCCTATTTGCAATTTAGCCAAGTGGTTGAACAAGCATCTGAAGCCGCTAAATCACGGATCTCGCTACATCATTAAGAGCTCACGCGAATTCTTCAACCGAATCGAAGACATCAATGTAAGCACTGATGAATGTCTCCTGTCTTTTGACGTCGTTGCCTTATTTTCTTCTATACCGCACGATATGGCAATCGACTGCGTAGCCCAACGATTTCAGGACAATCCCGTTGGCATCCCAGCGCAGAGTCAGAGTCTCGAAGATTGAAAACCGACATGTCCGCAGTGCCACATAACCCTTCTGCGCGTACCTCGCACGACCTGGGCCTGATAAACTCTGGCTTCGCGACAGGGACGTTCGAAGATCACGCGTCGTCCGTCGTCCGGGAATCGGTGGCTTGTCTAAATCAGTCCGTAGACTTAAAGTTGAACTGAATGAAATAGCAGGCCTGGCATGGGTCGTCGTCGTCGTCGTCGTCGTAACTGTGCAACGCACACATTTGGCGATATTTAGGAGCGCAGCCCTCCGCCTTTGTCATGCTGCCATTCTGTCCACCTCACACTCCTTGTCGATACGCTGCTAGGACGCGTGGGGCTTGTCACTAGCCTCGCGAGTGCTCCAGGCCAATCAACGCTGTCCCCCCCCCCCCCTGATTGGCTGGCGGACGCGGAGACATCGAAAGGCGCACAGACGCTCTGGGTCTCACACCTGGAAGGCGGGCACAGACAACAACTTGCCTGGAGAGCGCGCTCGCGGCGTCTTTGTGTACGCACTTCCAAAACAGTAAAGGTTGTCCAACTCACTCCGTCTTTCCTGATTTATGATTGGGAATCTTTGCCTCGTCGACCACACTACTCCCGACAGCCTCTGTGCAGTCTGGCTATTCCGCGCCATGAGTGAACGTGGTTTGAGGCAGGGACGATGCCGCCCGTTTGGGGAGGGGGCTGCGCAGTGTCCGACAATTCGACCATCCTGACCGATGACGTCTACCGAGTGCCTCAAAGCATGGTGAATGCAGGAAAGGTGACTTGTGCGTGAATTCGTTTATTATGGTAGCAAATTTGCATTTCATATGTCGGACTATCTCTTCCCCCACCTGGGCCAGGTGTCTGACACGGCACAGACCCGCGTCTAAGCGTGCAAACACACCCTCGGGTTCACAACAAACACCTGACCAGGATTTTAACGAACAACAATGATGGGCGCCAGGGATCCCAGTGTGCGCGAGTTGAGCCGGCAACTGGGCCTGTCACCGCACCCCGAATGTTTGCATTTGTCATGGGTGTGCATTCCTGATAACACCTACAACAATTCTCTGTGACCCCCGTCTCACGCATTTACTGTGTGGACCGTTTTAGGGGCAAAGATGGCGTCGGACTCATGCGGTAGCAGCATCGCAAAAAGCCTATGTTTCCCTGTGCGGTCAGGAAGGTGGTCGCGATATCGCGACCTCCACCACCACCGGAGAATGAAGCTGTTTCTCACCAAACTGCCAGTCTGATTGTCATTCGTTCGGTTCCGTGGAGAGCGCTCTGAACAGGAACCGCCTGCAAGACGGGTGGCATTAAGCCAATTTCCAGTGAATTTAGGGCTAGGTTTAAAGTCAAGATTAGAGTTAGGTTAAGGGTTATGTTTAAGGCCAGATTTAAAGTCAGCGGTAAGGTAACTCAGTAGCAAGTTTTGGGTTAGAGTAGGGGTTGGTGCTAACCGCATATTTAAGGTTTAGGGTTAGGGTCGAGATGCGGGCAATGGTTTAGTTTTTATCTTAGGGTTATTGTTGGGGTTGGGGCACGGAAATATTTTGCTCCTTCCGGAATTATACACACGTCCCCTTTTATTACTTGGTTGGTTGCTTCCCTACTCCAATGTTCTGTTAAGGGGGGCCACATAAGCCAGCCCCGCCGAAAGGTGTAATTAATGGATTATTGACACAATACCATTTGTTGTGATGCATCAAGTAGCATCTATTTCGGAAGAAATATAACCCATCTAGACTTGATAGGGAGTCGTTTCGAACAGTGAAATTCATCACAATTCTCACCTTACTTAGGCAAGCAGTTCAAGGCGTTCTGCTTCCTATTGCATGAGTTCCAACACAGCACTGACTTAAATGATAGCAGCCTTAGAGTTCCTGCAAGGACGCGTTTGCTGGATTGCTGGAGTTGATAGCGCTCTATCGCAGTTTGTGGCTATTTTAACGCTACCACCCACTCAGACGTGTGAGTTGGTGCAATTATCTCTAACCTCGAGCGTTCACAGCCCGGATCGAATTTGAGAGGTCACACCCAGCCTCAGATCTGCTTTTATACGGGGTTCCGCCAGTGGGTCTTTCGTTACACCAACCTCATACACTTTTCTGTTCTGGTAAGCATTTTAATCCATGATATGTATATTTTATTGCTCAAAGTCTTGTTGCATTTGGTTTCTGACAGTGCTGCCTTATTGGTCAAGAGTTGCATGTAAGTAGTATCCGACTCTGAAGGTTTTACGCTTAGTTTGTCTTTGTGGAATTCAACAGCTCTCCTGAGGCCTCAGCCAAACAAAGCGGTTTGTCTGATGAGGAAGCATAATTTCTTGCAAAGAATGCTCTTCTGCCGCATTTTAGCATTAAGACTTTTATGCTTGTTGGAGTGTGACATTAGAACGGTTTCATATTGTGGTTGTTGCTCATTTATACAGACTATGCAGAACCTCGTTTGATGCTGAGTTCGTCTTCAGGGGTTTATAATATAACCTGGTGGAGTGTTTTAAGGGACCGCAGCATTGGGGCTCATCTAACGTACTTTACGTGATCAATCGACTGAAGAGTGTGGACTACATCTGGGCATCACCGCGATGCTTCTCGTAGCACCACTCACTCCCGTCTCGGGGAGCGCACCCTTAGTTCGTTAAATAGCCTAGGAGACGGGATAACTTGCCTGGTCCCTAGTGGAAAGAGAAGGTGGACGTCAGTTGGGAGGATGCTTTATTCGGTACAGAACAAGGAGAGGATGGGTTGGAGAGAGTTGGCAACCGGACAAAGGCAGGTCCGGCCCCGGGTGACCGGCGTTCCACGTCTGTGTGTGTGGGAATGCGTCAGAGCGTCTTGAGCCGGGACACGTTTGAGTCGGCCTTGAATCTGATTGGCCAGTTGGAGAGTCAAGTGGACGAATGTCAGACAGCCCTGGTGTGCACGTGCAGACACTCGCGAGAGGCCAGCGTTGCGACATGCGCTCGAAGTAGGGACACTACAAACCTGATTGCTATTGCGGACAAAGAAAAGGGAGACTGAAATGGCCATTTCAGGCTTATTGGCCGTCTTCAGCCAGTCATACCCAACCCCGAAGTGTAGAACACCTGGGTATGATTGACTGACGACGACTAATAAGCCAGAAATGCCCACTCCAGCACGGCTGCTGGCTGGGCTCGAGAGAGGGAGAGAGAGCCCGTAAGGCACAATGGGACGAGTGAGTTCCGTAAGAACGATCGGTGAGCGCCGCTTTACAACAAACCTGATTCCTAGGGATAACTTAGAGGAAGGACGAAGCCGACGCGCACAATGAAATCATGAGAAGGGCGCAAATAGTGCGGCTCGATAATATCGTGCACAGACTGCCTTCTACTCTCCAAGCTCTTTCTGCAGACCAGCTACAGTGTACCTTGTATGGAAGCAAACCTGTCTTCAGACTCTGACTGAAATTTATATTCTTTTAAAAGGTCTTCAACGTTCCGTTTTAGAAAAAGTACTTGTGTCCGTCGCCTAGTCTGCAATGACCGCCGAGATAAACAAATGTTTACGAGTTCTCATCATAATCATGCATGTGTACCTGATGGTAAGTTGGTGCGCGTGTGTGCGTATTTTGAAAGAAATGTGAATAAGTCACTTGTGTCGGGCATGCCAGTGTCTCCGCCAGATCTCAGCACCCATGTCATTGCCTTTTCTTTAGAATCAGTCCGTTGGTCTGGTATTCATCGGTGGTTACCAAATGACCTACGTAACAGCCCAAATCATGTCGTTTTTCCTGGCAGCCTTTATTCCAAGTAGCTATGGACTCAGCGTAGAACTTACTATGAGCCTCATCGTGAAGGCTGCCCGTAAGTCTACGAATTCGCTCGCAGTTTGCAAGCCATATTCCCTTTTGTGAGCAAAAATAACTCTCCTAATTCATTGCAGCCGCTGTACTCGCCGTTGGTATTGTCCTTTCGATCGTCTATCTCGCTGGACTCATCCTTTCTTGCAAAGGTTCGAGGAAAAAGTTGCGAATAGTAAGTAGTTTTCTTAAAAGCAGTCGAGCTGTAGGGAATCGTGGCCCCTCATGCAGAGTAGTAAAGCTTGTGTTTCTTTCACTTTTTCCTCTTCCAAGTACGCCATTCTGCTTGGAGTTCTGGTCGCTGCACAGATTGTGGCCACCGCTTATGTACTGGGGGAACCTAACTTGGTGAGTGCATAAACCGACTCTGTTTCCCGACAGGAGACGACTAAATCCATTGAACAGAATTATGCAGAGAACCCTACCCTTTTCGCTCTTTGAACAGCTATCGCAGTCTACAGTCTCCTATATGAAGGGACGTCTACAGCTGTATAATATGACCGGTGATGAGGAGAGTCAAAGGGCTGTCCGAATCTGGGACAAGGTGATGACGGTAAGTGACATTCCGTGTGTGTTTCGTCTTTGCCTGTTTCTGTGCATCGAACTTCTCCTCATGTTCTGCCATATGCACTGTTATCTCGTTTGTATATGTAAGCTGGGTATTTGCCGAGCTGACCATATACGTACATCTCACTTTGAAATTTTAAAGTACTAAAAAAGAATTTTTAGAGAGTGCTTCTAACAGGAAAATTGACTTCTGGACACTGTGTGCGTGTGGTCCTGTGATCAATTTGAAAGACCAGGAAGGCTGTCTGTCTTGTCCGTTTTCATTATGAAAATTCGTTATAATAATGACTTTCCAAAGAAGGTATTGAAAGGACTTGATTTGCACTTTGAATAAATTTCCGGAAGATTTTAACGTCTAGTTAAATCTATCCTTATCACTTGTTAACAGGAACACCATGTGAGTAGGTTGCATGATTAATATTCACTGAAAAACTCACCATTGGAGCTGTGTGGCTTGTGAGACTGACAGTAGTCGGGTAAGTTGTTCAGTCGGCGTCCGCACTAATGTCAACCCTCCATTTCAACAATCCTTTCTACGTTACTGAGAACCAGGGTTAATGTATCCTTCTTGAATTGACCCTTATGACACTCAGGCAGGTGAGTTGCCAGCAGTCCTCATGAAAGCCTGCCACATTCTGCGGATTCCGCGCCGTGTGCTATAGGAATGGCTCCATCAGCCACTGCATCCGAGCCCACCTCCGGTCGTCTAGACCCTGTTTTGCCATAGAAATCCGCTGCGTGAGGGTGTGAGACATGCGCTGCGAAAGTCCCCTACACTAAAAAATCAATTCACGCTCTGCGATGGAGCACACGGTGAAAGTCGTCGCACGTGACGACTGAACTGTCACGTGTCTCGCTGTAACTTATCTTCAAGATTTCAGTACGTAACTCCCCACTTTCGGCGCTTGTTGGCAATCCCTTTGACAGTTGTTCACCAGTTCTAGCTAACTTCGCAGAATGTTGGGTGTACACTAAGCGGCGTATCTCACGAAACGCCGACTGGATTTTTAAAACGAGCACTTAGGTCTGGCTGTAATAATAATTATCATGCAGTTCAGTCCCGAGATATTTAAGTCACGCCAGGATGGCGACTTTTGAATGTGCGTATTTTCAACCACCTGGAAAACCTCACTCTTTAAAAATGGCTATTTAATTAGTAGCGATAACTGATAGTAGAGACAAAATCATCCAAGTCAAATTGTCGTCATCTTCAGTTAAATAAAACAGTCTTGATTCCCTGGAAGTGAATTCAGGCAGGCTGCAGTTGAGAAGCCGTCGCGACATTTTCTGGTACTATTAAATCCTGCTGTCCTTGCTTGCTTTAAATTCATTCCGGGGAAATACTGCTTCAAGCTTCAAGATAAGGGAAAACATTATCATAGATTACCGTTGGTGGACAAATCAGTAGCTGACATCTAAACGTAGTTATGCGTAGGAGCACTGTGGGAATGTTGGCGAAGAAGAAAGTACGGAGACCGGAATGCTCACGCCTGGTTCATTTGTCGTCGTCTGACTTGAAATTCTATCTTGGGTCAGTTGATGATGAAGCACCGTTTTATTCACGATCCCACGTTCCGCAGAGGGGAGGCGATAGCGACGAAGCAGTCAGAAACAGCCATTCTAGTCTTTCGTGTCGTCCATGGAAACACTTCCACGCACTGATTGCTTATGGCTACGCGACCGCATTTGAAAGTTCTGGACGGGGCATTCAACACTGTACGGAATTGTTCGCGCACCATTTAAACAAAGTCTCCTTGCCTGCCAGGTTTGTGACTCACTAAGTTTTCATTTTTTTGAATCCTAGGTTTCGCAAGATTACTGCTGTGGACTGAAGGGCTACACTGACTTTCCAGGTAGGAAGTGAACTCGGTGCAGTAATGTCTGAGACTCGGTTGTCAGAAGTGTCTACTGTTTTCTCTCCTTTCTTGTACAGACCCGGCCAACCTTCCAGTGGCGTGCTGTTCAGTGAAGGACAAAAACCCTGCCAAGTTGTGTAATGACGCAATAGCACACGCCATGTCACCTCCGGTCCCTGGTTGTGAGGGAAAAATCATCAATAACATCAACATGAGCAAGCCAAGTTTCGCGTTTTTTCCAATCATGTTGATTATTCCACAGGTACGATTCCAATGCTGCTTTGTTGAGAAGGGGGAAAACTGTTAAGGCATTGCTGTTAGTGTATGCTATTCACTACATTCCCAGAAGTAATTGGAGTTCATTTCTGGCCCATCATTCTCTTAATAGCGGCCATTGGTCCCCGTAAATTAAAATAGGTATTTCGACTATGGCGAGCGAATTCCTACATGGTCCCTTGAACGCTGCTATCGCGCCCACGTACACAGCCGCTAAGATAAGATTGGTTTTCACAAGCACTTCCCCCTCTTTGCCTTGAACGTAAGGATAGACTTACCTTTTATACCTCTTCAATATGCACCTACACCTTCACTTGATCCTCTGGGTCGGGTTATATTGATGGGACAACTAGGCGACTATCTAAGCGGATGTGAGAGCACCATCCTGCCTGGTTAGATCAAGATGGAGAGAGGTCCATCTCTAGCGCAATTGTGGCTCACTTGACTGACAGCAGCCGCCGAGTAGACGTCAACTAAGTATTCCAGAGTTTCGGCGAGACGATCCAGGTTCATGCATCAGCGAATGCTTGCAACGGTAGAGGCAGTGGCCATACGTCAAGCCAACCCAGCCTAGTGCTCGCATAAAACGTTTGTACAGACGCTAAGGCTCCCCTGGTCAAAGACTAATCCAGCAAATATGTCCAAACCCGCCAAGTCGCGATGAAGTAGGGGCAGCTAATCGCCAGACACCTTCCTCCCCCCCCCCTTGCCCATCCTTGAGCCCCAGACAGAAGTAGAATCTGACCAGTGATCTCTGAACACCCTCCGCCCATTTTGACATTTATGGCATGTTTGACTTTTGCTGTTCTGCGCCCCCCCCCTCATATTACTGTACGGGCCTGATGATGAATGATTGAAAGCGTACGTTTGTCGGACCTGACTTCTTAGAACCTAACAGATCTTTGACACTCAAAGCTTGTCCTTCAAGAAACGCCCTTCCTATATTAATGTGGA
>CACRXP010000020.1:1558790-1573389 GCA_902702965.1 Spirometra erinaceieuropaei | reverse complement strand
AGAGCCAGGCGGCTGTCCGAATCTGGGACGAGGTGATGACGGTAAGTGACATTCCGTGTGTGTTTCGTCTTTGCCTGTTTCTGTGCATCGAACTTCTCCTCATGTTCTACCATGGGTACTATTATCTCGTTTGGGTATGTGAGCTGGGAATTTTCCGAGCTGACCATATACGTACATCTCACGTTGAAATTTTAAAGTACCAAAAGAGAACTTTTAAAAGTGCCTCTAACGGGAAAAGTGATTTCTGGACACTGTGTGCGTGTGGTCCTTTGACAAATTTGGAAGACCAGGAAGGCTGTCTGAATCGTCCGTTATCACTATGAAAATTCGTTATAATAATGACTTTCCAAAGGAGGTATTGAAAGGACTTAATTTGCACTATGAAGAAATTTCCGGAAGAATTGAACGTCTAGTTAAATCTATCCTTATCACTTGTAAACAGGAGCACCATGTGAGTAGGCTGCATGATTAATATGCGGTGAAAAACTGAGCATTAGATTTTCACGGAAAGCCTGGCACATTCTGCGGATTCCGCGCCGTGTGTCATAGGGATGGCTCCACCAGCCACTACATCCGAGCCATAGAAATCCGATGCGCGAGGGTGTGAGACATGCGCTGCGAAAGTCCCCTACACTAAAAAATCAATTCACGCTCTGCGATGGAGCACACGGTGAAAGTCGTCGCACGTGACGACTGAACTGTCACGTGTCACACCGTAACTTCTCTTTCAGATTTCAGTACGTAACTCCACACTTTTGAAACTTGTTGGCAATCCCTTTGACAGTTGTTCACCAGTGCTAGCTAACTTCGCAGAATACTGGGCATACACTAAGCGGCGTAACTCACGAAACACCGACTGCATTTTTAAAACGAGCACTTGGGTCTGGATGTAATAATAATTATCGTGCAGTTCAGTCCCGAGGTATTTAAGTCACGCCAGATTGGCGGCTTTTGAATGTGGGCATTTTCAACCACCTGGAAAACGTCACTCTTTAAAAATCACTATTTAATTAGTAGCGATAACTGATAGTAGAGACAAAATCATCCAAGTCAAATTGTCGTCATCTTCAGTTAAATAAAATAGTCTTATTTCCCTGGAGGTGAATCCAAGCAGATAAGAGAAGGCATTATCATAGGTTAACGCTGGTGAACAAATCAGTAGCTGACGTCTAAGCGTAGTTACGCGTAGGAGCACTGTTGGAATGTTGGCGAAGAAGAAAATACGGAGACCGGAATGCTCAAGCCTGGTTCATTTGTCGTCGTCTGACTTGATACTCTACCGTGGGTCAGTTGATGATGAAGCACCGTTTTATTCACGATCCCACATTCCGCAGAGGGGAGGCGATAGCGACGAAGCAGGCAGAAACAGCCATTCTAGTCTTTGGTGTCGTCAGTGGGAACACTCCCACGCACTGATTGCTTATGGCTTCGCGACCGCATTTGAAAGTTCTGGACGGGGCATTCAAATCTGTACGGAATTGTTCGCCCGCCATGCGAACAAAGTCTTCTTGCCTGTCAGGTTTGTGGCTCACTAAGTTTTCAATTTTTTGAATCCTAGGTTTCGCAAGATTACTGCTGTGGACTGAAGGGCTACGCTGACTTTCCAGGTAGGAAGTGAACTCGGTGCAGTAATGTCTGAGACTCGGTTGTCAGAAGTGTCTACCGTTTTCTCTCTTTTCTTCTACAGACCCGGCCAACCTTCCAGTGGCTTGCTGTTCAGTGAAGGACAAAAACCCTGCCAAGTTGTGTAATGACGCAATAGCACACGCCATGTCACCTCCGGTCGTTGGTTGTGAAGAAAAAATCAAAAACTACATCAACTGGAACAAGCTAGGTTTCGCGCACTTTCCAATCATATTCCTTACTGCACAGGTAATATTCCAATGCCGCTTTGTTGGGAAGGAGGAAAACTGTTAAGGCATTGCTGTTAGTGTATGCTATTCACTACATTCCCAGAAGTAATTGGAGTTCATTTTTGGCTCATACTTCTCTCAATAGCGCCCATTGCTCCCCGTAAATTAAGATAGGTATTTCGACTATGGCGAGCGAATTCCTACACGGTCCCTTAAACGCTGCTATCGCGCTCACGTATACAGCCGCTAAGATAAGACTGGTTTTCACAAGTACTCTGCTCCTACGCCTTGAACGTAAGGATAGACTGGCTGTTTAGACGTCTTCAATATGCACCTACACCTTCACTTGATCCCCTGGGTCGGGTTATATTGGTGGGACAACTAGGCGACTATCTAAGCGGATGTGAGAGCACCATCCTGCCTGGTTAGATCAAGATGGAGAGAGGTCCATCTCCAGCGCATTTGTGGCTCACTTGACTGACAGCAGCCGCCGAGTAGACGTCAACTAAGTATTCCAGAGTGTCGGCGAGACGATCCAGGTTCATGCATCAGCGAATGCTTGCAACGGTAGAGGCAGTGGCCATACGTTTAGCCAACCCAGCCTAGTGCTCGCATAAAGCGTTTGTACAGACGCTAAGGCTCCCCTGGTCAAAGACTAATCCAGCAAATATGTCCAAACCCGCCAAGTCGCGATGAAGTAGGGGCAGCTAATCGCCAGACACCTTCCTCCCCCCCCCCTTGCCATCCTTGAGCCCCAGACAGAAGTAGAATCTGACCAGTGATCTCTGAACACCCTCCGCCCATTTTGACATTTATGGCATGTTTGACTTTTGCTGTTCTGCGCCCCCCCCCTCATATTACTGTACGGGCCTGATGATGAATGATCGAAAGCGTACGTTTGTCGGACCTGACTTCTTAGAACCTAACAGATCTTTGACACTCAAAGCTTATCCTTCAAGAAACGCCCTTCCTATTTTGATGTGGACACACCCAGCACGTAGGATCCGTTTAGTTTTCTAAACTATTACAGAGGGTATGGAAGAAATTTCTTGATTGCGACGGAGCATTACGTCAAATACAGCCAATATATTTGAGTTTTGCTGCTTCGAGAATTGTTTAAAATGAAATGAATCCGAGAAGACTTCACACAGCTGAATGATGACATCTTTTCACACTTTCAGGTGAATCTGCTTGCCTTCGTTATTGGCGCAGTACGTCTGTAGTCCAAATTTGATGCTGGGCTTCGACGACGTTCCCGTCGGCATTTCAACTAAATGCTACTGACTATATCATCAGTTCAACCGCCTACATATTGCCATTGACTGTGCTGCAGTTACCTTTCAACAAGTCCAACCCCCTTTTTGACTAAATTCCTTGCATTCGGGCTTTGACTTGACCAATACAGTCCCTGGCTGAAAGAAAGCTAAATAATGTAGCTGCCCTGGACGAAATATTGATCTGCAGTATCTGATAAATAGCACATTGCGTAATTATTTGCCATACTGACAGAACAGGTGCTAGCTTAATGCCCGGACCCACGTGTTTTTCGCCAATCTTGTGACGATGCCTGACGCAGCTGCGAGGGTTTCGGCTCACCATTGGATCCCCCAGATGTCCCCGTGAGTTTTCTGGTATATGAACTGCAGTTTCACACTGCCTGCCTGTTGGTGGTTTGTGAATATCACGCGGTTATTCCGTAGTAGTTGAAGGATTTTAGCTCAGATATTCATATCAACTTTCGGACCATTGGCCCTGATCACAAAATAAATAATCACCGACTGGGCTTACAAGGGACTGGCGAAAATGTGCCGACGGTGTATTAATAATTTGCGCTGAATTAATAGTTTATTGGGGAAACCGGGGGCAATTCGGAGCGCCGTGTATTGCATTGCTGAGGGCACGAGGATGAAGTCAATAACGAGCGTCGGTTTTATGCCAATTTTATGACGAAGGTGAACTATCGAAGATGGCGTGCTGAAAATTACACAGCAACGTTACTAGCTACATTCTCCTAATGACCATTCGTCTAACGATCCCTTTTTGTACTCCGAAATACGATTTTCCCAACATAAACACGAAAATATTAACGACACTGGCATGATTGTATCACAGGCAGCGCGACACTTACTTCAACTGCAGACCCTTCTTGTTCATAAACTGAAAGCATAAGCCCACTCATGGCGAATATTTTCTGACCTCAGGGAACGAGTGACGCAGGTGAGCGAGCTGGGAATACAAGGTCAAGTCGTCAGGCATGATCCAGGTCACACAGCATGAAACAGCAGTCGGTGTTGCGTGGAGGGAGGAGGGGAACTTGGGTAGTTGGGAAGAGGGATTTTTGACGTCAGGTATTCGCATCGTGGCAGTTAGCTACGTGATCCATAGGCTCGCGCACCTCCGGCTATATCCCCAGTGTCACCGCGGCTTCCGGGTGACATTAGCGACGGTTTTTGTTTCTCCTAGCAGAGCCTATAACGTCGTTTTTAGACTTGATAAGTAGCTTTGTTGTGGAGTTTCTCAATACCGAATTGTTTGTTTTCTAAAAGATCACTTTGGGGTTGGCTCAGTTGACTGACTGTTTTTGCTTGCCTCTGACAGTTTTGTATCTGTGACTACGCTGGACCTCAAAAACACAATACGTCTTTAAGTATTCTAACGTGGATGGTCGTTGCAAATCATAGGAACCTTAAGTGTAGACTGGTGAATATCCACCGAATCGTGCCTCGAAGCCGTTGTTTGATCTCACTTGACGCAGTACCCATCCCGAAAGAGGGCTAGGCACTCCAAGGTATTTTCGGAACTGTAATTTTGCCTGGATTTTCCTTGTCGATAAATTTCTCTGACTGTTTGTTTATGAGCAGGCTGTCCTTCAGTGAAATTACCCAGCTACCCACCATTTCCAGGGAACAAGTATTTGCAGCCCGTCATCTAGGAATTTAAACGAAACTTGGAACATGTACGTCATCTGAGTCCCAAGACTTCTTTTGATGGGTTGATCTTTGGGTGGAGTCGTCCTCTCGCCTGCGTACAATAAAATTCAAGGAATGCAGCTTGTTAATACCGCAGCACTGTCATAAATTTGCCTTCCGTGGTTGCCTTGCTAATAACACTAACACTAACTAACGAAGTATAGCATTAGTGTTGCATGTTGGATAAATGCGCATACTCTCCTGCAAACTGATGAGGGGTTTAGGTTGTTGTTCACCGTGTCGCAAGGGGGAGCGGAAAGGCGAAACAGCATACGTCTATGTGGCCGAGTGGGGGTTAGCAAATGTTGAGGTGTGGGAACAAGACAGTGACCGTGTACGTAAGCCCTCGTAATGAGCGTCCAAATCGACGTGGCGGTTGATGCTGGTCGTGCCAGAATGCCAAGCTTCGATGAATTCTCGCGCCTGTCTGGTGTTAGCCTTTGCGATCACTTCAGTGTCATCCCAATTGAAGCGGTGATCATGCTCAATGGCGTGCGCAAACACGAGGGACAGGGGGTCACGTCGGCGGAGGGCTAACTTGTGTTCGTTAATGCGAGTCCCAAGACATCGGTCTGTATGGCCAATATAAACACAAGGGCAGTTGGCGCACGGTATGCGGTAGATGACGTTAGTTAATTGTTCTTTGGGCACTGGGTCCTTTACTCGGCATAATGTCTCGCGTAGGGAAGATGCGGGCTTATGGGCAATGGAGATGCCAAAGCGTTTTAGTTGCCGGGAGAGTGCTTCAGAGATTCCCTGAATGTACGGCAGTGAATAGAATTTCTGCGACGCTCTATCTTCATGAGACTCGGGGTTTGGTAGTTGTCTCTGGCGTCTGAGACAGTTCTTTACGAAACTGGCAGGATATCCGTTGGAGCGGAACAACCGATGTAAGTAGGCCAATTCTTTCACCGCCTCCAACACTGAGAGCCCTAACGGTTCTTCCTTCCCTTCCCCTGCCCCACGGCGTGCCACAACTAGGTGCCCACCCATCAGCTGTCTGTTTGTCGTTGTCTGTCCTGTCGCGCCAGCCGACCTAGACTGCCGACTTCACTTTCCCTCTGTTCATTTCGTCTGACGACGGGTCGGTGTCACCGACTTGAAAATTTACGAGTACAACTCAATATTCCGAAGAGCCTTCACTTTCTCATTATATCACCTCGGAATGCACACCACATCAGTTATTCTTCATATACAGTACCTGTGCTAACTCATGAAATGCCGAGGTCAAAATTATAGTGGACAATGAAGTGTATTTTTGGTGTCGTTATTTGTGTTTATTTGGTTGAAATAAGGACGAAAAGACCGTTTTCTGAAGGAAAGTTTGATACGGATCTGTATATTAAATAGAAAACGGGCCGGATTAAGGCGAAATCGGAGGATTCCTGATATTCAAGCAGTTTCCTACGCTATTAAAGCTTTCGGATGGAAATTCTTTGTGTAACCTTATTAATCTGTTTAAGAAGAATAATAAAAGGACGAAATTTTTTGATAAACTTTCGAACAAAAGGAAAAAATTAAATTTCAATATCAACAAAATCAGGGAAATGCAGATAAATTATTTCTTATTGTGTTCAGAAAATAACGTGCGATTCTTTATCTAAAAATTCTATTTTACAAATTCGTAAAGTTTTATGTTTCAAAATACCGAAATAAAAAAGTTTATCAGTGTGATTGTTTTACCAGACTGAAAATGCGTGTCGTAAACGAATATATATTGAGTTCGCGCGACATGCCGTCACTTTGCTCTGCCACGCCAAACGATAACTATGTCTAAACAATACTTATCCGAAGTTGACTTCCAGCGCATTCGAAAATTAGCGGCGGAGGGAATCCCGCGTGAGTCGTTAGCTAGTATTTTCAATATTAGCAAGGTCACTCTGTGGCGCATTATTAATGATAAAACTGTTCCTAGAAATAAGATAGGGGGACCAAAACGATCCACAAGTAAGCAAGACGACGATTTTATTCGTCGTACATTAAAAAAGTTTCATTACATGCCCATTGAGACCATTCAGCGGGAACATCTGCCGATGTTTTCTATGAACATAATTAGAAAAAGGATGAAGGAATTTGAACTGCAGCGGCGGAAGGCCATGATTAAGCCATATTTTAGTAGAAAACTAATTAGAGAACGGCTTTTATTTGCTAAGAATTATATTGAATACAGATCTTCATTTTGGAAGAGCATTTTCTTCTGCGATTGGGTTCTATTTTTAGACAAGCCTACGAAGTCGCTCCAAACTGTCATATGTGGAAAGAACTTCCCAAGAGAACATACTACACCGACGGCAACATTCAAGAACTGTCGGCGGATGATGGTTTGGATGGCGATTAAATTCGGTGAGCGGCCTGTCTGGCGGTCAACATCCGACACCATCAACAGCAAGGTGTTCATTGCAATTGTCAAGGATGCTTTCGGCTACAACGGCATAAGTCGGCGCCGAATGGATACTGTAATTTTGCAGGACAATGCACCTGTCCACCGCTCTAAAGAGGTACGAATTTGATGCCGCTTGCAAACATAATCTAACATTTTAGACAACAACCACGCTCTCCGCAATTGGCCTCCAATCCATTTTCATCCCGGCCAACAGTCCCGACCTTAATCCAATCGAAAATCTTTTTGGAATAGTCAAAAGAAATTGGCACAAAGCTAAAAAGACTCTTTCAATGCAGGAAAAATTGGATTTCATACTTAATAATTACATTTTACAATCCACCATAGATAACCTTGTCATGTCTATGTCGGACAGACTTTCTGCTGTTATTAATTCGAATGGACAATCTACAAAGTACTAATTTTTTGTATCTGTTTCTGTCCTTAATTATTTTTGACCTTTTATGCGCCCTCCTCCTTTATACGTCCTCATACGTAGCCTTTATTAACTTGGTTGTAATATAGGCGTTTCTCGAAAATGTGACTTTTGTCGAAAATTATTTATTTTTATCTCAGTAAATAATATTTTCTTAACCAAACTTTGCTTTATTTCTTTGGCACATCGTTTATTTTCCGCTATACGACTTTGGGAGCCGTAGTGTTTACCGATTTTGCGTTAAAGGCGTTAACCTGTGTTAATTCGTGACATTTCATGAGTTAGCACAGGTACTGTATATATATATATATATATATATATATATATATATATATATTGGTATGGGGCTCTCACCGATCGTTCATACGGAACTCACTCGTACCGTTTTGCCTTATGGACTCTCTCTCGAGCTCAACCAGCAGCCGCAGAGCGGCGCATGATATATAGGCAGGATAGTATTACCGACAAAGACAAGGGAGACTGGAGTAGCCATTTCTGGCTTATTAGCCGTCGTCAGCCAGCCATACCCAAGCCCGAAGTGTGGAACACCCGAGATTAATTTCCTTGCTCAGCTGACGAAGTATAGCATTAGTGTTGCATGTTGGATAAATGCGCATACTCTCCTGCAAACTGATGATTAATTTAGCTCCGTCCTCCTCCTCCTTCGCCTCTGAGAGGAAGTTACGCTTTTCCGCTAAATCAATAGCGGTTGGGATTAAAGAAGAATGAGTAGGATTGACTATTTGGCGCCCTAAACGGAACATGAGAACAGGAACTGCCTGCAATACGGGTGGCGTTAAGCCAATTTCCAGCGAATTTAGGGCTAGGTTTAAAGTCAGGATTAGAGTAAGGCTAAGGGTTATATTTAAGGCCAGATTTAAAGTCAGCGGTAAGGTAAGTCAGTAGCAAGTTTTGGGTTAGAGTAGGGGTTGGTGCTAACTGCAGATTTAAGGTTTAGGGTTAGGGTCGAGATGCGGGCAATGGTTTAGTTTTTATCTTAGGGTTATTGTTGGGGTTGGGGCACGGGAATATTTTGCTCCTTCCGGAATTATACACACGTCCCCTTTTATTACTTGGGTGGTTGCTTCCCTACTCCTATGTTCTGTTTAGGGGGGCCACATAAGCCAGCCCCGCCGAAAGGTGTAAATAATGGATTATTGACACAATACAATTTGTTGTGATGCATCAAGTAGCATCTATTTCGGAAGAAATATAACCCATCTAGACTTGATAGGGAGTCGTTTCGAACAATGAAATTCATCACAATTCTGACCTTACTTAGGCAAGCAGTTCAAGGCGTTCTGCTTCCTATTGCATGATTTCCAACACAGCACTGACTTAAATAATAGCAGCCTTAGAGTTCCTGCAAGGACGCGTTTGCTGGATTGCTGGAGTTGGTAGCGTTCTATCGCAGTTTGTGCCTATTTTAACGCTACCACCCACTCAGACGTGTGAGTTGGTGCAATTATCTCTAACCTCGAGCGTTCACAGCCCGGATCGAATTTGAGAGGTCACACCCAAGCCTCAGATCTGCTTTTATACGGGGTTCCGCCAGTGGGTGTTTCGTTACACCAACCTCATACACTTTTCTGTTCTGGTAAGCATTTTAATCCATGATATGTATATTTTATTGCTCAAAGTCTTGTTGCACTTGGTTTCTGACAGTGCTGCATTATTGGCCAAGAGTTGCATGCAAGTAGTATCTGACTCTGAAGGTTTTACGCTCAGTTTGTCTTTGCGGAATTCAACAGCTCTCCTGAGGCCTCAGCCAAACAAAGCGGTTTGTCTGATGAGGAAGCATCATCTCTTGCAAAGAATGTTCTTCTGTCGCATGTTAGCACTAAGACTTTTATGCTTGTTGGAGTGTGATATTAGAACGGTTTCATACTATGGCTGTTGCTCATTTATACAGACTATGCAGAACCTCGTTTGACGCTAACTGACTTCGTTTTCAGGGGTTTATAATATAACCTGGTGGAGTGATTTCAGGGACCGCAGCATTGGGACTCATCTAACGTACTTTACTTGATCAATCGACCGAAGAGTGTGGACTACATCTGGGCATCACCGCGATGCTTCTCGTAGCACCACTCACTCCCGTCTCGGGGTGCGCGTCTTTAGCTCTTTAAATAGCCTAGGAGACGGGATAACTTGCCTGTGGGCGAAAGTAGTGTTAGCTGGAGCCGCGAGGGCATGGAGCCTTCCACCATCTCTGGTCAAAGACAGGATGATTGACTTGACGCAGGTCTCAGGGTTCAGTTAGTATGTGTATTTGCAGCGTAGACACAATCTCCTAACAGGCCCCAATAAAGGCTAGGCAGGGGTTTGCAGCCTCCGACCGAAAATATTATTAAGATTGATTAGGGGAGGGACCAACAGGATTTGCTCCAAGTCCTTCCTTTACTGCCTAGTGAACTTGCAGCGTCATATTCTACGGTCTCACTGAATTCTGCAACTGCACTGCAGGAAGCTGGGATAAGTGGTAAACAGGTTCCTTTGACGCCTTTTACACACAACTCGAAACCACAGGAACTCATCGCAGCAGAAGCCCAGGCTAAGAATGAGACTCTGGTTACCACGACCTTCAGGCCTGGTCCCGAATGGAAAGAGAAGGTGGACGTCAGTTGGGAGGAGGCTGCATTCTGTACAGAACAAGGAGAGGATGGGTTGGAGAGAGTTGGCAACCGGACAAAGGCACGTCCGGCCCCCGGTGAGCGGCGTTCCACGTCTGTCCGTGTGGGAATGCGTCACTGCGTCTTGAGCCGGGACACGTTTGAGTCGGCCTTGAATCTGATTGGCCAGTTGGAGAGTCAAGTGGACGAATGCCAGACAGCGCCGGAGCGCACGTGCAGACACTCGCGAGAGGCCCAGCGTTGCGACAGGCGCTCGGAGTAGGGACACAACAAACCTGATTGCTATTGCGGACAAAGACAAGGGAGACTGGAATGGCCATTTCATGCTTATTGGCCGTCTTCAGCCAGTCATACCCAAACCCGACGTGTAGAACACCTGGGTATGTTTGGCTGACGACGGCTAATAAGCCAGAAATGCCCACTTCAGTCTCCCCTGTCTCTGTCGGTAATAACATTCTGCCTATATCATGCGCCGCTGTACAGCTGCTGGCTGGGCTCGAGAGAGAGTGCCCGTAAGGCACAACGGGACGATTGAGTTCCGTAAGAACGATCGGTGAGCGCCGCTTTACAACAAACCTGATTCCTAGGGATAACTTAGAGGAAGGACGAAGCCGACGCGCACAATGAAATCATGAGAAGGGCGCAAATAGTGCGGCTCGATAATATCGTGCACAGACTGCCTTCTACTCTCCAGGCTCTTTCTATAGACCAGCCGCAGAGTACCTTGTATGGAAACAAACCTGTCTTCAGTCTCTGACTGAAATTTCAATTCCTTTAAAAGGTCTCCAACGTTCCGTTTTAGAAAAAGTACTTGTGTCCGTCGCCTAATCTGCAATGGCCGCCGAGATAAACAAATGTCTACAAGTTCTCATCATTATCACGCATGTGTACCTGATGGTAAGTTGGTGCGCGTGTGTGCGTATTTTAAAAGGAATATAAATAAGTCTCTTGCGTCGGGCATGTCAGTGTCTCCGCCAGATCTCAGCACCCATGTCATTGCCTTTTCTTGGACCTTTAGAATCTGTCCGCTTTTCTTGTATTCATCGGTGGTTACCTAATAACCGACGTCACAGCCGTATTCCTGTCACGCTTCCTGGCAGCCTTTATTCCAAGTAGCTATGGACTCAGCATAGAACTTACTATGAGCCTCATCGTGAAGGCTGCCCGTGAGTCGACCAAATTGCTCGCAGTTTGCAAGCCATATTATATTTTGTGAGCAAAAAATAACTCTCCTAATTCATTGCAGCCGCCCTAATCGCCATTGGTATTGTCCTTTCGATCGTCTATCTCGCTGGACTCATCCTTGCTTGCAGGGGATCGAGGAAAAAGTTGCGCATAGTAAGTAGTTTTCTTAAAAGCAGTCGAGCTGTAGGGAATCGTGGCCCCTCATGCAGAGTAGTAGAGCTTGTGTTTCTTTCACTTTTTCCTCTTCCAAGTACGCCATTCTGCTTGGAGTTCTGGTCGCTGCACAGATTGTGGCCATCGCTTATGTACTGGGGGACCCTAACTTGGTGAGTGCATAAACCGACTCTGTTTCCCGACAGGAGACGACTGACTGCATCGAAATGTTTTTTTCGTGCAGAATTATGCAGAGAACCCTGCCCTTTTTGCCCTTTGAACAGATTTCGAAGTCTGCTGTCTCCTATATGGAGGAACGTCTACCGCTGTATAATAAGGACGGTGATGAAGAGAGCCAGGCGGCTGTCCGAATCTGGGACGAGGTGATGACGGTAAGTGACATTCCGTGTGTGTTTCGTCTTTGCCTGTTTCTGTGCATCGAACTTCTCCTCATGTTCTACCATGGGTACTATTATCTCGTTTGGGTATGTGATCTGGGAATTTTCCGAGCTGACCATATACGTTTATCTCACTTTGAAATTTTAAAGTACTAAAAGAGAATTTTTAGAGAGTGCTTCTGACAGGAAAAGTGACTTCTGGACACCGTGTGCGTGTGGTCCTGTGATCAATTTGGAAGACCAGGAAGGCTGTCTGAATCGTCCGTTATGATTATGAAAATTCGTTATAATAATGACTTTCCAAAGGAGGTATTGAAAGAACTTTATTTGCACTTGGAAGAAATTTCCGGAAGATTTTAACGTCTAGTTAAATCTATCCTTATCACTTGTTAACAGGAGCACCATCTTAGTAGGCTGCATGATTATTATTCGGTGAAAAACTGAGCATTAGGTTTTCACGGAAAGTCGGGCACATTCTGCGGATTCCGCGCCGTGTGCTATAGGGACGGCTCCATCAGCCACTGCATCCGAGCCCACCTTCGATCGTCTAGACCCTGTTTTGCCATAGAAATTCGGTGCGCGAGGGTGTAAGACATGTGGCGCACCTGTCCGGATTCACGCTCAGCGCAGGAGCACACGGTAAATTTCGTCGCTCGTGACGTGTCACGCCGTAACTTACCTCCAAGATTTCAGTAAGTAACTCCCAATTTTCGACACTTGTTGGCAATCCCTTTGACAGTTGTTCACCAGTTCTAGCTAACTTCGCATAATGCTGGCTGTACACTAAGCGGCGTATCTCACGATACGCCGACTGGACTTTTAAAACGAGCACTTAGGTCTGGTTGTTATAATAATTGTTGTGCAGTTCAGTCCCGAGATACTGCAGTCACACCAGAATGGTGGCTTTTGAATGTGCGTATTTTCAACCATCTGGAAAACCTCAAAATCATCCAATTCGAATTGTCGTCATCTTCAGTTAAATAAAATAGTCTTGTTTCCCTGGAGGTGAATTCAAGCAGATAAGGGAAAACATTATCATAGTTTACCGTTGGTGGACAAATCAGTAGCTGAAGTCTAATCGTAGTTACGCGTAGGAGCACTGTTGGAATGTTGGCGAAGAAGAAAGTACGGAGACCGGAATGCTCACGCCTGGTTCATATGTTGTCGTCTGACTTGAAATTCTATCTTGGTTCAGTTGATGATGAAGCACCGTTTAATTTACGATCCCACATTCGGCAGAGGGGAGGCGATAGCGGTAAAGCAGGCAGAAACAGACATTCTTGTCTTTCGTGTCGTCCATGGGAACACTCCCACGCACTGATTGCTTATGGCTACGCGACCGCATTTGAAAGTTCTGGACGGGGCATTCAAATCTGTACGGAATTGTTAGCGCGCCATGTAAACAAAGTCCCCTTGCCTGCCAGGTTTGTGACTCACTAATTTTTCATTTTTTTAAATTCTAGGTTTCGCAAGATTACTGCTGTGGACTGAAGGGCTACGCTGACTTTCCAGGTAGGAAGTGAACTCGGTGCAGTAATGTCTGAGACTCGGTTGTCAGAAGTGTCTACCGTTTGCTATCTTTTCTTGTACAGACCCGGCCAACCTTCCAGTGGCTTGCTGTTCAGTGAAGGACAAAAACCCTGCCAAGTTGTGTAATGACGCAATAGCACATGCTATGTCACCTCCGGTCCCTGGTTGTGAGGAAAAAATCATCAATTACATCAACATGAGCAAGCCAAGTTTCGCGTTTTTTCCAATCATGTTGATTATTCCACAGGTACGATTCCAATGCTGCTTTGTTGAGAAGGGGGAAAACTGTTAAGGCATTGCTGGGAGTGTATGCTATTCACTACATTCCCAGAAGTAATTGGAGTTAATTTTTGGCTCATCCTTCTCTCAATAGCGCCCATTGCTCCCCGTAAATTAAAATAGGTATTTCGACTATGGCGAGCGAATTCCTACATGATCCTTTAAACGCTGCTATCGCGCTCATGTACGCAGCCGCTAAGATAAGACTGGTTTTCACAAGTACTCTGCTTCTACGCCTTGAACGTAAGGATAGACTGGCTTTTTAGACGTCTTCAATATGCACCTACACCTTCACTTGATCCTCTGGGTCGGGTTATATTGGTGGGACAACTAGGCGACTATCTAAGCGGATGTGAGAGCACCATCCTGCCTGGTTAGATCAAGATGGAGAGAGGTCCATCTCCAGCGCATTTGTGGCTCACTTGACTGACAGCAGCCGCCGAGTGGACGTCAACTAAGTATTCCAGAGTGTCGGCGAGACGATCCAGGTTCATGCATCAGCGTATGCTTTCGGCGGCAGAGGCAGTGGCCATACGGTTAGCCAACCCAGCCTAGTGCTCGCATAAAGCGTTTGTACAGGCGCTAAGGCTCCCCTGGTCAAAGACTAACCCATCATAAGTGTTCACATCCGCCACGTCGCGATGAAGTAGGGGCAGCTAATCGCCAGAAACCTTCCTCTCCCCCTTACCATCCTTTAGACCCAGACAGAAGTAGAATCTGACCAGTGATCTCTGAACACCCTCCGCCCATTTTGACTTTTATGGCATGTTTGACTTTTGCTGT
>CACRXP010000020.1:1537769-1553541 GCA_902702965.1 Spirometra erinaceieuropaei | reverse complement strand
TGTGGTTAGGGAGTTGAACATCTAGCAAACAGACCGTGGGATCGAGCCTCAGGGGTTACGAAACCTAGGGTCGTTCATGGCTGACTGATGACGGCTGGGGACGGGCTGCAACAGCACCTTCCACGGCACTCTCACGCAAGTGGGAGACACGCCGTTCTACCCCCGTTGTGTGAAATCCTGGTGTTTGTGTGTATGGGGGGCCAGGTCGTGCTGTGGCGCGCGCAGGCATGGTCAGTCGACCATGTCAGCCACCGCGCCCATTCTCCACTCCAGTCTACTGACCGGCTCGGACAGTGGCTGGGGTGTGGGAATGGGAAGGCAGAGTGAGGTCGACGACTCAGCGCATTTTCCTCACTATAATCAATCTGACGCGCTTGAAGCTATCACGGTGCGCTAAAAGCCGTGGCTTGGAAGGTTGCCAACTGACGGGGTAACTTGGACCTCCTCCTTAACGAGAGGCGGTCTGAGAGTCAGGCTGCAATGGCTCCTTTTTAATGTGGCCTCTATGGCACTCTCACCACAGCGTGGGATCCGAGCCAGGCGTTGGCGGCACGCCTAGGTGCGGCTTCGGCCGTGCCAGCCTCCAAATCCTTGTTGTGTTGGTTGAAATCCTGGTTATTGTTGTGTGGACCAGGGGGTGTGGTGGAACGCCAAGGTGAGGATCCGTCCGAGCCATCCACCTGCGGCCTCCCTCGTCTCCGGTCTTCTTGACCGGAGACACCGGGCCCAGGCGGGGGAGGAGGAGAGAGTGTAGGTAGGTGCTACGCAAGTCTGCTGGCACTATAAACCCCTGCGTAAGTCACCGTCCCTGCTCCCACAATGCAGTCTGTGGGGCACACGGTGGACATCGTCGAAATCGACGGACGAACTGTCGATGACGGCTAATGAGCTGAAAACGGCAATTTCGGTTTCCGTCACCTTAGTCGGCAGTACTCTATGGTTTTCCTTGGCCATCTGTCAGTGCAGACATGAGCGTTGCTAAATTTTGGAGCTAGCTCCAACCCACGTCGTTCGACAATAAAAGCTGTCTTATTCCTAAACGTCGAAAATATTAATTTGTGCATCCCAGAACTCCTCTTCCTTTTATTTGTTATCGGGAGCATGCACTCTCTCCATTTTGCCGTCAGTAACACTGCCGTTCGAGGAGCAGGGCTGTAAGCTTGCAAAGATACTTTTCTGTTGGTATGAAGATGTGGCCTGGGGCGTTTAGTATCTATCCTTAACTATGAACCTAGAGTTGTAGTGAAGTTTCAGTTATCCGATGACGATTAGAAACATCAAAGACAGTAAATGCAGTAACCTACAGATGTATTTGGCTGTCAGTGAATAGTATTCTCATGATGACGGTGTCGGTCCTAGTTTCCTAGTTATCCCAAATGCCAATACACCGGAGAATCAGGTGGTCTTTCGGGGCGGGGAGAGATATACAACATGTCATATTTGTGAATTCTGATGAATAACGTATGCCCCCTATAGCCACCCCCTTGTTGCTCTGTTTTCTTCGAGCTCCCGTTCTGTTACTGAGAATGCTCTGGCGATTGATCTTAGTACTAATTAAAAATCATTGGATTCTGAAGTATTGTGGGTCAAATTTATTGACAAGATATTCATGACTGTCGGTTAGGCATGCATACGGACACCGTCTTTCCACTGAAGTTTACTGCGATCAACCGTTGCCTTTAGAGGAATTTTGGGACCTGACCTGACACCTCTGGTTTCGCTAACATGACACCACACTCAAAAGTAACCTGTGACGTTATTATAATATTCACGACAAAATACGTCTCGCATTATTCATATGTGGCGGACCATCACCTATGCGCCGAAAACGGGTGGAAGGAAACTGACCTCATCACATATTCAGCCGCCAGTTTGGCGCATTTTGCTCGCGTTGACGGAAGCTGTGTAATTAGGTTCTCTGGTAACGTCACCACAACCTCTGGCCTTGAGTGCTCTTACGCGGAGGTGTGTGTGCTATCCGTACGTCAAATTCTCTCAGACCCTACAGTTAGGCTCACTCAGTGCTTAGGAGAGGAGGCAAGCTATAAATATTGTGCGCATGGGTGTAACTCGGCTTCTCCTGTCGATACTGAGCCAGCGCTTGGACCACAGCCCCCAACACCGTTGGCCCGTGCAAAGGTCGATAGCTACTGATTTCTGACGCATAAAGTGGGCCTACCGAGGTGTGAGCCTCACTCAAGCAGCCTCTCGATCGGCATTTCGATTCCGTCGCAGGAGCAGCACTTTTTGGGTTTGCAGATTCGCAGTCTGGAAATGAGACACGCGTTGTTAACCAAACCGTAAATCGAGGCCAAGAAGGGGAGAGGTGGTCGCTATACTGGCTCATTGAAAGAGCGATAAATACGATGGAGCAGGTGAGATGGAGATTCTGGAAATTGTGACTAATTCATCAAAGAACCTTGTCCTTCCTAATGACGTCGGGTGGGGCTTGGGAGTAGCAGGTAAAATGTATCGTTGGTTTGAAGCCAGTAGTGCAATCAGAATGACCAGGTTGAAGTGCCTGGAGCGTTAATTTATCGCCCAGTAAAAAGCCTAAAATTGCCCGCTAAAAATCAATTTTTAGAATAGCATATCGTAAAGAATTATAAAAAAACTAAGGAGTCTTTTACACAAAAGATTGGGAGCAGAATTAGTGTGGGAACAACTAATCCAGGGTTTCGGGGTACGTACGTACATGTAATGAAAAAAAATTGTTGTTGGAGAAACAAATGATTTACCGCACTGACAGCGATGACTGTCATCTTTATGTCAAGAGCCACCACCTTGAATTAAACTCCACCCGCCAAGGGGGCAGGAGTTTAATGCAATCAAAAAAGATGTCACAAGCCAGCAATCCTTGCCGCAAAAGACTGGGTTTCCATCAGGGAGCTAGGCGACTGACTGATTTTCTGCTCTAAGGCCGTTCAATTTTGCGGTAAGGTGAACGCTAGACATTCGTTTCTTAAGAGTACTGTGGCTGCAGATCGGTGGCATGATGTCCAGCGTAGGACGAAGGTCGTGCAGCTGTGGGAGAGTGAGGACACTTCCATGTTTATAAAATGAACCAACCAGGAAATCCGCCTGCCCCGGTAAGCTGGCACAGAAAGAGCCTAGCAACGAGGCCTTTGGTCAGGAAGTGGACCCTTCCGTCAGCAAGGCAGTTTAAAACGTGTCCCGGGGTTTGAAAAAGGCTGAAATTGTGCCCAACTTCCCCTTGTAGAGATCTTGGTACTGCAGTGGAACGCACGAAACTCAAAGTTAGCGAAAAGGATAGCCTCTGCATAAAATCAGTCACACCAGGATTTGAACCAGACCTCTGAAACGGCAACAGAACCACCAACTTGAAAACAAGTTTAGTACCTGACCCCAGTTAAACTGTCCAGTAACTTCCGGGGAATCATTTGGCATAATTTTTCGTCGCTTCTGTCTATGCCACGAGGCACAAAGGATAAAAATTCAGCGCGGCCCTCGCCTGGGATTTGCATCTAGCAACACGAATTGTCAGGTTACGCGAAAATAGGACACGACCACTTTCTCCCCTTTCCCGTCGCATTCAATTCCAACGAACACTCCCACTACATATCCCCGCCCCGCCCCAAATTGACAAGGAGCACGACCTTAATGGAAAAAGTTGAAGAGGATCAAGCGATGAGAAGTCACGTGCGCATTAGTTCAGCGGCCTTAAAGTCAGGAACATCATGGTGTCAAGTAAATTCAGCTCGCACAGCAGGTCGGGAAATAAAAACACAAGCCACTCATTACCAGAACAAGTTTCACTTCACCCAACTACGTAGAAAATGCAATTGCCTTCCATAGTCCACTCTACTAGAAACTATTCTACTTATCAGTGTTTGAAACACTATCAAATAAAACACCTTTTCGAATTTGTGGTCATATAGTGGAGCATCGGAAATAATCTCTCAGCTCTGTGTTACCGTGTCTGACTCGTTTCAATAGTAGTGAAAATACGATTCTCACGTGTCATGTCAAAAAAGTGGGGGGGGGGGAGGGGCGTTCATCGCGAGAGGTTTACTTGGGGTCTGACATTTCGAGAAGCAATTTTGGCCACCCATATTCCGATGACTCTTCAGTCTCTGAAAATGGGTAATCGAAATCACTACTCGAAACGCTAGACAGCAAAGTAACCGTTGCCAGTGAACGTTCCAATGACTAAATTGTCTAACGGCAAGACCGGATCTGGTAAAACATACAACCGTCTTTCAAAGTTTACTCTGCTAAAAACTCTTCTACGTATTAGACTACCTTAATTAATTGAAACAGTACCAAATAAAACACCTTTTTTGGATTTCTGTCCACATAGTAAGGGGCCTTAAAAAATCTCTCGTGAGGATTTTCTTGCATCTATAGTGTCCGTTTAACATCCTAGACGTTAGGGAGTAAAGAAAACCCCGTAGAGGCCAAAACAAAACAAGGGAATTTTCAACAAAAGATCACATCATATAAAGGTAATGAGCATACAAAAAATAAGATGAAGAATGATTAGATTATCCGAGAAGGAACAGCTTCCAGAGGTTTGCTAATCATTTTGGAGAAGGGTGGGGAGGGGGCGGATAAAGAAAGGAGAAAGATTCAGCTGACCACAGCACCAATTGAACCGGTTAAAAGGGACTGTGGAAAAAAACGGACATCCACCATGCGATGCACGTTGCAACAGTTATTCCACAGAGGCATGTGCGTTTCGCAATGTCACACGGCAGTCCACATACTCCCGAAGGACACGTCGGCTGAGAAGCTGCAGTAAGAAATAAGGCGTACTGAATAGCCCGTAAGTAGGATTAGTTTTAGAAGTAAAAAATAAAATCGGTAAACGTACGATGACTGCAAGCGACAGGAAAACAACAAGCATCACGAAGATTGAAGACCAGCCCCGACCGAGAAGAAGACCACAAAGCAGAGGACCCAGAGCCGCGCCTAGACGAACACAGAGAGGAGAATGCTTGGAAAGGTGGCTGGCCGATAGGAAGGCTCACAGCATTGGTTAGTGTTAAAACTACGACCAGTTCTTGTGCTGAATCACCGAAGTCGACAACCGCAGTTCAAATGGCAACTTTTACGAGCGGTTTTCTTAAGCGTAGCCAATGTAACCCTCAAAGGAGTGGAAAGCAACCCTAGAAAGGATTCGAAGGAGACATTGATGGCCTGTATACGCAGCGACAGAGGTACACAGGTAATTACACATGCTGTTCAGTGTCACATGCCGGGCCGCAGGTTTGTGCGTCTTCGCCGTGAAAGGTCATTAATGAAAGCGACAATTTTATAAGTATACTAGACTATGAAAAATAGGTGTGTATTCTACCTGATGTGATCTCGCCGTTAGACAATTTAGGCTATGGGGCGTTCACTTGGAACGGCTACTTGGCGGTCTGAGGTTTCGAGTGGTGATTTCCACTACCCATTTTCAGAGACCGTAACGGCCCCCACCAACGCCAAGTAAACAGCACAATAAAGGCATGATTTCAACAAGGTTTAGGAATAGAATCATATTGCTTTGAACAACTGCCAACTTCTCAGCTTGCAGCTGTCCATTGGTGCAGGTAATTCGGTAGCATCCAAAGTACGCAAAGCATGTGATTTCTATAACTGTGGAATAGACGCAAAAAAGACAAACAAAAACACAATTCCCCATGAAATTTTAAAGGACAGTATACTTGTTTCAGTTCCTCCTACGAAACAAAACTGACTTCACGTCAGCGGCGAAAAGTAACTGACAAGGTGAATACTACTTAAGTGGAGTAGTATCCGTCACGAGTGTGATCAACAATATCGGCTGGTAAACCACCGAGACAGTTTGCATGAAGGGTTTGCCTTTTACATCAGTCTATTGTAAACTTCCCCCTAGCCTCCTTGGTTATACTTTACATTTAACCCGAAATGCTTACCCAGGGAGCCCGTGCCATCAATTATAGCAGTCACGGTAGCCAGGGCCTTGGCATTACCCTGCAGCGTTGGATGAGTTCCAAGGTCAGCCGAAACAGCGGTTGTTATGAGTGCGTAGGGGCCGTTGATCAACAAACCCAACGGGATAAGCATGCCTGGCCGTATAGTTAAGGCAGTATGAGAATCAGTAAGGGTGAGAAGATAGGAAAATATTCGGCTATAAGGAGGGAGTAATAATATATAATAATAGTGATAATAATCACAGCTAGGTGTCAAGTTCCGCTACGTAGACGTTCTCCATGTGTGCTCATGATGAGTGCACTCTCGATAGGATAGATTAAAGTTGTTTCCGAGCGACAGAATCGTAATCCCTTGCTTGCTACTGTCGAACAATTTCTGGGTCCAGTGGATAAACAGCTCAAGCGACGCGTCTGAAGTAGCTGTGTGGACACCCCTCTGCCGAAACACACTTGGCTCAACCTCCTTCTCCGCTTGCAAGCACTTCTGCAAGTACCTAAAACGTTTGGCAAAATATCATTCCCTGAAACCTTTCGCCGTGTTAGCGTCTAGATGTTTCTGTGGGTAGGTTCATTTCCGAGGTCGCTATCAGCTCCTGGTGAAGCATTGCAACAGTCACCAGGACTGGTGGGGTGTGCTCCTCCAACATTCTACAGACAGATTAAGTCAGACATAATTGGTAATTAGGATGAGATCAAAGGGAAGACAGCAACTCAGCGGGGTTTAGCGTTAGTAACGAGCGTCATTCACGCAGAATCGAATCATGTCCAGCACGAAGGACTTTCAAACGGAGTGGTGGATGCGGTAGTAGTAGTAGTAGTGGTGGTAGTAATAGTAGTAGTAGTAGTAGTTAGTAGTAGTTAGTAGCAGTAGTAGTTAGTAGTAGTAGTGGTAATAGTAGTAGTAGTAGTAGTAGTAGTAGTAGTAGTAGTAGTAGTAGTAGTTAGTAGTAGTAGTGAGTAGTAGTAGTAGTAATAGTAGTAGTTAGTAGTAGTAAGTGGTAGTAGTACTTAGTAGTAGTTAGTAGTGGTAGTAGTATTAGTAGCAGTAGTAGTAGTGGTAGTAGTAGTAGTGGTAATAGTAGTAGTAGTAGTAGTACTAGTGGTGATAGTAGCAGTAGTAGTATTTAGTAGTAGTAGTAGTTAGTAGTAGTAGTTAGTAGTAGTAGTAGTTAGTAGTAGTAGTAATAGTAGTAGTAGTAGTTAGTAGTAGTAGTAGTTAGTAGTAATAGTAGAAGTAGTAGTTAGTTGTAGTAGTAGTAGTAGTAGTAGTAGTAGTAGTAGTAGTTAGTAGTAGTAGTAGTAGTAGTAGTAGTAGTAGTAGTAGTTAGTAGCAGTAGTAGTTAGTAGTTAGTAGTAGTAGTAGTAGCAGTAGTAGTAGTAGTAGTTAGTGGTAGTAGTAATAGTAGTAGTAGTTGTTGTAGTAGTAGTAGTTAGTAGTATTAGTAGTAGTAGTAGTTAGTAGTAGTTAGTAGTAGTAGTAGTGGTAATAGTAGTAGTAGTAGTAGTAGTTAGTAGTAGTAGCAGTAGTAGTAGTAGTAGTAGTAGTAGTAGTAGTAGTAGTAGTAGTAGTAGTAATGTGCGGTAGATGCCGCGCAAGTCTGCTACCAACATAAATTGATTCACGCGCAAGTCGCCATGCCTGATGCACCTTGCTGTGTAGCACACAGTGGACATCGTGAGAATCGACGGTTGAACTGCCACTATACCTGACAGCACGGGTACTAGCTAAAAGTCCAGACATGTGTTTCGTAGACATTCTGCCGCGTGACACAGTTGCGCGGGGGGTCAGCTCATAAGTAGGTCCCTCAGCATTCCCTATGTGCTTTCTGATAGATACTTCAGTTTTTAAATTGCAGCTTTTAATTTCCTTAGAAATCAACCGATAGCTTGGGGTGAATCAGTCTACCTGAGACTTTTAGACTCAGACTGAAATTTGATATGAATACTTTGGCTGAAGTGCAGCAACCACAGTGGAATAATTGCCAAGTGTTCATAAACTGCCAACGGGCAGTTAACTGGTGTTTTTGACGTGGTCTTCATGGCCCTCTCAGTCATGAGAGACTCGAAATCCTCCCTTCTTTAAAGTCTGCTTCGCACGGAGTTGCGTCAACACCTCTGAGTGCAGAACCAGGTCCGGTGGCCTCGACCTTGTCCTGCTAATTAGAACGTAATTAATGCCAGCGGAGGGAGTGTGATCGAATCTACACGAGTAGGTTTTGTTGTAAAAAGAATCCAATAGGAAGTCACCCCTGCATCTCTTCCTCGGGTGGGGGGGGGAGGAGGGACGGTGATGCTCGTCCTTGAAACACGGACGAACCATCCGTCGCGACGAAAACGTTGTTTTTTTCGTAATGCAAAAGAAAGGATCACAAACTACTTTGGGATGCTGAAGTATCAAAACGAAAATCGTTAAAGAAACGAAATAGACTTACAAAGACATGCTGTGATTGAGGTGACACCATACACGTAGAACGCATACAGCTGCAAGGAGGAAATATTAAAAATGCGCTTAACAGCCTGTCACACCACAGTCGGCACAAAATTGTACCCACCCGAATCTTCAACATGCGGAACAAGCTTCATCAAGCTTGACGCACTCCTCCTCTTATACCCTGCTAAACTAAAACACTCAAAATGGAGCTGATCATATATCAAACTCACAATGGAATTACATGGGATGTCGTAGTTTGCAGTCCAGCCAAGCTGGACTACCTTAACCTCTCGGAAAGCCAAAATACAGCAAACTGTACGGTCCCGATCCGAAGCCGTAAGGCAAACAAAACGAGCATATTCCTTCGTACAATCAGATCGGCAAAGTGCGACCTAGGTGTGATTTTGACGCCGTTCTGACCACAGCTATTTCGTGTCTTTTAGCTTGTCTCGCTGGTTGCAAGGGTTCTCTCGAAGTCACTTGCTCAGAATGTATTCCGTCCGGACAGTGTAAGACGCCAACAATCAGCTCTATTAAATGTGCATAATTAACACTACCTAATCGATTTAAGTAGAAAAGTAAATAGTGTCTCATCACTCCTATTTTGGGACTAATGCCAGCCGATATATTGTTGTGTCTGGTGCGTCCGTGCGGGATTCTGCACCACAAAACTGAACGGAAAACGATGGCCATTTTGAATTAAAGAGTAGTAATACTCCCAGAAAAAGAGGAGACACTCAGAGAAGTAGGTACCATGGGAATCGCCAGTGTGAGCATGATTGAACAGACAGCGGCACTTGCTGAGGTCAGGTCCGTGATTACCCCAGCGATTACACCGCCTATGATGCCGCCAATGTCGAAGACGGTCGCGAGGTCGGCCGAGAGTGCAGCCTTGAAGTGACCGGCAGACTGGATGTAGGCCGGTAGCCAGAACAGGAAGGTGTAGGAGACGGATTTGGCGAAGAAGAGGCAGAGAGAGTACTCCGCGACACCCTGTGAGGGTGAAGGATATCAATATAGGGTCAGGAAGGAACATCAAAATCCTTGGAAATAAACCAATAGTATCTCTTCTACAGCCATATCGCAGCAGTTGAGAAGTGCTGACAAACAGCACAGGCCCTACAGGTGCATAATCAGGAGTAGGTCTATACCGGTTAAATATGTATTCGTGAGCGTGGCCGCATGCTTTGAAGGTCATAACAACCGTTCTTGGGGTCTGAAGAGAATCAGAGATAATAACTGGAACAGATGTCCACATAACTAAGGACTCATGCTGTCGCGAACCACGCCCTTCTACACCGTCTTTTCACTTCTAACACTTACAGAGATGGTTGGACTGGCTTTTGCTGCTTAGTGAAGCTCATGAGAAACCGCTACGTTAATAGCATGACCCGACTGCGAAAAACTCGGAGACGCGAAGGAGACACGATCGTTGGAACAAAGCTAATAAAGCTTTTTTCCAGCGATCGTGTCTCCTTCTTCGCGACTACTTCCTGGAACTCGCCTCTTCGCTTCTCGGAGACCTTGGTAGGATTCGAACCGAAGAAATCAAGGGGAAGGATTGAGTACAGCCACCGCTCTAGCCACCTAAGCTGAGAGGTCCCACTGAGATCGGTGTGTTGAATTACTCTTGGGTCTGCTAAAACAACCATTCATTACGAGAGTCTGGTAGTCGAGTGAATTCTAGATGGATTACATAGGAAATCCTGCTTGGACAGTCAGTTTACTGTACCCGATTGGCGAATTTCATAAGTTGTAGTAGGTTGGGCGGATAACCTGACCCAAATGTGATTAAACTCACGGCTGTCAGCGAGTAGTTTTAGTTCGCGTGGCTAGAGCGTTGGTTTCACTCAATCCTTCCCTTTTTGTTGTGTTAAAATGAATTATTCGAAATCTACCAAAATATCCTTCTGAATTGCATCAAACACAGACGAAGAAAAATTTCTTCCCATGAAATTTAGTGTTACAATGAAGTGCTGTGGATGACCATAAATTCTTGCATTTATTGCTCAAAACACGAAAAAATTATAAAAAGAAATCCTTAGGACCCAGATGACCGAATTTTGCTTCCAACTATACACAAAATCGTTACTCTAAATTCTTAATTTCTACATAAAAACGTTCGTTTAATCACCGACTTTTTACTGCATGCTTTGGTGACGCGCAACTTTCTCACAAAAGCACGCACGGACAGGAACATGCGGCCGTCAGATACGCGGCCAACCATACTCTCGAGCTAAGCCTTTTTAACAACTTAAAACTGCGTGTAAACTATTGCGTTTGTTGTGCAACACAGTTCGGAAAAGTGTCAAACGAGTTCATTTGCAAAACGCAAAAAATACAAGACGCGTAAAGGATCTGACTCCCGTCGAGTCAGGTGCTCATGGACAAAAGGATGAATTAATATTTTTAAGCAAGAACGTAACGATGTAGGTGTAAAAAGATGAACGAGCCACAAACAGGCACTCTGTCCCCAGAGTAAAAAGAGCCACTGCCTGGTTTTTGAAAGGGTAAATGGAAGGACACGGTAAGACAGTAGTTGTGCTAACTCATTAAATAATAGCCGAAATTCTGAAATGCGCTTTCTATTCGAAAAGATTACTTGAATAGGGTTGTAATAACAATCACAGTGCAGGATAATTTTTAAGCCCCTGTATTCCCCAGAAGATCTTGCGCTAAATTTTAAGGGAGCCAGAGTTAGGGGTAGCGTTAGGACACGTAAATAGGTAACCCCCCCCCCTCCGCCCCACGGAACTGACCGTATGGCCACCAGTAATACGAGGTGGGGATACCTATCCACGTGTCCAACCAAAAAGACTTCCTGCAAGCGGGTTAAGGGTCACACATCTATCCACCGCCCCCCCCCCCCGGTTAGCTCGTGCATTTAAAACGGTCGCCAACATGTTCAAACCAAAGATAACGCTGGCATTCAGAGGATTACGGGGGCGTAGCCTGTAAGTATACCAGGTAGGCTGCCTTCCCCTCTGCAATACAGTTATCGATCATGCAAGCATCAGTGGCAAAGACCACTGGACGAGCTCGAAACAATACAGTGCTACTGTCAAATGCAACGAGATGATTTGCGCGACAATTCAAAGAGCGACAGTCTCACCGATTAAATATGTCAAACAGGCGCAGAGACATGAGGACTTACGGGAACTGCGAGGGCACCACAAAATGAAATGGCTGCCAGTTGGTCTCTGGAAGTCGTTGATGTCGACGGAATGAGAGTCTGGGTGTCAGATGAGCCCTCCTCATACTCCTCCGCCTCCTCCAGCTGAAAAAAGAACACACGGAAAAATAAACGCAACTTAAGGAAGGCAGAATAGGTGTTTAGAGACTTTAAAGGAGCACTTTTCCTTCACCAAATGGTTTCCGGTCACCAAATAACAGCCCAGACAGCGGAATGACGGGAGTGTGAATTGCAGTCTGTGGCTTAACTGGAACCCTCTGTGAAGACGGCAGGTATAGGCACCTTGACAGACCAGTTAATTCACGCGGGCATCATATGGCAGCGACACACCGCTGCGGCCGGCGTGCCCCACCAAAACCGGTGAAGCTGTGGGTGAAAGGTGGTTTCATGTCAGGACACGCATAGACAGGTTGGAGGCTTTTCAGTTTCGTTGAGTTTTATTAAGGGGAAGGTAGGTAAAAGCCTTTGAGCTCCCAATTGGCCACACTAACTTCACAAAAAACAACAAGTTGGGAAATCTCGAAAGAGGAGTAGCTAAATAATTACACGCAACATGCACGTAATACTCGTGTCTGTCATTGTACGCATGCTGTGTCAAAATTGATAGATGATCAAAACGCGCTACTGAAATGGCCCAAGTAGTACGGAAGTGAACGCTTACACTTCATTCAGAACTCATTGGGCCGCACGTAGCCATCCGATGGAAAAGTTATCTCAGGCCCGCAATCCACCAACAAGCGCAATGACCTCCCGTTACCACATTCCGTGCTGAGATTTTCCCTGGGCAGAGGAATCAGTCACGTGGGGAGGACGCGGGCGAGCAATCATCCCAGTGACAGTGAGCCAATTTGCCGAGCAATCGTCGCACCAGCATCCGACACGGATGACGAAAACATGGCAATTAATGACTCGGACGCGGACTGACAAGCCACCATCGCATCAATTGCGACCCCAGCGGTGATTGCGAGAGCTGTTAATTACAGTACGCATATGGTCCCACGGCAGCCACGTGTTATAAATACTGCACTCCATGTACCACCATTACCCTTATCTGCGACCGTCTCTGATGATGGGTTCGAGTGGGAATCCGAAACGTCAGGCCAATAAATTTCCTGTTTTCCGTTGATCGCATTTTCGTCTTCTGAACTGCCACCTGGAACTCGCCTGTTCGCTTCTACCAGTTATCAACTAACGTTACTGAAACAAGGTAATGAAGCAATGAAGACAGTGCTGTGCGTGGGAATAGCACTCAGCTAAGAATTCCAATCCTAACTTAATTTAGTACATAGTACAGGAGATCTCAAATTGGGCTTTTAACCCCGAACGACTGAAGGAAGTCAGTATGATTGCGGAACTGACCTACTTCTTTTCTGATAGGCTTTTCACAATAAACCGTAAAAATCTTACGCGATACGAAGGAGCTGTCGGGTTACGGCTCAGGGATGCTGGTTAGGTAGCAGGAGGAGGGGGTAGGGGGTAGACTCACCCTAGTGGTCTCGTTTTGAGTTTTGTTCTCCTCGCTCTGTTGCCGGGAAGAGACGGATGCTCGGCAGTCCTGGAAGGCAGATATAAAACCTTGGGAATAAGCTGGCATACAGGCATGTGGCTGGGTAACGCGACAATCAGTAGTCAGTGACTTTGCAATTGCCTGGAAGATAGTCACCTACTTATAATCAGAAATAGATGATAGAGGTCGCTCACCGATCGTTCTTACGAAACTCACTCGTTCCGTTGTGCCTTACGGGCTCTCTCTCTAGCCCAACCAGTAGCCGCATAGCGGCGCATGATATAGGCAATATGCTATTACCGACAAAGACAAGGCAGATTGGAATGGCCATTTCTGGCTTATTAGCCGTCGTTAGCCAGTCCTATCCAGGTATTCTACACTTCGGGGTTGGATATGGCTGGCTGACGACGGTTAATAAGCCAGAAATACCCATTCCAGTCTCTCTTGTCTTTTTCGGTAGCAAAATACGGTAAAAATATATCTCCAACAAAGACAAGAGTCGCCGTTTCTGGCTTTTTAGCCGTCGTATTCTTAGCCACCCCCCAGACTCCATAAGAATAGGCACGATTTTCGGTACACAAAGTACCTTGCAGATCATGCTTTGACCAGGAAATGATTCGAATTAAGACTCGGCAGAATAATCTTTTCCGAAATTGCGACGGCAGCGCAAATTAACCATCCTACAAATGGCGAAAAAGCAAACCGGAACTCCGGAAGTTTGTACTAAAAAATTTCAGCAAGGAGGGAACATGTCAGACCGAAATGTCACGGGGAATCTCAAAAAGCTGTTGTGAGGTGCTTCCCCAGGCAGGCATATAACCGCCGTCTACTGAGACAGTGACTTAAAAATTAATGGGAGTGACAAAGAGACAATTGCGGTCACTGACAAGGATGCCTCCACTGCCCTTAAGCCGAACTATTCCAAAGGAAACAGTATCCAAGGGCTTGGTGGCCTTAAGTAGGCAAAAATGAGTCACGATAATTAGGTAACAAATTAAAGGAGGGATTAAATTGGCCGCATTATCCATTCACCGGAACCACTACTCTCATGAGGAGGTTCATTTTAAGTAGTTGTAGGAAATTGTTGTTGGACTTCTTCATATCACTAAAAACGTCACTGGGCGCTGAGTGACTAAGCAGCAGACAGTGGCGGAGGTGCTGGTGGTGGCGGCGGCGGCGGTGGTGATTATGTCAAGGTCTGGGTATAGGCAAAAGACTGACTTGATAAAGGCAAATCCGGAAGAAAAAGGACAACCCGGTAAATAAAACAGGAATATAAGACATGGAAAGTGGTCTTTTTGTGAGAGATGAGGCAGTGGCGCCCGTATCCGCGCACAGTGCGCCACCAAACTGTGAAGCGGGCTGCACAGAGCGGCGATGACACAAAACGCAGAGCTGTAAGCTAGTAGGCAGTCCTAGCGTGAGAAGGTTTGGACAGTTTTTAAATTGTAAAACAGGCAGGAAATGGAAGCAGTAGCTAGCTAGCACTAGTCAGTTAGACGCAGGTAGTTGCCAGTGCGGCATGAATGCCAGCCGCACGCGTAAGCGCAGAAATTCCAGACCTAAGGAAGAGGTTCTCGTAGGTCGGCACAGATTGGGTCCAAAACACTTTGTACTGATTCGGAAGTCTACCGAAATATTCGATGCGGTCTGGAACAGCTCAGAAGCCGCATATTGACGCGCCATGTCAATTGGATTGCACAAAAATTTTGCAGGAATATGCTAAAAATGAACAATTGCAGGAAGAAAAATAAAATGGCGCGTTTGGATATTTTGGCGCATAAATTCGGGTAATAGTAAGAGTTACTGATGTGAGTGTTCCGGTTTTTTAGAATTCGTGTCAGCTACTCGATTGTTTCAAGTGAGCCATACTCATCATCTGGGCGTTTGTGTCATGAGGAAGCGAAAATCATGTAAGTTCAGGCAAGCAATTCGGCCATGCAGGCTACGCAGACCTTAGCTACTCCTAACACATCACCAAATGATAGTTCGGCAGTCACATTCGACGATGTCCAGCATGTGCTCCACAGCAAGGTGAAGCAGGCACGCTGACTTGCGCGTGAATTAGTTTATAATGAGAGTAGACTTACGCAGCATCTACCGCACTCTCTCTCCCAATCTTGGTTCGGTGCCAAGACAGACTCAAGATGACCGGAGGTGGGAAGGGCGCAGGTGGGTGGCGCGGCCAAGCCCGCACCTTGGCGCTTCACTCCACACCCCCTGGTCCACAACAAACACTTGACGAGGATTTTGGATGTGGATGGCTGGTCAGTCATGCACACGGCCTGTATACCCTGCGGGAGCGCAAGTGCGCCCACCGCCAGGGAACCAGGTACCGAAGAAATGTCAGCGCATACCAGACTGTGAGGGTCACTGTTTGCTGATGATGACATAGCAGACGCTCACAGACCTTAAAGTCCTGCATTTGCCTGGGTCATCACCTTATCAAGGGCTGAGAAACCAGAAATCGCACAATTGCATGAGTCGACGCACATAAACACAAGGCAGTCTTGCGACGCAGTGACCAGCCCTCATCAATCACCACCTACGCTCTTGGGGGAGACTACTCCTTCGACGCCGCCGTCACCAGGGTGATCGCCCCAGAAGCCTTGAGCTGTTCGAGAATTGGAGTTCCGATTCAAATTCAATTAATCAGCCTACTGACCTTAAACCGGCAGGCACTCCACCATGTGGACACCCACACACTTGTAACGCTGGCTGGT
>CACRXP010000020.1:1492224-1523688 GCA_902702965.1 Spirometra erinaceieuropaei | reverse complement strand
TGGTGGTGGTGGTCGATCTACGGGCAAATGAACAAGGCGAAAATTTCCAAGCTCATTCAAGAGGGGGTCTGAAACAGGGGGTCGCAGAACAAAGAGAATAAACAATATTCGTACTCACCGACCCTTCCCGAACCAGTTTCCCATGCAAGTAACGACGGCTGGCCATCCACTTGACTGCATGAATCCCGCAAGAGTCTTAAAGCAGCATAAAATAAGAATAGATCGTACGCACTGCAATATCATATTTGGATAAAACCCGACCAATAGTGTAAAATCTGGCTCAGTAATGGCTGCAATAACGCATGTCGCAGTAGCAGCAGCAGCAGCATCCACGACTGAGGGGACGGCGTTGAACCGCAGAGGGCTCAACTTAGACCACTTTGTATATCCGGGCAGACATCTTATTTTTCAATTATCCGCGCCAGATGTCCTCCAATAATTACCCTGTGGGCCATTTTGTCACGCGACCGTTTGAGAGGCCCGTCACACAGCGGCGCGAAGCAGGTTGACTTCTGACAGTCAGGCGTAACGGGAAACTGATCACTCAGCAAAAGGTAGACTAAATGTAAACCGCGGGGGCGCACACAAAGTTGTCTCTATTGGAGCGTCAATAGCCTGGTTGATAGCTAACGAGTCTCCCATAAAGTCCGACTACTCAAAGTCTACGTTCGCTCTGATACCTTCACTTCCTGTTTAGAAGGTAATCCAGCGAAATCTGTGAAAAACCTACTGATTAAGCTTTAAGACTAGAATGAGGGGACTACCAGAGTCTTAAAAACTAACCAGCTGCCGGAAATATCAGAACCTGAGAGTTAGGTCGTTGTAAGCTACTAGAACTGCTAGTGAACCGGGGAGGATACGATGGAAACTTGAGCGCCAACTTGTTTTTAGTGGAGTGCAGTTGCCCAGCATGTACCTCACTCGTTCCACCCGCACCCACCATGTCCCCCCCCCCCAAAGGCCGGGCAGAGTCAGGGCGACTGGAAATGGGCGTACTGGATCCTAAGTCTAAATTAACCAATTAAGGGGTGTCAGAGGCCTAATCGATGAGATGTGCTACAAAGACGACATTAGGAAGAATACACTACAATCCGACCCTCAGTTCTCAGTAGGACTGAGCTGATAAACGGTGGGGAAATTGGGCGCCGCTCGCTCTCTTCCCGTCCCCATACACACCAGCGACAGATTCAAGTTAAACTGGCTTTTGATGAATGATTGGATGCAGTAGTTGACGTGATGCGAAACCTCCGTCCAAGGTGTATCACGTGAGAGGGATCCGATGCGCACCGAGAGGAGGAGTACAGTAGCTGGGGCAGAGGACTCAGAAGCTGATGGAGTTAGTTCGGTAGGGTAGTCTCCAGAGAAACACCAACAGCGTAATCAACTCCTGAGCCCAGTACAAGAAGTGAAGATTCAAACTTTCGCAGAACCCGACTAGACAACTCGGAGCCGGCAAAAAAATATGTACGCTGGTACGGATGAAGCGGGAAAGCGCTAAGTCATCAAAAAATTGTAAATGATGGCACTGGTCGGACGCAGGTGCTATGTACTCTGCCTTTTTCCTCCAGGCATTAGTACTGAATGTAAGAAAGGCTGTCTTTTACCTACTAAACGATATTCTAGTGCGGGGTTAAACTACTGTTACTTCGACAGTTTATCCGGTTCTCCGTCATAAAAAAAACCGGGAAGACGGGTTGCCCGGGAAGACGGGATGCCCGGGAAGACGGGTTGCCCGTTCGCCTAGCTGCTGGCTACCCGGCGCGTCCACAGGTGGCGGCTAGTGGGACGACGACCTTTAGTGAAGGTTAGCCGCGAAATAAGCAGACCCAGGTCAGACGAATAAACAGTCGCGGACCAGCAGCAACATTGGTACCAGGGTGCGGTGGGCTGAGGTCTGGTACGCTGAAAGCCTTATAAAAGGCCGCAAGGCCAATGACGGCATTGAGACATGGCGACCGTAAACCACCATTAAATAAGTTTGCTTGTCACCGCTGCCTTGTAGTTAGGCTTTTAAGCCAAAGCGTCAGAGGAGAAAACCTCGAACAAACAATCCGAGCGGCTGTTGGGGACCCGCCCGTACTCGAAATTTTCAAGAAACCTCATGAAATATGTCCGATCACCTCATGAATAAAGACCGTAATGATTGTAACGGCAGGTCATGTATTCATCAGCTTTATGGAGGGATTCAGGCGTTTGGGCCGACGTGCTTGGAGCAGCAGACAAATAGCCCAGCTGGACAGTAGAAAGTGTTTGAGTTTCTGGCTGGCTGCTGAGCAGACCTGGAGAACAGACACAAAACTCACCTGGGCGATCACATAGAAGGGCAGGTTGTGGAGGTTGAGGAAGTAGCCCAAACCGAAGAGAGCCGTAGTGGCGCCGGAGAGTAGGCAACCAATCGTTAGAAACACCCGGAGGTCCATTCGTTCTGCCACGTGGCCACTAAAAGGAGAAAAGAGAGTGCAACAAGAGCAGAGGACGACGGCGAACGGAAGCACTGAAGTGGAGCTAATTCTCGATTTCTGTTGGCCATTCATGAGCCCTAATAGTACCCTCCGCTCAGAGTCAACCCTAGTGACGAATCCTACAAGCGTACACAGCAGAATTTATTGAAACCAACTAATTTCGCGACGGCTTATCAACTGCAACCTGTCGTTGCATAACAGAGATAACAAATAAGATACAGCAATTTGAACTTCCACAGAGAAAATCAATATGAAACAGCAAGGCAATCGTTTACTGCTGGCAGACTAATCAATAAAGATGTTGATTCCAATCCATGCTGCTGTGTATGCTTGCTTCGAATTCCTGCCCAGGGAGTATTGCTTCAGATCCTACAACACCCATGACTACAGTTTTAGAGGGCAATTTGATTAACAGCGACCTTTCTATGACTGAGACCAGTCGCACTTGTCTCTGTCTTTGACTGAGACCCTCAAACAAGACAAACAAGACCCCAGTGAAACAGTCGTTGGCCTCCATCCTCTCTTTACCCTAACACAACTCAAGGCTAGGCGACACTGCGTTGGACCGGTCAGAAGTGGCTAGTAACCCAACTCGGATGGAGTGTGAGTTTCAATCGTATTGAACTGAGCTCAGATAAGAACAGAACAAAACAGCTCGAGGCAACGTGACTTCGAGCTGTTCGCAGTGACCTTTAAGAATAAGCCTAACGACAGACCAGAGTAACGCACTTTCGAAGTTTTGCAGCTGTTTAACCATCACCCTGTTTATCCCACAACGAAATCTCGCTACGGGACAGACCCACGCGTCGGGGACTCGTCGATGGTGACTGCGGCAACGGAGATGGCATCGGCATACACTGGTGCGTGGTTTGAACGAGAACGAACTAGCTGCCAAATGAAAGAAGATCAAAAGGATATCACATCGGGGACAACCCCATTTATCACCAATGCTTCTGCGTTATAGGCTTCTTTTGAGCGACCAGGGAAAGTTTTATACTGCACTGAACAGTCAATTATGGCATTTTGCGTCATCCGATGTGTCCAAAAAGTGTAAGGCAGACGTACAAACCTGAGGAACATGCCAGCAGCATAGGCGAGGAGGTAGGCGAGATCCAGATATCCAAAAATGGCATTGTAATTGTCACTGTCTGGAAAACGCGCGAATGCGCCGGTTACGGGGGGGGAGACTTACCGTAGGGTGCCCACATGCAAAAAGTTGCATTTTCTGGGACGATTGTCTTATTCTCCTTCTGGGCAATTTCCGTGCAGTTGGGGTGCAGAACGGGTTTCACAACGCTAATGGGTTTACGGGAGGCATGGAAAGTCACGTAGACGAGGAGGGTGAAGAAGAAGACATAAATGCGACCACTGGAAGAAAAGACAAAGTTCTAAGGCACAAGCACAATGCACATTGACGGGCAAGAAAACACAAAGGCTGCCTAGTGCATGTCCCGCCGAAGACCATATTGATTTCGCAAAAGGAAAACGGTACGAAGTTGTGAGAAAACAGCAACGTTTTAAAGAATCAAATTAACTTATCTCCTTTCCACCATTCAATCGCAAGAACGAGGAAGAACAGTAGAAAATAGCATGATGAAATAAGGCTTCTACCGGATTAAAGTACATGGAGCTCAGACTGAGACAATAGGCAGGACAACCTGTATAGCACACTCTACGGGACCCGGCCATATTTTCACATGTCAAGAGGCCGAAATCCTCGCAAGGGGTGACAACCGCATGAGCCTCGAGCTGCTTGAGTCATGGTTCTCAGGCCTGCAATCCATCAACAAGCACAATGACCTCCCGGTACCCTATTCCGTACTGCGATTTTCCCTGGGCAGAAGAATCAGTCACGTGGGGAGGGCGCGGGCGAGCAATTATCACGGTGACAGTGAGCCAATTTGCCGAGCAATCGTCACACCAGCATCCAGCACGGATGACGAAATCGCGGCCATTAACGACTCGGACTCGGACCGACAAGCCACCACCGCATCAATTACGACCCCAGCGGTGATTGCGAGAACTGTTAATTGCAGTGCGCATACGGTCCCACGGCAGCAACGTGCTATAAATACTGCACTCATGGTGCCACCATCACCTTTATCTGCGAATGTCTCTGATGATGGATTCGAGTGAGAATCCGAAACGACAGGCAAATAAATTTCTTGGTCCAGTGATCGCATCTTCATCTTCTGAACTGCTACCTGGAACTCGCCTGTTCGCTTCTATCAGCAATAGCACTTAATGTCGGAACAGACGATTTGCCTCTTCGGTCGAGATCGGAAGGCCAAGGCCAGTGCGACCCCGACATTAAACAGCCTATCTCAACTTGTGGCGAATGCAGTAATCTGTGAAATTTCCTTCTTTTCAACCCCCGACTTATCACTGGGAACGTAGCCTGCGGCCATAAGAGGAGCAGTTTGGTGCAACTAGACTGTAATACAACCCCTCAGACGACGGCTTGAATAAGGATCTTTGAGGAAGTTCGAGTTCGCTTGCGGATTCCCGTTGATAGCTGCAATCCGTGCAACTCAATCGCTACCTCGTAACCCACACATAATGACAGTAATCTCAAGTTTGTCTCATATGACAGATGTCCACAGTGTTACGAGCTAGAATGAAAAAAAACCCCAATTAGACCCATTTCTCAGAACAATGACAACCGACCAAAGCATGACTGGAACGCGTTGTTGCGCTAAGAACGGGTGAGTGGGGTGTTTTTCGATGTGCGAGTGCCGACGTCCTCAAGAAGTGGACAAACAGCTCAAAAGCTAGTGGCAGCAAGGTAGGGATCGGGTAATGGCCCCCAAGCATATATGGCATACAAAGAATACCTACTATACTTATTTAAGTGGGTTTTAATCCAACACGATTATTACGGTTTGGTGTTTCATCGTACAAGGTTGGGTCGTCTGTTGTAGACAGTCTGGTTCATTGTCCACAATGACCGCAGCTGAGACAGATGAGAAGCGATCGTTGTCGACAGTCTGGTGGATTCAGAAGATGAAGATGCGATCACTGGAACAAGAAATGTATAAGCCTGACGTTTCGGATTCTCACTCGAATCTATCATCAGAGACATTCGCAGATGAAGGTGCTGGTGGCACCAGGAGTGCCGTATTTATAGCCCGTGGCTGCCATGGGACCGTATGCGCACTGCAATTAACAGTTCTCGCAATCACCGCTGGAGTCGTAATTGATGCGGTGGTGGCCTGTCGGTCAGAGTCCGAGTCGTTAATATTTCGCTATAAATACTGCACTCCTGGTGCCACCACCACCTTTATCTGCGAATGTCTCTGATGACGGATTCGAGTGAGAATCCGAAACGTCAGGAAAATAAATTTCTTGTTTTAGTGATTGCATCTTCATCTTTTGAACTGCTACCTGGAACTCGCCTGTTCGTTTCTATCAGCAGTCTGGTGGATTATCAACAATAACCTTAGCTCAGACAGTTAAGACGCGACCGCTGTGGACATTTAATGTTTATTTTTTAACTGTCCTGCTTAATTTCGGCTGCATATGTCCGAAAAACTAATTTACTAATTATCTATACTTATTTTGCCATTCCTCTATGCATACATAGCCCCGCACATAAAACCCCTTTTAGCACTTTTTCCCGTAAGACAGGCGCCTGTGGCTGGTCGTGTGTGTTTGGGGTCCTTCGCCCGATCGTTGCCAGCAACAACTGTCTCACAACGCTGCACGTCAGCTGCTGTCATTGTGGATCCCAGTACGAGGGGTGAGCGTGCGTCTGAGCTATGTCCAGTCTGCAGTTAATAGGCGAATGTCACAATGTCAGTTGGCGTCGTAATGCACGACGAGGGGGCTGGGTCATCTGCGACGCCGACATTTAACCGACACAAAAGATATGGGTAGATAGACGTGCTGGTGTCTATAGGAGATGACCGCCTAACGTTCTCGGACTATGTTGGTGGTGGTGGTGTTTCGTCGAGGAGGGGGTAGTTTCGTTGTGTTGGCACGGAAGTGAGCCCGAAGATGTCCGACAGGACAAACCTTTACCTTGGCTGTAACATGCTGACAGAGGTTGGCCGCTAGTCGACGGTATTTCACTGTTGAGTGAAAAGAAGAAGAAGGGCCCACCGGAACGGGTTTATTTAGATGCTGACGTTTCGAAGAGCTTGGTCGGCTATCCACTGTCGAGGCGTAAAATGCACTTAATCGACCAGAAATCTCAATTGGCATTTCAACTGCAAACCATAGCATTCCGAAAATCCATCGACATGAAACAGATCCTACACTTCAACAGCAACCATCTTCTGCATCACAAACGTATCTGTGTCCGCACTCTATTCCAAATAGTCGAAACACACTGCATCACGCCAGATGATAAAAGTGCCAAACGATTGTATCTTCAGAACCTATTTTCCGCCAATGGTTATCTCAAACATTTCATCGAGAGAAGCAGACGTTGGGCACCCAGACGACGGCCAAATGGGCAGCAACCCGAAGTCTGGAAGGCCATTCCCTACGTTAAAGGGGGTCCCTGGAGCGGTCTCACGACTGTTACAACCCGCCAGAGTAGGCATAGCCCATCGACCACAAGCAACAATTTGACGCTGTCTGATGCAACCTAAGGACCCATTGCCACCCGCTCAAACTTCCGCAGTCATCTTCAAAATAAATTGCAATGAGGTCGACTGCAACTATGTGGGAGAAAACGAGCGGGAATTGTAGACTCGCCTACAAGAGCACAAATCGGCCACTTGGAGGTTAGACCCTAACTCTTAACTAGCAACACACGTTGGAGGGACTGGACATACTTTTGACCTCCAGAGGGCTACCATCTTAGGCCGAGGCAACACAAAAAAAGAACGGCTAACTCTCGAGGCGTGGTTCTCCGACGCCCACTCCATCAACAGGCGTCTGGACCATCCTGCAGCTTACAAAGTCCTACATCATCACAGTCGTAGAGCTCAGGACCAAACAACCACACCGGACTTAAGATGGCCATACAGAGACAGCCGGATGGCGAAATTACTCGGTGAGGATGAGCAAGAACCGCTAGACCGACTACCCGACAAAGGTTCAAGCACCTTCCCCCGACGGAGTTGTGACTCACAAAGCACGCAGACAAAACACCCGTCAACCATTCCCCGAGACGCCGAGGCAACGAGAGAAGAGAAAAATCGATCAGCACGAGGTCGACCAACGTGACATGCCACATGGGATTTCTGGTTCATTAAGCGCATTTTACGCTTTGATAATGGAGAGCCGACCCAGCTCTTCGAAACGTCAGCATCAAAATAAACCCGTTTCGGTGAGCCTATCTTTTTCACCAAGTCCTCGACTCAGTTGGCTCCGAGTGCAGATGCTCAAAAATTAACGTCTGTATGTCATGTCTGTCGCTCACGTGAAGTGTTTCTGTCTTCTCTTGATAACTTTGACGAAATTTGAAGGAGTCTCTCAGTGTGTCCTTATAACGTCTTTTCGTTCTTCGGGTCTGCTAGTTCTTGCAAAGACGTCCGCGTAGAAGACGTCTTGGTATGCATTTACTGGTCATTCTAACGGTGTGGGCGTTCCATTGTAGTCTGGTCTGCGTCGGAATGGCTTAAATACTCAGCATGCTAGTCGTCTCCAACGTCTGGGTGTCTGGGATCCACTTCTGTCAGTGCGCTTCAAATTTTCTTCGGCGACATAGGTGGCAATTATTGAACTCTCTCAATCAGCTTTCATAGAATGTATCGCCAGGATGAGTACTACACATCATGCATTTTGCGTCGAGGATGCCCTGGAGATTTCAGATCAACTTTAGTTTGTCAGAGGTTTGGGCGATTTTGCTACCCCATCGCCAATTTTTATTGTTGGTGTAATGGTCTTAGCTGAACCGTGTTTCTCGCTGTGAGGCGTTTTCTATTGGCAATTGCCGTGGGATCGGTATACTCGACAGTTGGCACCAGTTACTGCACGATAGCCGTCTTCTGAGTGCTTGTAGTTAGCTCGAAGGTGCTTCCAGAGGCGAGTCGGTTTGGACTAATCTGCATATCTGCTGCAGACGCCGGTCTTTGCGTCTTCGCGATGGCCTGCATACAGCGAATGTCAAGTAGTATACCGACAGTCTAACAGTTCACGGCCCGTCAGCACTGTAGATAACGTAAGGTAGAAGAGTGTTAGATTGAGGACACGGTCGTAGTTCACGCTCTGTGTCATTGTGAAGACCTTCGATGTGGATCCGTTGCCCGTCACGCATCTTATCATGTGTTTTGGAAGCTGTCTGACCAAAATCGTTAACCATTTGGAACATCCAAATTCTCTTATTACCTTTCAGAGACCGTCTCAGCTCGTTGTGTCGAAGGTTTTCGTGGGATTCACGAAGGTAGCGTGCAAGCTGATCCTCATCTTGACATTCTTCTTGCAATGTCCGGATCGAGAAGGTCATGATGATGGTTCCGCAGGCCTTCCGAAATGCGAATTGACTATCTGGACGTTTTCTCGTTTCCAGTATATAATCAGGCAAACGAGAAGTACTCGTAAAAAAATCTTGACAGCAATGTTGAAAAGGAAGACTCGACAATTGTCGCATATTGACCATTTCTTCTGCGTTTGTATGGATGAACGATGGCTCCGTTCCCGAAAGACCGGTGAGATTTGTCATTGTCACATCTCCGGTAACAATATGTCAAGCTTGTATTCGCTCTGCTTTGGTAGTTTACCAGACGCATTGTATCGTTCTCAATCTACCTTGGAAGAACATACCCTTGTTTTGGACAGGTCCGATGGGCAATGTGGGCTTTGTTTTCGAGATCAGTAGCTGTAGTTCGTCGTTGACGTCATCGAACCAGTCTTGGCTTTTTAGGACTGCAGATTCGATGACTTCGAAGGCAGTGGTGACATTCCGAAATCTACGCCCACTATGCTCAATGTCTTCATATTCCAGGATTTTCTATTTGATTTAATTTTATTGCAGTGTCGGACCATTTACACTTTGATACAGTGCGGTACTTCTCAGCTTCGGTTGTGTCTTCTTCTATTGATACGGTCTCCGTGATCGGTTTGCAGCCCCATTTTGGAGACAACAAGAAGGCGGCACGCTTTGCCTTTGTCACGAGCGTGTCACGGACATAACGCCTTCTGACGCGCATATAGTTGAGTAGTTGTCACCAAGGTACTTACGTGCACTTGATACGGCTGCGATCATGCCTGATCTAGCCGGCTTCGATGATGTCACTAACTGCACCTCTCCACGCATTACGATCCGCGGCAACAGATCTGGACAGCTCAACCCCCTCTCTTCGACAACGACGTAGACCGAATACCGAAAGTCCAAGAACCACCTCCATGTCTTGACGAACTGTGTCGAGCCAGGTTTTGAACTGACCCCCACTTCGACGCCACTGATGGGGCAATGATGCCGGATCGAGGGCAGTAACACTGAGCTTCTGAGGTGGACGACGAAGAACATGACCGAACCACCTCAGTCGTCTTTCTTGGATGGCCTGAGTTATCCTTGCGATGTTGTCGCAGCGAGCGCGGACTATCTCATTTGAGACGAAGTCGGTGAACTTCACTCGAAGGATGGTCCTTAAGCAGTGGTGGTCAAATACCTCCAGTTTTCGCTCGTCCTCCACGCGCGAAGCCCGGCATTCACAACCGTAGAGAAAGACAGACCGGACAGATGCACGGTACACGCGAATCTTAGTGGCGATGGAGAGGTCACGTCGGTTCCACAGCCATTTCCGAAGGCTTGAGAAGACCCAGCGGGCAGCATCGATTCGGGAGACAATGTCGTCCTTACTCTGTCCATTAGGCAGCAGCCTCGCCCCGAGGTATTTAAAACTGTCACCAAGGTGAGCGAGGGCGATAGAAAAGCCTTATAAACTAGGTGTTGACAAAACTGTTAACGCTCTGATTTGCAGTTACTCTATCAACTTTTTCAATCGAAGGCTTTCTCAGTCTGTCATTCTTTCTGGCTTGTTATAATTAACCTGTGAGTGCTGGTGCAATCTTGTCAGGATAGCAAGTTGCTAGTCTACATTGCTTTTGATTGCCCGCTAATTGTCCGTTGTGCGACCGACCGATTTTTGACTGGTATTTTGGCGTCACTGAAGCCTGCACGCGTCGATGACCCCCACATTGACTGTACTTGCGGGGGGCAAATGCGGTTGTAAAGGACAATTTCGCACTCATCAACAAATAAAACAGAACCGCACTACATGGCTTATAGGGTGGACGATGGACAGTCTGCTTAAACCACTGCTTCAGCCACTCTTTTCGAATTTCTTTAGACGCGTCTCCAATGCTGACGCAGCAAGTGTGCTCTGTCTCGTTAAGAACAACACAGTACTCTACTCAAATTTCAGTTCTTTTCAATGACGGTAAAAACATCCCGACTCCAACATGTCCCTTGTACAGGTTCTGCAGCATTCGCGAACAACTAAGGACATTACTTGGACAGCCGGCCGGTATAGAAAAACTTGTTGCAATCGATATTTCACTCCATATTCAGAATGTTTAAGTACCATGAGAAGCTAGTCAGCATGCCCTTGTCGCTATTCATTGGGCCAAAAACGCACAGTATGTAAGTAAACTGTGCAGGCATTGCACGGTCTGATGAGGAGACTTGGCGGGCATCTGAATTATTAGCATAAGGCCGACCAGCCCTTAGTAAAATGCTATTAGGGTCACGCAATGTTATTAAGACAACCGACTCTATTCGTGGTCGAAGTGCTAATGCTATTGTTTAATATATAAAAACGCATCATTGGGTACAAAATAACAGTAAGAGTTCTACCTCTTCTTAGTTATCTGACGCCCGGGGCAGCAAAATCGCAGTCCAGGGGGCAACTGGGTCATGTCGACACGAACTGCGCGCCGACAAATCCAGGTTGTCAAAACTCAGCCGAACTGGCTGACGTTGACGAAGATTGTCAGAATTACGTCCGCCCAAAATATGCAACTGGCACCGTCTTCAATTAGTTTATTTCCTTCGAACTAAGTGAGCGAAGGTTACTTTGTGATCAAGGATTTTTCAATATCGTTTCACTGTCCTGTTAGGGTGGAATCCAAACTGAGCATTTAAGTTCTCTGCGGAGATCTATGTGAGGGTGGTTTGATCCGAGACAGGCAGCAGTCAACCTACCTCAGAAGATCGTGTCAATTTAATAGGGGCGTTTAAGCCGCAAGAAAAGTGGTTATTAGGAATATCAGAGCAAGGATGGGTAAAGCAGAATTAAGCAGATAAATTGTGGACAAAGTGATGGAAAACGAGAGTTAAAACGAACACGACTGAAAAATTGAAGAAAATGGCGAAAGGGACATCCACCGCGGAAGGAATCTCAAAGTGTGCACGTCTAACCTATGTGTGATCGACAAAAAAATAGTGTCTTCATATGTGTCGAGCAAATCCAAATACTTCACACAATCACAATTTCCATGAGTTCGGATATTAGAAGCTAACCTTCAGCCTCTTTTCACACTAGTTATAGTTCAGTTCTTTTTCGGATTCAGCTCGTCCTCTTGTTAGTCCTCCGTACACCAGTCTTCATTCTTCTCTGACTATTCCTTTCCCCTCCACATTCCTTCCTAAGCGCTATCTTACCTCCTTTCAAAGGTATAACTTTGTATGGAGTAGCTCACAAATAAATATTAGACGATTGAACAATTCATCTTCTTTTAAGAGAAGACCGCTTCCTTATCGTGATAGTACTTTGATTAAGATTTTATTTTCTTTATCCTTCCGCTGCAGCTTTCCCATGGCCGCGAGAGAGGACCATCATGAATTTAGGAGAACTTCTCCAAATTGCCCTGTGTGATATTGTTTTCCTTCTCCGCATGTTGTTTTGCTCACCACGATTTCAGTTTGCGCATTATGACTTCCGCGAAACACAATTTCTTTCCTAACCCACCTCTCAGAGCTACCTGTGACGCCCGCGTTCCAAACCGTCCGGTGTTGTTTGCAAATACCTTTGTGAGGATTCCATTTAGGCCACTGAGATATCGTATCATCGACACATCCTCAGGCACGTTGTAGGTCTCCGCAAATCAACATCCCTGTGCGCACTGCAATGACGCTTCAGGTCAACTTTCCAATCTATTTTTATGGTTGCACATGACCATTTGACCGTTGTCCTCCACGATGCCCCCCCCCCCATGTGCTCTTCCACAAGGGACAGCAGACATGGTGACTTCTGAGTAAGTTATCTTATAGTAGATTAGGACGGCATCTATTGCACTCTCTCCGTCCTAACCTGGACCAGGCGAATGAGTGTGATGGTAATAAGAGGGCAATGCAGGAAGAGGAGACCATTTTCGTTGCAACCGCCAGTCATATGGAGCCCAGCATACCCTTCCAGACAGCATGATTCGTCTCAACGCGGGGACCGAAAGGACCATGGGCAGTCAGCTTGCTCGCATTTAGTACATTCGCCAGGTGTGCATGCCAGTCCTCACAGAACATGTTCTCACCTCTTCGGAGACGGTAATTAGAGACGCGTAGGCACTAGCAATGGTGGTAAATTGGGCTGTCTGCAGAGGTAGTTGCAGGTTCATGGGACGGTGATTGCCGTCCTGTGACAGACAGCGCAGTTATACCACATTGTCGTCCCGGTTGAAAAAGGTATCGCTCTGTCCTCGAGCACAAGGCGTGCTGCTCAACTCCAAAGATAAGTTAAGCTTTCCCTTTACTTTGCCGTTTTTAGGCAATAAATGCCTATTTTTTGATTGAGTTCTCCCCAAAACACTTTGGATTGCGGGATTCAATTTTTCTATGTCTTATTAGACATTTTAGTAAGACAGCCTGTTTAATGGCGCCATGTCTGACCGGCCTTATAAAGTTACTGTAATAGATTAGCAGCATTATTTGCTATTCTGTGCTTCTTGTTGTAAGTTAACAGCGTTTCGAGCATTTATCTGCAACAAAAGAAACCAGTCTGGTGCCTTTCGATGCCCCGAAGAAGACTTGGTAAAAGACGAGTGCTCGCGGACTCCTTACCATCTTTGAATGCTAGAACAGTGGCCGGGGACAGCGGGTGCCCGCGTGTGTTCGCAGCCTTCTCTTGATTTGACAAACTACAAAATCCCATTACTCCTTATAGAACCTCTTGACCCTCTCCGTTTCAGTGTCGCGCATGCTAAACGATTGCGCTCACTTAGCCGTAATGCGTCGATAGTAGTTACTCCCTTCTCTTTGCTGGAGGTCGGCTTCATCTTATCGAGGAAGAAGGTAATTAAAGATTTCTGCAGTAACTGGCATCGTTCAGTTTTTCTCGATACCACGCCAAAGCTGAGAAGACTGAACCGACTGTAAATGCCGAAAACCAACACCAACATAACGGCAACTGATGTCTTGATCAGAAGAAGCAGCGATCGCTGAAATAGGGGCTTTATTCGCCTGACGTTTCGGATTCTCACTTGAATCCATCATCAGAGACAGTGGCAGAAAAGGGGGACTCGTGCACAAGAAATCGCAGTATTTATAAGATGCAGTCGCTATGCTACCGCATACCTATAGCAATTGACCGCGCTCCTTTTCGTCAGAGATGGCTGCCCGCTGATGCGATAAATGCTTGATGACCGGTATGATTGTTAATCGCCGAAATGTCATCACCCGTGGTAAATGCTGGCGTGATGATTGCTCGGTCACCTGGCTCACCGGCTTGCGTGATCCCTGAGTGGTCAATTACCTTGGCCAGCCTATGCCTCAGCACGGAATATGGAGTGGGGACGTCGTTGCGCTTGTTGATAGACTGAGGTCCCGTGAACCATGACTCAAGCAACTCGTGGCTCACGCGATTATCCCCTCTCGCGAGAATTTCGGCCTCATCGAACTTGAATGTGTAGCCGGGTCTCGTCGAATGGGCCGCGACCTGAGAGTTGGCGTCATTTCTCCGTACAGCTGCCACGTGTTCGGCGATTCGCGTCCGGAGCAGTCTTCCAGTTTCTCCGACGTAGTTGCTTTGTCCGCAACTGCACCAGATCCGGTAAACGACTCCAGATGTTTCTTGCCGTGGCAGTGGGTCTTTTGGTCTCATCACTTGACGCCTCATGGTGGCCTCCGGTCTGTGCGCAACTCCAACCCCAAGTGGTGCAAGAAGGCGGCTAACTGCCTCGGAGACGTTCTTGATGTACGGGATCGCTCGCCAGAATTTGGGTTCGGCGCGATTTTGTCGCCCGTCTCGTTTGCGCAGGCACTGGTTGACGAAGTTGCGCGGGTAACCGTTTTATCGGAAAACCCGTCGAAGATATTGGGATTCGGCAACCTTGTCCTCCGGTTCACTGCAGAGCGTCTCAACACGCCGAAATAGCGTTCTTACGCAACTGCGTTTGTGGCAGGTTGGGTGGTTACTATTGAAGTTCAGAATTTGCGTCGGGTTCGTTGCTTTTCTGAACACTTTGGTCTTTAGGCCACCACAATCTTTGCGACAGACGAGGACATCAAGGAATGCCAGCTGGTTATTCTCTTCCTCCTCCATCGTGAATTGTATGTCCGGGAAGACGCTGTTGAGACGTTCTTTGAGCGTTAGCACCTGATCCCTTTCGATGACGGCGAAGGTATCGTTCACATACCGAGCCCAGAATTTCAGTCTGTGGTGTTGGAAGACCAGCGACTCCAACCGCTGTAGGACCGCCTCGGCGATGAATCCCGAAATCGGCGAGCCCATCGGTGTTCCCTTCACTTGCTCGTAGATTGTTCCGTCAAACGTGAAGTACGTCCTGAGACAGAACTTTAGGAGCTGAAGGACTTGGGCATGTCCGAGATGATTCTCCGTTGCATTGTATTTGCTTCGTAGGAGTAGCTCGACGGTCTCGATTGCCAGATCCTGGGGGATAGAAGTAAAGAGGGACGTGACATCAAAGGATACCATGACCTCATTTGGTAAGAGAATTACTCCTTTAAGCTTCTACAGGAATTGTGTTGACGAACAGACGGTGGGGTCCGAATCAGCGGTCAGAAATTTTAGGCGCCGAAACAGCCATTTTCCCAGTTTGTACGTTGGAGTGTCTTTGAGCGATACAATAGGCCGGAGAGTAACGCCTTCCTTGTGCACCTTGGGGAGACCATATAATCGGGCCAAGGCTGTTTATTGGGCTCTCACCATGCGTCGATCGGTCGGTGTTATTGCACCCGAGTTCTCTAGTGCCAACAGTGTCGCATTAATTTCGCGTGTCAGCGTCTTTACGGGGTTGGTTTCACAGGGGACATAAAACTGGCGATCCTCCAGTAGGTTTTTGGTCTTCTGAAGGGAGTCTGTTCTGCGCAGTACGACGGTGGAACGCCCCTTGTCCGCGGGCACGATGACGATGTCCTTGTCGGCCTTGAGTTCTCTTAGTGCATCGCGTTCGACATTTGGGAGTATTTCGCGCGGCTTGTGAGTCACATGGAGGGACGACGCTTGGTGTCGGATAAGGTTCTTCGTCTCCTTCGCCGCTCCCGTCTGATTAATGATCGATTCCACTGCTGCAATCATGTTGACACGTTTGGCGTCAGCTGTGTTGAATGAGGCATCGTGCTATAAAACCTCTACTTGCTCCTTCGTCAGTTCCTTTGAAGACGGGTTTTGTACCCGTGTGCCGCCTCTGGATGACGTTGGATCAGGCAGTTTGTGGAATTTGTTCTCCAGCGCTGTATCGCGTGTCGCTCTCTGCTCACGGACTCGTTCAGTCACCTTCTTCTGAAGCAGATTTGTGCCGTCCTCACCCATGAACTCGCAGCATCTGGCCTTCGCTTGTATCGGCAACTGATGTCTTGTTGAACAAGTCTTCTTCAACGCCATCCTCGGCTTCACCACGACATAGCATAATTAGTTCCGTAGGAAACTCAGCTACTCTTGATGCTAGGATTTTTAAATGCAGCAATACGCCTTGCATACGAATACCCCTAACGACTTCGCGGACAACCCCTGGTTAGAGCGTTGGCTGCGCTAAAGCCTTCCCCTTACTGCATGGGTTCGAATCCTACCGAGGCGCCGAGTTTTTCACAGTTGGTTCAATATGAACTCCTGGTAAATCAAAGCAAGTGCCTAGTTCGAAGACGAGTCCGAGTGCAGTCCCAGCAACTCGGACACTGGGTAACACCAGTTTCTCTAAGAAATCTTCCTCTCCAAAATCGTCTGCCACCTCCTCAAACTCCACAGCCCCAAATATGGCTTGTTCTCAACTACCCCTAAACCTCATATCGAAGCTGCTAAGCCGAATATGACGAAATCCTCGTCTTTAAATAGAATTCCCTCCACAGTCGAAGCTGTGCGCACCGCACCCCTCGCACGTCTCCTCGACGGCCGTTTTAATAAATAAATAATTTTATTGGATACCCTAATGGGTCCCGTCATAGCAAGTAACTACAAATTTTCAGGTAATTTTTGAACCTACTCGAGAGATTCTGTACATTATCCAGTTTTCCGTTGTAGAATAAATAAGTGTATATAATAATGGTCAGCGAGCAGTGAAAAAACTTCTTATGAAAAAAACAGACGAGTATGAATCAGTTAACTTTCAAGGAGAGAACAGCTGCTGATCATGAAAGGGAGCATATGCAGGCCAAACAGGACTGGCCTGCATGTGGTATTTTAAAAGGGATTCAAAACGTAAATCATCAAGGCATAGTCCTCTAAACCGAATGAGGTTATCCGCCTCGAAGGAGCATGACAAAGGATTCAATACGCGTTCGGACACAGTCCGCTTAAAGTCCAGCCGAGGATGGAACATTAAACGCTAGATCGGTCATCGAAGCGTAGAGGGGAGAATCCGGCCCTGAGACATCTTCCCTGCACGGTCAAACCATTGCCAAATGGCGAAATCAGAGAATACATGCCGTGGTCGTCAGCAGATCATCTGGGGTCGAAATGAGGAGTGGACGTCAAGATCCGTCGGATGAGGGTCCGGATTTTCGGGCAAGAGTGGAACTCTGATGAGTATTGACGATCAGCTTAACTGAGACGGCTTATAACGTGCACGTCAACCCAGCCGCGCTTCCTCTACGGGAGAACTTGTCAGGAGTAGTATCGCATAATTTAAGGGACACGATACATGAACTGAAAAATCGAAAAAATTCACATTACTGGTGAAGGATCTTAGGAAGCAAAACTACATACAAAAGAAGGGAATGTGAGCGGATAGGGTAATTTGGTGGCGGCGTCTTAAATTACCAATGGTTCTTTGTCAGTGTCATAGAGAAATTTGTCCGGGAAGGATGAGGAAAATAAAAGAAATTGAAAGAAAAAAGCCATGCTTTAATGGGACCCGACGGGTCTTTAATAAAAATTATTATCTGGGCAGCGTTGGCCGTAATTCTATCGGCGTGTGGTGAGAGATCCAGATTATTAGTGCCACAAAAACCTTAATCCTTGATGGTGGTACATTCAGTTATAGATGTCCCTTGAAAGACGAATGGTTGGGATAGCCTATCAGGTCCAAAACAAATATAGCGACATTTAGACCGAGAGAATTCCATTAGCCATTTTGAGCTCCACGCTGAAAGAGCAAGCAAGTCAGCATGAATTTGCTCCAGTCAATTAGGGTCGTATATTTATTGACCGAATATACACTTTTGAGTTTGTCAGCATAAATAAATGATTGAGAATATTTAACTGCCGATGTAAAGCAGGAAAAAAAGAGAGGACTGTGAATTTCCAGAGCATCTAGTTTAGTTAAGAGTCCTCTATGTGGCATTTTATCGAAGGCTTTACTCAGATGAAAATAAATAACGACCGCAGGCTAATGATCATTAAGAAGAGATGTCAGCAGATTGAGAAACGTCGTATGGCATGTTTCACAAGATCTGTCAAGTAAAAAGCCATGTTAGTAAGGGTTAACAGCTTGACTGGTCATGCAAAAGTCGGTAATTTTCATGGCAATAGTTTTTTTCAAAGATTTTGGCGAGAGAAGGTGTTCTATGGACACGTCAATAGTTCTGAACAACAGAACGATAGTCAGATTTAAATAGTGGAATAATAATAGAAGTTTTCCAATATTCGGGAAAGAAGTCATTTACGAGATAGACTAAAAAGAGTTTACTAAGCAGAGGAGGGAAGTCTCTTAGTTTTCTATAAGAGAGTTTGGTATTTTGTCAGTTCCTAGTGACTGCGAGTCAGTAAACTGGTTTATCAGCATTTGAATAGTTGCAGGAGCAAAATATATGGCGGTGAGGGAGGCATCAGACAAAGGAGGAATTAAAGGGATTCGGTCAGTCTCAATTGTGAAATGTTTGGCAAAGAATGCATTTAACATTTCTGCCTTGCCTGACTCCTCTTTAATGCAGGTGTCGTTGGTACTAAGCAAAGGTGGAATGACTTACGGGGCCTTAGCTGATGATATCTGACGGGAGAACTAAACAACTGATTTAGAAGCATTCGCGCCACTGATAGCTAAACACCGTCTACGCCTATCTCGCGCGAGCCTCATTTTCGAAACTAATTAAATTATTCCAGCATTTCTTAGGTAAAGCGATAACGAGCTCACAGAAGGATCTTTAAGTCCTTTTCGTAGCTTTTCAAGTCTTCTTTTAAGAAAATGTGGGACAGTGCAGAAAGTTGTACTCAATTTAAACGTCTTTCATGGATTGAGGTCGAGAAGGCCTTCTGTTACGAAATGTAATAAATCGTAGAAAAAAATTAAAACATTATTTGAAAAATATTGTGCCAATCAAGAGTGCTCGTAAAGTTGTTTATTCAGTGCTTGTAAATATTAGCATAGCCAAAAAGCAGCGTCGTGTTGTTGGCCTTGCTGTAATGGCAACTGGAAGGCCAGAATGAATTAATGCATGTTCACTTTGAAAAAAGGTCAAGATGGAAATCTATAGACAGAGGGCAGGTGCCATTAGTAAAAATTAAATCTTATAAACTGTCGTTCCTGGTCGAAGAGTGGACTAATTGATACAAGCTTGAAAAATGAATAGTGTCTAGAATCTTCTAGAACTTAGGAGAGGAAGTATGTGTGTGCCTGTCAATACCTGGCATATTAAAAACTCCTACGATTATCTTGACATCGAGTGAAGTCTCTGCGTTATTTAAATAGTTCACAGAGTCGGCTTTCATCTCCGAAGTAACAAGGAGGATTATATAAACATTCGACTGAAGTTTTCCTATTTTGCGGAAGGATTACCAAAGCGATACTCAGATTTCCAGAGGACGAAATGTTCAGGTCATAAGGCGACTATGCAAGTGAGACCCTGGTATAAATAAGGCAACCACTGTCATGTTTTTCAACGCGGTGCTAACGGCATAAGCTGAGGCTATCTATAGCGAGCGCCGAGTCCGAAATTAGAGAGTGAACCCAAGATCCTGCGATGCACAATACACCTGTGACGGACGGCCATCGTGACCGGTCTGGCGTCATTGTTCAAGACCTTGTGCCTCAAGACCATTCACCCTTTTGCAGTGAGCCGTTCCAGACGCGCTGACCTGAAGTCAAACGACCGACAGCTCAGGCATAACTGCGTCCGCACAGCCGCAGCTGCCCATGAGGCCAACTGATTGCATCTCCCCTGCAACCATTTCCTAAGCCACTAGGACATTACTCCTCGGCAAATGCAGCAAGCACTGAGTGGACACCATTTGAGCTTGGCCCACGAGCCTACAAAAGCTGCTGCCACCATTGTCTCAGGGACTCTCAGGCCTGAGTGGATGCAGTCAACACCAGTCCTGGCTTTACCAGTGACCTGTTCCGCCCGAGAGGACAACTCCGGGTTCTGTATACATAACACTCCTCCTTCTGGAGCCATCAGTCTTATTCTTTCAACATGGAATTTAACCTGGTGGCGGTAGCGCACAGGCTCCACATTTTCACCATCTAACCCCAACAAACTGTTGACCCCGACGTGATCGAAGCGCATACACTACACACCCTCACCGCCTATTCACCACACATCTGAATCAAAATCAAAGGCCACACTTCTTAGTTGTGCCATACTTTACACGCTTGATTTTGCGTTGAGAGAGAATATACGGAGAGTATTCCTAGGACTGTTTAACTCTTTAATACTTACATAAAAAGGAAGAGATGGTGGTGGAAAACTAAACTATAGAGAAGACGTAAAAGTTGGAAAAAAATGCTGTAGTCTGAAGTTTGTGGGGATATTACGACTAACTAAAGATGCAGCTTTGTGTGGAAACACATTTGACAGAACCCATAAAAGGGAATGCTATTTTGTGGGGTTGGAAAAACAGAAGGCATAAAAATAGGATTTTGTGAATTTTGAGCATAATATGAGAAGCAGTTTACATTATGAGAAGGCTCTATTATTTGAGGTGTCCGACTAAAAAAAATTAAATAAATTTTTATTTAATGCCAGTTTACAGGCATTGTCAAGGGAAGCGATTAAACATAAATCCGACCAGCAGTGAAAAAAAACTCCTGAGCTAAAGGGATAAAAATATAGTTGATGGTGGTTTTTATGATTTGGAGTGCTTAGGAGAAAAAAATGCCGGCGGTGGTAGAATATCGACCGTCAAGAAGGGGAGAGGTTGCACGGTATCGAAGATTATCGGACGTCAAATTCCTTTCATGAAGCTGGGGAGAGCCAAAGTAGAGGCGTTGAGGAACAGCTGGTGAGACCGGCCATAGTGTTCAGAGACCACAAACGCCATCGCTACGGTACAGTCGATCAGTAGATTCAGCACCCAAAATTTGTGGGAGCTTTTCTGAATGCAAAAATCGAGTAATAGTTCTCTTAAATAAAGGAAAATTTTGCAGAGTTTTCACACTCATGGGTAGTTTATTCCAAATAGCAATTGCATTTACAGAAAAGAACCGACGATATTTAACAGTACGTGCCAGAGGCAGAAATAAGAAGACCTCACGGTGACTGTTACGTCGTGGGTGGATATGGTGTCTTAAAGAGGTGAGTGGGTTAAATGTGTGATTATATAAGAGTTTAAATAGCAAAAATAGTCCTTTTTGTAATCTACGGAACCATAAAGGATCGAGGCCTGTAAGCCGGCAACGTTCTTGGTAAGAAAAATGTCGGTGTTCTGGGGTTAAAATTCTCTTAGTAAAAAAGTGTTGAACGGATTCTATTTTCTTCCGCTCAGTAGCACGCATGAGGCTAAATGAAAACGAACAGTATTCCAGACCAGGTCTAACGTACATGTTGAAAAGACGCATTCTAATGTCCCTAGTTTTAAAATTTCGGAGAATAAACCCGGTCGTTCTACGTGCTTTGGAGACTATCAAGGCACAGTGCTCCGAGAGATTGAGACTCTTGGAGTATGATACGCCCAAATCCTTCATAACCCCTGGCACATTTATGGCGTGACCTTCAATACTTAGTTGAGGTTGGCGGTCGTCGCCAACCACCATGACTGAGCACTTATGCCAGGAAAGAGAAAGGCGCCATGTGCGGCACCACTGGGCGAAAGCCTGTAGATCGCTCTTTAGGAGCTCAACCACGATGTCATGATCTGCCGGCTTATATCGATATGCAACTTTAAGATCATCGGCATACATGAAAGGCTTACCATTCTGAAATAAATCGGGTACATCATTAACGAAAAGGCAAAATAAAAGCGGGCCGAGTACACTACCATGACTCCACTCCTCACACGTGTGGGGTTGGAGATAGTATTGGAAATCTTAACTCGTTGTGTACGAGTGCCCAGGTAAGAGGATATAAAATTGAAAAGTTTGCCGCCTAATCCGAAAGAGGACAATTTCAAGAGGAGAAGAGCATGGTCAACACGGTCAAAAGCCTTAGTGAAATCGAAATATACTGTGTAAAGAGCAAAACCATGGTCCCTAGATTGGAGAACATAGTCAAAGAAAGAGAGTTGACAGGTGTCACAAGATCGAGCTTTGAGGAATCCATGCTGAGCAACACTCAGTAAGTTATTCGCTGTTAAGTGACACATCATCTTATCTTTTATCAATGTCTCTAATATCTTCGAAACTGCGGGGAGGTTGTTTATTGGCCGAAAGTCATCAAATGATGTAGATTTGCCGTGCTTAAGAATGGGCAAAATGTGTGATTCCTTCCACAAGGTAGGAAAAGTTTCACTTTCAAGAGCGAGATTAAATATCTTGCATAAGAGGGATGGGAAAATCGTATTTGCATCGGCTTTTAAAATGCTTACAGGGACACCATCAGGGCCTGGACTATAAGATTGACGAAAACGCCGAATCGCAACAGTCACATCCCACAGAGTGAAACTTATAGCTTCTACAACTGCCCCGGTTAATGACTGGATGGTCGGAAGCGGGGTGGTCGAGTCTTCAATAAACGTTTTGGACAGGAAATCATTGAAGCTATCCGCGGTCCACTGGGCATCAACTATGGGATTTCCGAGATCGTCTCGAAGGATGGGATACTGCGTCTTTCTCTGAGTTCGTATTTTTCTAGAGAAAAGTTTCGAGACACTTAACGAATGGTTTTCAGTAAAGTGGACCTCTTCGGCTAGCTGTTTTTCTTCAGACAATCTCTTAGCTCGATCAAAAATATCACGAATCAAGGGCAGAACAGAAACATCGTTCTGCAGATGGAAACGACGATAATATCTGCGCAATCTGCGACGAAAGGGCAAGGGTAGGAAAACTCATCCCCAACATTAATAATTTTCTTACGGGGGACAAAACGAGAAATAAGCGGATCCAAAATTTCGTACAGTTTTGCAGTGCAAACATTAACATCTGAACTAAGGAAGAAATCAGTCCAGTCGTAGGAATTAAGGTGTGTTAATAATTCGGTTGAGCGAGTTGATCGAAAATCGCGGAAAAAGCTATACTTTTGGGACGACATTTCGTCAGCCTCGAATTCCAACGTTGAAACAACTATGTCATGGTCTGAGCCCCCGAGTGGGCCTAGGGATGACACTGACGATGGCAAGCAGCCTCTACAGAAAATAAGGTCAAGTATACTTGAGCCTCGGGTGGGAAAATCGACAACCTGATTCCACATCCCAACATCTACAGCCTCAAGAAAGTCATCGAACCTTCTGGGGCCTGAAGGCGGAGACCAGCGGACTTCAGGGAGATTAAAGTCACCCGCAATCAATTGATACTTAAAGCTTGAGTCGGCCGCAGCATGAAATGCCTGTGAGAGTAAACGATCAAAATTGTCATTGGCGTTGGGAGGGCGATAGACGCAGCCAACGAGTAAGGAGAACCTATTTTTTAGTGCAACCTGGAACCAGCAGCTGCCTTCTACTGCTGAAAAGTGCGGGAGTTCCAACGGAAAAAATGTATGTGTTTGCTTAACGTAGACACAGCTCTCTTCACCACGGCTATCTTGGCGATCATTTCGGATGCAATTGTAGCCTGGAAGAGAGAGTTCAGAGTCAGCTACTGAGGCTGATGCCCACGTCTCAGTTACTAAAACAATATCAGGACAATGGACGAACACCTGAGTCTAAAGCAAAGGCATCTTATTAAGCAAGCATCTGGCATTTAAAACAAAAAGTTTGAAGGGAAAGGCTGTTAGTTTTTGAGGGAGGTGTGCTTCGTCGTCCAGTTCTGGGCTGCCCACGGAGCAAACGGTCCGGATGCAACCATCCGGTTCTGCAAAAAATTTTGTGGCATCAAAAAATTCTGAGGTGGATAAAAAGGGGTAGGACTTGGGGGAGGGAATGACGGGCAGGTAAACTGGTAACTATTGTGAGCTAACTTATTTTCAGCTGGAAATCGGCGGGGCAGATACTGCAACACATTTCCGCCGTAACGAAACCGAAGATCGGATGAGTTAACTGGTCCAGTATGGACATTAGCATGACGAATACATTGATAAAACGGCCGTGATGGAAACAGGTTAGGGGGTGGGGGACGCATTGTTTCCATTGGAACAAGAGGTCTATTAAACGGTGGGAAAATCGGCATATTCGGCCTAACTGCCTCGATATGAGGGCTGGCAGTTGGGAACACGGTACGGTTTGAGTCGGGGTATTCGAGGCACTGTTCGCCGATTGTGGAGGAAAACATTTTATAATGGTGCTGGATTTATCGGGTGTCCGATTGGCTGAGGCAGCAATTGGATTTGCCTTTGACTTAGACACATGCTTAGGCTTACTAGGGGTTGCTGGGGGAGTCGATAGAGGCGTGTTTATACCAGGCGTGGTGGTGTGTTTAAAGAGGTCAGCATTAAAAGTAGTCGAACTCCCTACGGAATTGACTATGCCGTGACTTGCAAATGCCGCAGGTGGTGTTGTAGAGGACATATTCAGACTGACAGTTGGTGTCATTATCTTGGTGTTGGTTTTTGCCGATTTTAGTTTATTCAGTCTTCGCTGCAGCGGTGTGAGGTCTGGCGAAACGGAGCAGCGCCATTTACGACAGATGTCTCTAGTCATCTCCCTACTCGACAAGATCAAATCGACTTCTATCGAGGAGAAAAGGGTTACTAGTATCGGCGCATTACAACTAAGCGAGCGAAGTCGCTTAGCTTGTGCGACACTGAAACTCAAGCCACAACTTTGTAGGAACAAATACGCTCCCTCCATAGCAGATAAGTGGCTCGGAATGTTTCGCAGTACGAAATTATGCTTGCGTTTAATTCGTTCCTCAGTTTCCGAACTTATTACCCCAATAAGTTTAAAAGCTTGTTCAAGCACTTTTTCAGAAGTGCTGTTTATGTCTCCATAAATCAGCTGATCGATTATTTCGCCGGCTGATGGCCTGCTACGACTAGCAGAGGCGTATTTTTGGACGACTGAAGGGTCGAGAGGTTCTACATGTACTAATGGGATTTGTGAGTTAATCAGATCTGCAGACGGCGAAGAACATACGCTGGCGTCTGCCATGTCTTCAGTCACGATTTTAGCACCCAGAGACGGTGGGGAGGCCGCAAGCTTTCGTCTTTTAGCACGTGCTCTGCGGGGCATTACAGACAAAAAAAGTTTTTCGTTACAGAAGAAGGATCAAAACGTTGCCAACGTACGGAAACGTGCACTGAGTAGTAAGTATTACTGTTTTTTAACTACGGAAACTAGAAAGCGGTAGTAGGGAAAGGATTCACTACAATGGATTTTTTTACAAAATACGACTATTTTGCCAGACTGTCAAACAAATTGGGAAAAAATTTTACCTTATATAGAAAGGCGACTTTTAAAACGGACTCAAGTAAAAAACAGGCATTAATTACTTAAGAATATCCATATAAATGCAGAGCTTCACTTATCTTTGAAAATTGGGACGACTAGCAGTGCGACTGGAAAAATTATCAGCAACGTTGTGTATTTGCATTTTACAGGCTGGTGTGTTAGTGGACTTCACTGCTGGGGTGTTTTCTCTAAGTTGAGAATTCGGGATAGGAACAGGCAAATATCTCCCTAGGCTATTATCTGACTTATGTCATCATACTGCGTGGTCAGACTTGAGTGACCTTTCACGGAAACGAGATGGATTCGAGACAGGTTTATTAACTAATTTATTATTCTGAGTCCTGGAGGTCGATTTTGCTTCTTGGATCAGCCCGTTTTTACTGTTAAGATCAAGCGTCCTAGAAAAATTAAACCCCCATTTTTGACTTACCAGGAACGCTGCGAGGTTACGGGACTTGTTCCTTTGTGATCTCATCGTTTACAAAATGGACTATTTTTCTGTTTAATCTGTTAAACACTCGTAATTTTAACCCGCTTAGTACTTTAAAACCTCTAGACCACTCCGGCTGTAATAGGCACCGTGAGGTCATTTTATTTCTTCTTCTGGCACGTTCCGCTAACCATCGTCGGTTATTCTCTGTGAACACAATTGCAATTTGGAACAAGTTACCCAAGAATGCAAAAATTTAGTAAAATTTTTCTTTGTTTAAGAGAATCTTTACTCGTTTTTTGCCGTTAGAAAATCTTCCACATATTTAGTGTGTCGATTCCACAGATTTAATCTACCATAGTGATGTAGTTCGTGCTCCCTGATCCCCGTGGCTCGTCCCAGTGCAGACAATTTTTTCAGTCGCCAGCGAACAACGGTTTTTCTATGCTTCTGTTTGGTCCAGTACCAATTTCATGTGAAGGAAATGCGACTGAAAATATCCGAAACAGCATTACCAATCCCTTTTTAGACTGACGTCATTTCATAGGCAGCAGTTTTTTTCTCCTGAGCCATACAAACTACTAAAACACCATTCTCCGTATTTAATCAAAAGCGGTTTTTCCACTGTTGGTCGATTCCTGCCTTATTTTCCTCTGACAGTGCCTGTCAACTGCCATAAAATATAATTTTTATTATACAATGTTTACGCGTTGAGTGCTTCCAAAGAATTGAATGAAGCGGCAGTTACAAGTTTTTGAGCGTCTGAAAGGGCACCGACAGTACAGAAAATTCACCATAACTCTGAGTGCATAATAAAATATGCAATACGCACATAGCACTCAAAATAATTATAATCGTCATGTTGGACGGCATGCTTCAAGTGTTTTTCAACGATGCGCAAGACTGGAAATGCTTGGACAGCAAAAGCTCATTTGGAAGGAGCCAGATCAAAGGACATCAGCTTTCGCCGAAGTTTTGTGCAGACGGTTAATTCCAAGGAACGAGTTGACAATGGTAGCCACGTATGAGTCTAACCCGTGTGCAGTTACCCCGATATCCTTGATATTCACTAACTTTGTGTTTCTGCGCGCTAGAGATAGTTTGGTATCTGACAACGGACATAGTAAGTGATATGCATTCACAAGAATACAATGGGTTGTGGTAGTGTTTGGTTAGAACTGATGGCTTATTAGCATGTGTTTTGCACAAACAGGTTTTCCAGGAAGTGATAAAAAGTTTAGACAGGTTATATTGCGCAGCGTTTGACAGTCGCGTGACACATATAAACGTATTTGCAGACTAAGATTGGATTCGAAGAACTACATCTTCCTAGGATCTGTTTTTAAGCCAATATTTTTGACTGATTCCTGGGTATTCGAAGACCGTATTGCTATTTTGAAGGACATCACACGCACTAATTACGTCGGCAAATGGTAGTCCGTTATTAGGCTCAAACAGTAGTGGCAAGTGAGTTTATTTCTTTCGGTTTCCAAATGGTCTGGGGACACATCGCAAGAACAGATACTAAGGATCTCATTTGACGTTATTTATCTGCCTCGAATGGAATAGGTTTATGATAGCACCTTTTAGGGCGCTGTCAAGTCCCTTTCTCATTCCTCCCGTCCCCCTCGTCGACCGACGGTACAGTTGGTTTTGAATAAGCTCTCTGTGCCACTAAATGCGATACTTCTTGTCCATCCCGTACAACTTCTGACTTCTCCCACTACTGTTGCCTCACGAAACTTTGGAATAGTAAGGTCCCAGAGAGTTTAAGTATTAGATCTCCCTGTTCGTCGCGTTTCACATACAAATATGAAGTTACGGTTAACTAAGCTTTTCTTGCTGCGCGAACATTCTTTGTGTGGACTTCCCGATTACCAATAGTTCTCTCAGACACAGGCAACCTTTCTTATTTTTTTGTTTGAAAACAGAATGAATTGGCTGCTTAAACGAGATGCTCGTCGTTCAACCGGTTTTCGTAAGACGACCACTTCACTCGTGCTTTCCCCAAGGGTATTTACCTTGTTGAATAGGTTCCGCGTGTGGTTTTCGCGATTTTAAAACCAATGAAACTTTCGCCTTCTTACAAAGCCAAGTCTTCTTATCGTCACATTGAGACACTTTTCATGCTAAAAATTTCAATTTCTGCACTAGCAGCCGAGCACCTCGCCGTTTCGACACATGACATATTCAGCTACTACCGATGTTTATTGTCCAGGTACTGCCAATAAACCGCTTACTTTTCTGAATAAATCTACAAAAAATTACACAAGGATATACGCGACTTGCATGGGAGGATAAGATGGCCTACATTGAAATTAAAATATGTTAAACGATTGGATTGAGATACCAGTTGCAATATGCCCATGGTAAACATTTACTGATGTATTTATTTTCGTCTCACACATCTGCATGTTTGTCATTGATTCGTACACACGCGAAGTTAGGACAGAGTATATTTCGAACGATATTTTCGTCGTAATTCCAGTACTTTATCGCAGAATGCTAGAAACCGTCCAGAGGTCGCCATGCCCCGCCCTAATTATCTGAACTGGAAGCCTTGACAGTAATAACCATCCCAGAATTTCACCAGATATTCGCCTTTAAAGGCTTGAAACGTCGAATAACTCTACCATTCGTCTGACCAAAACGTTAGTGTTCGAATAAGTTGTTTGTCGAGCGCACTGCTTGTTATCCTGGTTTCAAGGCTACACGTCATTTGTTTCTTAAGTCCTTTATCGGATCCCGTAGCAGGTGGTCACTTATCCAATCTCAGTTTTTATTTTGAACATACCTCAGCATGCCTCTTCGGCTGGATGTCAGGAAAAAGTTGTCGTCGCGTTCAGATCGAGTGAAAGCCATCGACTTGCATTCGTCAGAGCCGTGGATATGTGCCTCCCTTTACAATGGTAATGTACACGTGTGGAATATCGAAACTCAACAATTAATCAAAACCTTCGAAGTATGTGCTGCCCCAGTCAGAGCCGTTCGGTTCGTACCGAGGAAAAACTGGCTAGTCACCGGGTCGGATGATATGATGGTAAGTTTACATATAAATTCGTCAACGCCGCTCGCCTACCTTTCCCCGTCTCTGAAAGCCACTTCCACGAGTTCACTCGACATTAGCGTACCCGAATGCCTGAACGAGTCGCAAAAGAAAACACGCTCAATTAATATGAAATCGCACATTTCATCGTTTATAATTTATTTCACATGTCGTTTTACTTCCGATTTCTTCTTCCCCCTAAACCCTACAGCCAGGGGTTTGCTAACGTCAACAGTACGGAAGTTTTTAGTATAGTTACCACCTGTAATTGGTTCTCTGGCCAGGCACTGTAATGGGCATATCCGAAAATGGAGTTTGAATACACAACTTGTTTACTCTCACTGGCCGTGACCAGTGTAGCTCTAGCTAGTTACCGAGACAGATTTGTGAACATGCTTGGGCAAAGTCGCCCACCGGGCCGGGGAAATTTAACTTCACTCTGCGTCACTTTTAATTCGCATGAGCTAATATACCAACAGAACAAGTGCTAACAAAAGCCCAGACACGTGCCTGAGCGTTTAGCTAGTATATGTGTCGTCAGTATGACATCCATGTAGCATGTGTGTACTGCTGGCTGTTGTCAGTTTATGAAGCTTGCACGGTTTTCTCCTTGAAGCTGGTGAATTTCGTCTCAAGTGTTCATATCGATTTACGGACCGAGCCTATAAGGCTTTCATTCTGAATGATTTACCACAAGCTTGCACATTAATTTTTGAGATTAAAAGGCCGAGACGTCATTTGTTGCTCGCTGCTGAAATTCTGGCCCTCGCGCCAGTCGTATCATCGAGTATTATCCAAGAATCCGAAAGAGATTACGGCCTTGATTGAATAGATGGCGACTTGCAAGCTACCATGTGTTACTTCTAATTTTAACGTTCTTACAGTTACCTTCGTGTCGGCATTCGTCCCGCCTCCCCAACCTCTTGTCCTTCTGCGCTGTATTAAATATTCAACCTTATCATAGCTGTTTAGCTGAGCAGCAGGTTACATTAACGCAACAATGAACCTTATTAACCTTAGGAATCCCATGGTAATGTTACAGGATTCTTATACAGTCACACATGCGACCACTATAAATATCCTTTATTGTTCTCTCGCCCAGATAGAACAACGATAGAACCGCATTAGATGGGGGAATGAGCGTGTAAATTCGCCCTTTTGTCTATACATCAGATTTATTCGGTATATAACCTGCTGGTATAACATCATGCCTTGCCATTACGCGATGCCTAAAACGCCATTACTCTGGCAACTTCTCTCTAACGATTTTCGGCCCAGATAAATGATCCCTGTCCGCTTTCTGTCTTCTTTTTAGCTGCGTATTTACAACTACAACACTCTGGAACGAGTCCACCAGTTCGAGGCGCATTCTGACTACATCCGCTCCATTGCTGTTCACCCAACGCAACCCTTCATTCTCACCAGTTCAGATGATATGTTTATCCGCCTTTGGGACTGGGAGAAGAATTGGGCCTGTGCTCAGGTCAGTTTTCCGTCAGTCAGCGCTGATGCACCGATAGTGGACATATGGGCCTATATTTATTCTTTTGAAGTGGTCGAGTGTGTCCGTGTGAATGCCCTCCGAAGACTATGTTGCATTTGATAAATATGTGCAAGTAAATGGACTAATACGGGTTCGACTTAAAATGCAAAATTATATTCCAAGCTTCAGTATGCCCCAAATGAGAAGAAACGGCATAAAGCCGCGACCACCAACTTTAGTTACCAGCGTTAAAGTCTGTCTTACGTTTCGGAATTCTGGCATCATTTTGTTGACCCAGTTTTGGGAAACTTTTCCGTCGTGCATTATAATTCAAAAAATTAGGCTGATAGTGAATGCCATAGGAAAAAGCCTGTGTCCCTCCAAGCACTTCTTTCTTCCTCGAGTACCTTTTATTACTTTGAGACATTTCCCTATGCATGAAAATAGAAACAGCCGGAAAGTGGAACTGACTTCGAATTCCTCCAGGAGTATTGTATACTGCCGTCCTATAGGTGACCAAAACGTGTTCAACCATAGGTCAGTTTTGCATATCATGTAACGAAGAGCTGGAGGCAGTGTTGCTTCCTGCCCCATCTCATATTTCAGCAATCTGTTATTCAGTACACAAAATGATCACCTACAACCCCCCCCCCTCCCTCGATGTTCTTGGCTATCTCTTGACACCAGGCCCAGGGAGGGGAGGAGTAGACAGTGATGTAGATGATGTGCAAGTCTCCTATCACCATAAACTAACTCACGTACAAGTCACCATGCCTGATGTTGCTTTGGTGTGGAGCACGCGATGTGCATCGTCGGCAACGACGGTAGAACTGTCATATAAAATGACATTTGCTACTCATAATTTTTCACATCTCCAGCAATTAGGGACATTACAACTTGTACATGTATCTTCTAGGTTTTTGAAGGTCATACACACTACGTGATGCAGTTGGTAATCAACCCCAAGGACAACAACACCTTTGCCACCGGTTCTCTTGACAAGACGGTGAAGGTCTGGTCACTGGGCTCACCACAGGCCAACTTCACTCTCGAGGGTCATGATCGCG
>CACRXP010000020.1:1477262-1489696 GCA_902702965.1 Spirometra erinaceieuropaei | reverse complement strand
CTCATCAGAGATATTCGCAGATAAAGGTGATGGTGGCGCAAGGAGTGCAGTATTTATAGCACGTGGCTGCGCTGTAATGAACAGCTCTCGCAATCACCGCTGGAGTCGTAATTGATGCGGTGGTGGTTTGTCCGTCCGAGTCGTTAATGGCCGCGATTTCGTCATCCGTGCTGGATACTGGTGTGATGATTGCTCGGCAAATTGGCCCACTGTCACTGGAGTAATTGCTCTCCCGCGCCCTCCCCACGTGACTGATTCCTCTGCCCAGGGGAAATCTCAGCACGGAATATGGTAACGGGAGGTCATTGCGCAATGATGATGGATTCGAGTGAGAATTCGAAACGTCAGGCCAATAAATTTATTGTTCCAGTGATCGAATCTTCGTCTTCCGAATCAACTTCTTTTCGGTGTTTTACCGGTCGAATTAAAAAATATTTCAGCGGCCTTTTCTGGGTTCTTAGCCGTCATCAAACCTTAACATCAGAAGCTCCGATGATGACACACCCGAGGTTTTTTATTTGGATTCCATGCATCATTGTGCACTCTAAATCTAGCGTCCCATCAGCATCAACTCACCCCTTTGTCAACTGCGATTGATACTGCGCAAAGTCAGATAGGAGTGTCCCCCGCGGAGCCATGGCAACTACATCACGGCGCTTCGGGTCTAGAGCCTTTCCTGGATGCTTTCTACGTGATTGATTACTCGCCACAACCCCGGAAACGCCTAGCCCCGTTCTGCACTCACTTCGACTATGTTCAGCTTGCTCAGTGTTTATCGAAGTATGTGCCCATTGAACATGCTTAGAATGGCGTCCGAGAGGTCTATTTTATGCGCAGGAGATTATTTAGCTGCGTAAACGTGACGTTGGACACTTGCTCTAAGATGAACTGTGTTGAAGCTTTAGGTTGAAGTGAATGCCGAACAGGCGGGTGGTATGCGTCCCGGGGGAGACTTGAGAAGTATCAGCCATTAGGCTCAATTTCATATCCAGTCTGCTCGACACTAAAAAGGGGGAATAAGACCGATCCTATGGCAACTTCTCTGCTGCGCGTTTTCATAATGATAATAGCCCTTACCGGTCTGGAGTGCATCACGAATCGCCAAAGGTCGGAACATGGACTGTGGGCCGGACTGCAATGTTCTGGCTTTCATGGCAGTTTCTGTTGGGGGCAGATCCTAGACATTCATATTTACCGTCTGCTTCATGTGTTCAAATGTGAGCACGTGTGTGGCGCGCGTAGACAGAACTCAGCCGATACACTCAGCCCCCAATTTCAACCAGTCTTTTTACCTGGTCATGGTGCGAACGGGGAGTAGGGGAATTAAATATTACCTTTGTCACCATTGCGCCCTCCAGAGAGTGCTGGTTTCCGTCGTTTGTAATGGTAAACTTATCTTAACCCCAGCCAACCCTGATCCGACCAATATAGGTAACCTTTTTCATACATACATACATACATTCATACATCACATTTCGGTCTGCGCGTATAGACCTTAGTTTAAACTTTTTTACTCCAAGTCAATGGTTAATTTCTGGGGAAATTAAGAAGCACCTTATTGATATTTCTACTAATGTAGTCTCCACCTCTGATGCCTATTTGACGTACGAGGACCGGCCTAGATGTGATCGTCAGTAACTTCGCAACTTACGCCGACAGATTACTTTCAATCTGATTGCTCTTTAGGACGTGAATTGCCATCAGACCCACTTGAATGAGTGTTTTACGCCTATCTTCGTAAAAGTATACTTATATATTCGATTGTTGTTTTCAGAAGATGCTTGACATTCAGTACAGTCCATACCTACTAGTCGGCCCCTAGTAGTGTTATAACTACGGAGACTGTTAATTATATCAATTCTCAGACGTCTTGTAGGCACGGTTGTTAACCGACAGAGCAACCAATGAATTTACTGCAAGAGTTCTGTTTTATTTTGGAATCCCGGTCTACAGTCTCTACAGACGTTCGCACTGCAATGAGCAATCAGTGATCTAAGGGTATCCTCGACAAAGATAACATCACAATTCTAAGCCTTACCAGCCGGAGCTTGGCGTTCGGTCGACTGGCTACAACGAATGAGCTAGAAATGACGCCTCTCTGCCATAAGCTCACCTTGCGAGTCAGGAAAAAACTTGCCGGCACAACTGACTTAGTTGACGCGTACAGTGCCCTTCAATCATGGTCACAGGTTGTTTGTTCCTTGGTCCTAAAAAGCCAAATTTCCTGTCGCTACCCCGCTGCATTCAGTAGTCTTCCATGGCAAATTCCCCGAACTCGCACATGAAAAGCACCCGCCCCGTTTATGGTACTTTCTCCGTCATCACTGGATTGACTGGTTGATTGAGCCCTCGCGTCGCCAACAATTATTAAGGAGCCATCCATAGGACCACCAATTGTACCACTAAAACACTTCACCCGTTCGAACTGACTTTAATGATACATGTCCCCTAGAAGCGGCAGAGTTGGTTCATGTCGAAGTGCATCGCTTCAGCTTTTGGTCTGTTGCTGTGTAACTCGCAAAGCAACTTGAAGCAGCACACAGATGACTTCCGATTACTTTATCTGAAGACTGGAGAGAGCAGTTTGAGCACCCAGTGCGTAGCACTAAAGGAAGCCAGCAATGAAGCTGAGAACGAGGGTTTACAACGCGTGCGCGATGACTGTGGGTTGAATGGCTGGCAACTTTGCTTAACTGTGCTAATGAGGGGCTGCAGTGGATTACTTCCCCGTCCAAAAGTCTTCTTGCGGGCATCTGACTTCGGCGCGGTGGTTTGAGGAGGTTCATCCCTGTCAGGTTATTCCGTTATCACAATAAAATCCATTTCTTTTTTGGCAGCGATCGGTTACGCTGTCCTGGTCCCAGGTGTAAGCGCAATGGGGGGCACTGCAAGGGAAAGTTCAGTCAGTATATTTGGGGTAAACGACAGAAGCCCTGAAAACTCCATTTAGAGGGCACAGATGTAAGGGAAAACAGTTGTTTGTTTGTTTGCAGTTTTAGTAAGGAGAATCCATGAATCTAATAATGTAACATAAAGACGAAAGGGTTATGGTATTCGCGAAATAATTACGAAAAACTTTGTTCACCGCATTTGGACAGTGAAAATTTCCCCATGGACTAAGTTTGACGCACAAAAAAGGATCTGTTGAAATCCTATTAGTAGTATATTTATAGTCATTTCAGTAATCCGTTAGATCAGGCTTCGGCAGTTCGGGTTGCCTTTCAGCAGGTGAGTATCCAGTTGTCTCTTGAACACGTTCATGGTAGGGGAATTAACAACATACTCCGGAAAAGAGTCCCATTGGCGAATGACCCTCTGAAGGAGGGTGCTGAAATCGTTCAGTGGGGAAGTAACCAAAGCTAAGATGGAAAAGGGCAACCTGATGTTTCGGTTTAGAGCTTGGGTTAGTGTCATGCCTGGAAGTGAATTTAGGGTTAGGGCTTGTGTCAAGTTTAGGGGTTCGGGTTAGGTTTACGGTTAAGGTTAGGGTTTGGATTACGGTTTAGGTTCACGCCTTATGTTAAGGTTGGGGTAAGGGTTAGTGTTTCATTTTGGGGTTAGCTTTAGGTTTATAAATACGTCAAGGTTTAGGTTTACAATTGAGGTTACGGTTAGGATTAACGTTAGGTTTGAGGTATTGATGTCCCACGTGTTCTGACAGCCAGTTTTTTGCCGGCATCCTGGGCTTCATTCGTGCGGCGGAATCGCCATGCATTAGGTTGCTCTTTCCCGTTTTATCTTCGGCTACCTTCCCACTAAACGATTTCAGCATCCTCCTTCGATCTACCTTCCTTTCAATGCCCCTCATTACGCTTACACTTGAGACCCGGACAACTTAACCGACCCTTGCACGTCCGAACTTTCCCGCGTATCAAAAACAAAAAGGGTGATTTACTACTATCAACTCTGTCGCGCGTGGTATTATTGTCGATGTCAGTAAAATCTTGGGTTATTTCTCATTACTGAACACCAGGCAAGAACAACGGCGGGCCTTGACATCTACGAACTGGAAAACTGTTTTTAGACCGTTCGGGTGTGGTTTTATTGTTACATTTTCCCTTTGTGATTTCTACTAATACCCAGTAAAACAAAACTCGCGAATAGTTACTCGGAACCCTTGGAAAATGTTTGTGGTCCATAGGCGATGTCTCCACTGTCGAAAGCATTCACGTTTCCGGACCATCCGTTACATCAGTCCTCCTATACGGTTGCTAATGCTGGACCGTACGCATGAAAAATGAGGGAAACTGGAGGCGATTGATCACAATTGGTCCATTCTCCGAGTCAAGTACACAGGCCTTGCCTCAAACCAGGCAGTCTGTTCTCGCCTCGACACCGTCTGGAAGTCTCAGGCTATCCAAGAAAGACAGCTAGGGTGTATTGGGCGCGTTCCTCATCGTTCATCTTGTGGGCCCATTGTTGCCGTCCTTCATTCAGTACAGCTGCTACTTAAAAACTTCCAAGTGGATCCCCCTCCCTGAAAGTGACAACGGGTTGAGCTCTTTAGAACGGCAACTTTTGATTGCCACTCGTATAATCTGCGACCCCATCGAGGCTGACCAGGCTAAGCGTGATCACAGTCGTGCCAAGTCCAAGTTAGTAAATGCCGAAGGTAAGAAAGGCCGGAATGGCTGTCTCTGGCCTTTCGCTATAAGCCAGTCACGTTCCAAGCTCGGAAGGGGCAAACCTTAGATTTGAGACCGGAATATTTGATCACAGAACACAAATTTGAACCAGTTACCCTTTAGTTGCAATCCCTCACCTTGCAGACTGCGGTGTGGGAAATGCAGTGAGTTCATCGACCGACTGACGATGTCAAAAAAGGCAGAGAATGGCTATTTCAGTAACTGCTACCTCAGTGTCTAGAAATATTGCCGTGCGTCTTATTATAGCCTGTACTGTGTCTTCCGCATGTGCCTTTGAGGATAGAATTTAAGAAACGGAGGCAGAAAGTTTGACACCCATGTGCTCTATCTTCCCTGACGTCACCAGGGAATGAATGTTTATGTGCGCTTCCTTACTATCCTATCCTCCCGCTCTCAGAGAGCGTACTCACTATCTGCATTTGGGCATTTTTTTCAGGTCCTGCACGAGGAGGTTAAGGAGTCCGTGAAGACTGGCTGCTGGTTCGGTGATGCCTTCCTTTTCACCAACACCGCGAATCGCCTCCTCTACTTTGTGGGCGGTGAGTTGGTGACAGTCGCCCACCTGGATCGACCTATGTACCTCCTGGGCTACCTGGCCAGTGAAAATCGCGTCTTCCTCAGTGATCGCGATCTGAATGTGCGTCCCATCTTCTCCACTGTTACTCCATTCTGACCCTTTCATTTCATCCAGTATATCTAATAAGTCTTCATTATCAGCGGCTTGGGAATGCGTGCGCGCAACCCTCCTCAAGGCTGATGATTTTTTGGTGAGGCAGTAGTCGTAAATTCCAACCTTTCTGAGGCCCGAATTTCGGCAAGATTGCCTGCGTCTTAGCTGCGTTTGTTTCCATGACAGGTCTTTTTGCAGGAAAGTTTCTTTTTCCTCAAAACTCCGCATTTCTCGTGAGGGCTATCGACTAACTGGAAAATAGCTCATCCTTGACTCTCTGTTAAACACGGGGCCAGTCAGTGGCTCTTTTCGGGCGGCCACAGTTTTCTTCAGAATGAATTCAAGAGATTATTATTTTTCGCGTGTTTGCCAGAGAATACTTAGTAGATTTTTACGCATAACACGTGGGACTTCGATAATTCTTGATTTGGAACTATTAAGTCGCTGCGAATGGTGTCAGTTGAGACTGCAATCAGTACTATTGATATTGGTACGCTACTTGGGGAATCCCTGCTTGAAGGCACACTTAAGCATTTGAGTCAGTTCATTAAGGGAATGAGGCTCTCGACCTTGAGCTCCCTATTCATATCGACAAACAGAAATAGAATCAATAATTACACCAGCAAATGCGGAAATTCAAAAGTTAGCGGTGTGAGCCAGGCGCAAACTACCGCCGCCAAAACAATCGTGATTATATGTACGGTAGTTTCTCAGCAAATGAGCATCTAGTCTACACTTGAAGGATTCGACGGCTTCGGAAAGGGCCACCACATCAGGGAGTCCGTTCCGTGCCCCAATGACCCTGTGAGAGAAGACATTCCGCCGGACGTCCGAATGATCCAGCTTCCTCAGCAGTTTCAAGGGATGACCACGCAGACGGTCAGTCCCGGCCAATTCGAAGAATTCATCAAAGTCTAGGGCGCACTCACGGCCTCTGACAATCCTGTAGGTTTGAATGAGATCGCCGCGTAGTTACCTGTAATTGAGAGGAAACAGATTTAATACGGTCAGCCTGGTTTTGTAAGGCAGATGATGAAGATTCTTGACCATCTTCGTAGCCGTCGCCTGCACTCTTTCTAGTCGTTGATAATCTTTCTTCAACCACGGTCGCTAGGCCTGGACTGCATACTCCAAGTGAGCCCGGACGAATGCCCCATAGGTTTTTCCGAACAGCTCTTTATCGATCTGCACAAATCCTCGCCTCAGCGCAAATAGCACCTTTATCGCACTTTTGACTGCCCTTTGACACTGATGTGTTTCTGTTTTTCCCGTTCTCTCTCTCTGTGTGCCGCGACTGGCGCTCAGGTTGTCGGGTTCACCCTCCTGCTCTCCGTCCTTGAATACGAGACCGCAGTTCTGCGCGGCGACTTTGCCGTGGCGGATTCCATCCTGCCTAGCATTCCACCTTCGCATCGCACCAAGATTGCGCACTTCCTCGAACGGCAAGGCTTCAGGCAGCAGGCCATGCGCGTCACCACGGATCCGGATCATAAGTTTGACCTGGCTCTGCAGTTGAACGACCTCACCACCGCCCACGACCTCATTAAGGACGACGAGGATGTGGACTCAAACGAGTCTAAGTGGCGTCAGGTGCGTCTCCTTTCCCTCAGTTTGTCCTGTGCGCACCTTGTCTGTTAATACGCCTAGAAGCATCCCAGGCCTCTTTGTTTTAAAAGCGCTGCGTCTTACCCTTAGGTGGTAGATCGTTTGCTTTTGAGTTGATTTCAGAGCGTCTCCTAATTTAGCTGTTTGACACTTCGGCCGTCGTTGCCTACGATGGCCACCGTGTGCTTCACAGCAGGCTGAGAGCAGGTACGGTGACTTGTGCGTGAATTAGTTTATGGTGGTAGTAGACTTGCACAGCATCTACCGCATTCTCTCTTCCCCTCACCTTTGCTCGGTGACAAGACAAAGTCAAGGAAACCGAAGGCGGGAGAGGGCGTAGGTGGCCGGACGACCGAACCCGCACCTTGGCGTTGCACTCCATACTCCCTGGTCCACAACAAACACTGGACTAGGATTTTAACCAACAGTGACAAAAGAATGGAGGCTGGCACGACCGAAGCCGCGCCTAGGCGTGCCGCCACACCCGGCTCGGATCCCACGGAGTGAGAGTGCCATAAAGGCCACATTAAGAAGGAGCCATTGAAGCCACCCGCCGGTCACTCCACACAATCACACAACAATGGGCCGACTAAGAGGTCCAATTTATCCCGTCAGTTGACAACCTTCCAAGATACGGCTTGTAGCACACCGTGATAGCTTCAAGCGCGTAAGGTTGTTGATAGTGAGGGAGAAAATGCGCTAAGCCGTCGACTTTATCCGCCCTTCCCACTCCCAGACCCTAACCACTGTCCGAGCCGGCTAGCTGACTGAAGCGGGGAATGGGCGCGGTGGCTGACATACAGTAGGTGGCCAACTCATGAAATGTCAGCCGAAATTCCGAAGTGCAATCTCGATAGGCTCTCATGCGCCAACGATAGATCGGGCAGAACAAACAGTGGAAACTACAGTAGGTGGACTAACTCATGAAATGTCAACCGAAATTTCGAAATGAGTCCTAGTTTCAGAAAGATTAATTAAGTAGGGTTGTAAAACTAATCCTCGTGCAGCATTATTCTATAATGCACGACTCGAGCAACGCGCGGCTCACACGATTATCCCCTCTCGCGAGAATTTCGGCCTCATCGAACTTGAAAGTGTGGCCGGGTCTCGTTGAATGGGCCGCGACTTGAGAGTTGGTGTCTTTTCTCTGTACCGCTGCCGCGTGTTTGGCAATTCGCGTTTGGAGCAGCCATCCAGTTTCTCCGACGTAGTCACTTTGTCCGCAACTTCACCAAATCCAGTAAACGACTCCAGATGTTTCTTGCCGTGGCAGTGGGTCTTTAGGTCTCATCACCTGAGGTCTTATGGTGGCTTCCGGTCTGTGTGCAACTCCAACCTCATGTAGTGTGAGACGGCGACTAACGGCCTATCTTGATGGTTTACAGCCAAAGAGGAGGATCTATTGGAGAGTTGCCTAGTGTGTCCCCTTCATTTACCAGACTTCCCGCACACATACAGTAGATGTGCTAACTCATGAAATGTCAGCCGAAATTCCGAAATGCGCTTTCTTTTCGAAAAGATTAATTAAGTAGGGTTGTAAAACTAGTCAGCCTGCAACATAATTCTATAATAATCCAGTTATCTCAGGGTGCCAGCTTTCGAAAGAACTTTTCGGCTGCATGCAAGAACTATACTCGGCAAAAAATGACTACTTAAATAGCATGAATTTTTCTCATTAATTTTCGATGCCCCTAAAAGTCAAATTATATTTCATCGAAAACATGCATGAAAATATTCATTATTTTACTTATTCAGTAGAACATTACATTTTCTTCAAACTTTATACTCGACGGAGGGGTATAATTCGGTTTCAAAAAAAGTTTCTAATTGTGAGATTTTCTAATACCGTGAAATGGCCGTTCATAAAACGCCATGTCTCTGCATTTACCAATGTGGCTTGTAACGTTAACAATATGGCTCAACTCCACCGCCAAATTTTATGAATTCGATGTGATCTTCTGTTAATGCCGTAGGGAAACGTATGGTTTTCCGTACACGGAAAATATACGGCCTGTAGTTTGTAAACCCTGAATGCAAGTGTAACAGCAGGTCGGATTCAAAATTATTCGAGAATTGGAAAAGTTTTTGAAAATCGAATTAGACCCTTCCTTCGAGTTAGAAATTTGGAAGAATACGTGATTTTCTGTCGAATGAGTAAAATAATGAATATGCGTGTTTTCCATGAAATATAATCGAATTTTTAAGAACATTGAAAATCAATGAGAAAATGCGTGCTACTTAAGCAGTCATTTTTTTGCAGAGTATAGTTCCTGCATGCAGCCGAAAAGAAGTTCATTCGAAAGCTGGCATCCTGAGGTAACTGAAATATTATAGAATTATGTTGCAGGCTGACCAGTTTTAAGACCCTACTTAATTAATCTTTTCGAAACGAGATTGCATTTCGGAATTTCGGCTGACATTTCATGAGGTAGCCCTCCTACTTTATCTAGTGTATACGAACTGCGACAGACTTCCCCCACCTCCGGTGGGCCTCGACGCCTATGCGTCATGACCAAGGCCGTCGTCATTCGCCGGCTGCTTCTCTGAGAACGTCGCCAGGTACCTAACTCTGCGAAGTCCGACCGGCAGCTGGATAAATACCTGTCTAACTGACATTCTGGGTCCAGTTTCAGACTCGGCGTGCAAGACGATGATGCTGACACTTTGGCGGCAGTGATTAGTGACTCGCTTGACACGAACGCATGTGCTTTTCAGACTCCGGGTTGGGTCTCTTCCAAGTATTCACCTCCCACATCCTATTCTGCTTGGTGGCTTTCTCCCAAACAGAAACATGCATTGTCGGATGGCCGTTTTTATTTGTTGCTGCCTCTGTTACCGCTGGTTAGACTGTGTACTGTATCTTCCACGCCTCTTTGTGTATCATATGTCTCCCCTCGTCGTTTTACTTCCAGCTGGCTGATCTGGCTGTCAAGGAGTGTGACTTCAAACTAGCCCAGGAGTGTTTTTCCAAGACGCGAGACTACGCCAGCTTCCTCCTAATCGCCACCAGTGCCGGTGATGCAGAACAACTGGAGGAGCTTTCTAGAGTGACCGCAAAGGAGGAGATGGATAATCTGGCCTTCCTTTCTTTATTCCTACTCAACAATCTCGAGGGTTGTCTTCAGGTGGGTGCCAGTTTGCTGTCAGCAAACCTGTCTACTTTTGATTATTTTAGTAGTTGCTTATTGGCTTTTTTGTCTGTCCACTTAGCTTCTCGTCAAGGCACAGCGCTACCCCGAGGCCGCTATCTTCGCACGCACCTATCTGCCCAGTAAGGTGCCAGAAATGGTGGAACTCTGGCGCAAATGGCTTTCAGAAGATCCGAAACTGAACAAGGCTGCTGAGGCGTTAGCCAATCCTCAGCAGTACCCCAACCTCTTCCCTGGATGGGAGGTAAGCATCATTCATGTTCGTATTGTTCGCAGAACGCCTGTCCACTTCAAACCCCTTACAGCGGCAAATTCCTCCTACGCACACTTTTTAGGCGGCTCTGCACACAGAAAAGTGGCTGCAGGCTGATCGAGAGAGGCAGCGGCACCTGCCCGCCTCCGCTTATCCCTCACAACCAGCACTATGGGATCGCCGACCCGCCGAGGAGATGCAGAAGTCCCCCTTCCCGTCAGCCCCTGCTGTGCATGTGGAACACAAGCCAGTATTCCAACCTCCGGCACCAGCACCGGTACAACCTGATGATGTACAAGTAAAGTCACAATCTGACCATGAGCCATTACATCAACCCGTCATTGCACCGCATCCCGCAAAGACTCATCAAGAGCAGCCAACACGTGATCCTATAGCTGATCTCCTTAGCCTTTCCGCACTTAACAGTGAGACTACTGTCACTGCCACGACAGAAGCACCGACCAAGGTGTTTGAGGCGTTTCCCGGCGCGACCTTTCCGGCGGACAACGAATCAGCATTTGATCCATTCGAAATGACGGCTGGGCCGCCAGCAACATTGACGGCAGAGCCTTCGCTGTCGCCGGCCTCCCTCAAACCGCAAGCTCCGCAGACATTCGACACTGATTTGTTTGACTTTAAGGCCCCACCAGTTACACAAGCGGCCGCTGAATCTCCTCTGTCTCACTACGAGCACCACCCGCAACAGGGAAAGCAGAGCCCGGGAGTGCAGCATCTGCAGAAGACCGCGGAGGAGGAAGAGGAGGAGGACTTTGGCTTAGAGTTGGAGCGACAGCTGGCCTCACTGAATGTCGCACCGTCGAGTGGTGCGACGCACACGGGCGCTCCACCAAAGTCTGTCGCTGCTGACCTAGAGTGGGGCGACGAGGATGACTTTGAGGATCCGGAGGAGGCGTAAGGTGATGACCTCCCACCACCCATCGCTCCGTGGAAGTCGTCCCGCGCGCGCTGCTCGTACCTATCCGCTCGCCCTCCCGTCCCTCCTTTATCCCCCCTTCTGGCCTGCTTCCCTGCGCGCGTGCACTACTTGCTAACATTTTCTTCCAACGCCTTTTTGGCTTTCACTTTTGTGAGTAATTTTGGTTTTCTTTTTCATGCTCTCACCTGGTCTCTCACCCTCGCCTTTCTATACACACGATGGATTTGATCCCGAAAGTTTTGAGGTCTTCTGAAAGGATACGAACAAAATGGCAATAAAGTGGATTCTGAGATGTGCCCGTGTCTGTGGCTCGCGTGCCGTAAGCCGCATCTGCGTTGGTTTTTGGTTCTCCGTTACCACCACGTTCAGATGTAATCTGAAAGAGTAGTGGGGCTAAATTCCTCTAACTACTAGTTCTCGCACTTCTGCACGGGCGGTTCAGCTCCAATTCCTCCTTCAACTAAATGTCCGTTATAGGTTTTATAGTAATAAGTCATCCCAGGCAATCAACAAACAAGAGAGCCCTGATTGAGTTAAATGAAACCGCAAGATCATTGAGCTAAAGCGAAAAAGGCACGGGCCTAGGATACTTCCGGTCAAAACATTGTTTACGATGGAGCCTGGGGCGAAAATGTCGGAGGGACTTTAAAAGGGTTGGTGACGGTCAGGTAGATAGGCAGGAAACCACTAAGACTTTGCCAGAACCACCCAATGACGTTAGCCTAAAAGGAAGGAGAGAGCGGTCGACTTCGTCGAGTGCTTAATTGGTATCGACTGAACGTTGCGGGCTACGAGGTCCTGGTCTCTTGCTTTGGAGGACGCAGGCGAAACAATCTAGGCTGACATCGGGAGTCGTGGTATGCATCGTAATTGTGAGCGCAATTTTCTTTCAAGCCGTTTGGCCAGAGAAGGCGTCTTGTGAGCCTCCAGTAGATTGGAACATTGGGGAGAAGGCCAGATGTAAATACCGGAATGGCCATGGAAGTTTTTTCAATGGATGGAGGAAAGACCGTTCGCGGGGAAGAGTTTGCTCGGTACAGGAAGAAAACCCCCTAAGTGGTTAGTAGGGGATTTCAAACTGTCAGTCCCGACTGAGCGTGAGTTATTAAGCTGGCTAGTTAGTTTCTGAATAATCGCATGGAGGGACGGATGGTGGCGAGACATCAAATTCTAT